>VXBC01001363.1:319902-350617 GCA_013399945.1 Ploceus nigricollis | reverse complement strand
TTATTAGTAAATATAATAGCAATTATTTGAGCAACACCTTCAGAGACGCTGCCTGTGTGTCTCAGCTCACCCCTGGAAGAGCAGAGGTGTGAGCAGGTCCTTTAACCCCTAAACCAGGACAAAACTGCTCCATCCCCATCTCTTGAGAGGCTGCCAAAATATCCCTGCCAAGCCTCCCCCTGAGCCTACAACATTCCACATGGTGCCAGGGAAAAAGCTCCCACTCTGATTGAATCAGCTGCTTTTATCACTCCTCTGCTAATAAATATGGAAAAACTGAACCGAAACTGCAGAGCCCTGCTGCAGTTGCATTAACTCCATTACCTCTCCCAGACTTTCAGCTCCACTTTCATCAATTATCCTGCAGACAGAGTTTAAACACTCAGCACTTCCTCAGAACAAAAACAGCGACGCTGCTGAAGGGTCCTGGAGCTGCTGGAGCAGCACAAACACGGCTCTTCCCAGAGAGAAAAACACAAATAAAGTGGATTTTATCCTACAAAGCAGAGAACATAAATTGAAGTGGGGTTTTGTTGTGTTTCTTTTCCCATGGAGTTAATGGGAAGTGACAGAAGACTCTGCTGAGGGGGAGAGGGAGGTGGGGCTCGGATGTTTACTAAAGGTGACAAAGGATTTCGCTGGCCCTCTGCTTTATTTATCCTCCTCCTTAGCAAAAAGAACTGTAGTCACCTTGGAGACATGAGGCAGTGACACAGGAATATGTCACTGGACCAGAGGTGACTCGACACAAACTCCTAACACAAGCTCTGTGCATTCCCAGCTGACAAATGCTGTTTTTCCAGGAATTCCTTTACCAGGACGGAACCCAGGATTTTTTCATTACCAGGATGGAACCCCAGGATTTTTTCATTACCAGGACTGACCCCCAGGATTTTTTTTTTACCAGGACTGACCCCCAGGATGTCGTTTCACCCCAAATTTGCATCTCTGCAAGCCACAGGAACACTGGGGGAACTCTCTCCTCCCTTTGTCCCTTCCTCTCCTTCTCCCTTTTGCTGTTTTTAAGATCAAAAGCTTTGTGCTCTTGATTGGTAATTAAGTACAAGTCACCCAGGCTGCTTTTTCAAAGAGTAATTAAAAGGTTATCAAGAGAAACATGCAAGGTGCAGGGAATTCCTGGTGTAGCTGTAATTAGGTCAGCCCAGAGATAACTCTGCTCTTATCACAAGGATCACATCGTTTCCGAGTTCAAACCAAATACTCCAACTTTCAGTCAATTAAACATGGCCCAAGATGTGGTTCTGAAATGCTCACACAGCAGATTGATGGCAATCCTTCTCCTCACTCTTCAGCCACTTGTCAGGGAAGAGGGATGAGGATCTGGGAGTGACTTGAGGAGACGCTGTGAGGTGTGGGACGTGAGCTGCAAGGGAAGCAGGGCCCTGTGCCAGCAGCAGGATTTGTGTGCTTTGCACAGAACCCCATTGCAGTAATGGCTGCAAACGTTTCCCCAGACCCTGCACGCTCTGCAGGGACAGGAATTTCTGCAAAACCCTCCTGAGAAGGGGCAGGTTCCTCCCAGATGTGCCAAGAAATTGGAATTTGCTGTTCCTCGCAGCGACGCCCGCGGAAACGCGCCCGGCTCTGCCGAGGCTCTGGGAGTTGTTTTCCTCTGGATGCACGGCCTCAAACAAACGTTTTCCCAAGCAAATAAACTCAGCATCACTGAAACGTTTTGTTTGAACAGGGAAGAGACCAGAGGACGACACAATTCCCTGCCCACAACAGGTGGGAAGGGAAGCCCAAGGGTTGGAAGAGCCTGAGAAACCCCAGCATTGCTCAGTGAGGAGTCTCTGCTGGTACAAACATCCCATGTTCTGTCCCCTGGGCTTTTCTGAACATCTCTGGAAGGAAAAAAAAAAAAAAAACCAAACTGATTTTCTAAGCTGACCACTTCGATTTGGAGTGTAAATTCACCAGGTCTCATTGGGAAAACAGAATTAGGGAGCTACAAGGACCGACTCACAGGGAGACTGTAAATGCCTTTTCCCTGGATCTGAGTGAAAGCCCAAAGCCTCAAATCAGGGAATTTGCAAGTGATTTAAGATTCTCACATTAAAAGGGTCCTGCAAATTACTGGCAGATGAAAAAGCTGGGGAAGCCACACGGTTCTGTTGTTGTCCACTCTGGGGATGTCATGGAACAGGAGTCTGACACAAAGAGGTGCAGAGTCTCTCCCAAATCCCACAGCAGTCTCAGAGCCATAAATAACCCCAAGAATTCAAATTGTAGTCAGGTCTGTGCTGAGTTTCTGAGCCCAGCACAGTGGGAAGGCAATCAGGAAGGGAACCTGATTGGAGCGACCTCGGAACAATGACACAATCACAAGGCACAACCGGAACTGGGCAAAGACTGTTCTGGAATAACTGCAGGGCTCCACATGACTCCCTGATCCCACAGCAGCTGGGAACTTGAAGGAAGAGGATTTGGGAGAGTCTGGTCTGGTGTAATGAGCTCAAGAGAAGGGGAAGTCCAGGACAGGAACCAAATCTTGATGTCCCTCCTCAAGGAAGGGAAAACTCTGCAGCCACCACAGCCCTCAGGTTTCACAGAAAATTCCCCCACAGTGGCTCCTGCTGAAAGCCAGGAGCTGGGAAAATTCTAGTGCACAAGGAGGAATGGGTTCCAACTGAAAAAAGGGAAATTTAGGTTATATACATGGCAAAAATCCTTCCCTGTGAGGGTTGGGAGGCCCTGGCACAGGCTGCCCACTGAAGCTGTGGCTGCCCCATCCCTGAAGTGTCCAAGGCCAGGTTGGAGCAAGCTGGGATAGTGGAAGGTGTCCCATGGCAGAGGATGGAATGAGATGGAACTGAAGTTCCTTCCAACCCAACCCATTCCAGGATTCTAAAAACCCGATGATCTGAGAGAAGCTGAAATAGCCAAGACTTGGAAACGAGCTCTGATTTTAGCAAACAAAGCAAAGTCATGGCACTGAGAGATGACAACAGCCCTGGATGTCTAAATTAAGGCACTGAAACCCATTTAATATTCACGTCCTCATCACAAACACGCAAGGCAAATTCCCTAATATCCAGTAAAGCTGTTTATTAGCAAATGCCTCATTGGATTAGGGCTGCTCTTATTCTATTAGGGAACCTTCACACCACATTAAATTGCAAGACAAGAGGGTGTTTGCCAGCACATGATGAACACAACATTAACCCCTTCCCAGGAAGTCCTGGAATGGTCTGGGTTGGGAAGGACCTCAAAGATACAAGTTTGGGAGGGGAAGAAGTAAAGAAATCCAGTTGTCCCTTCTCTTCCCCTTGCTCACAGCTCATTTTGGGTGAGCTCTGGTGAGTGACACGTGGCCATCCATCTTCAGGGCTGCGCCTCGGTGATGAATGGAGAACATTTGGAAAGCAGGCAGGAAAAAAAAAGCAAAATTGATGGCCATGAGAAAGAGAAAAAAGGGAGAAAGAGGGAGAAAAAAAATGTAACCCAGTGTTAGGCAACAGTTAAGAGTTTAATGAGGTGAGATTGATGTACCAAAAATAATACCTGGGGTCTCCTGAGGTGGAAGGGACCCACAAGGATCAGGGGACACCCCAACAATCCCACCCTGTGCATCAGAGCCTTGCCCAAACACTAAAATTGGTGAACAAGGAGATGAAACAGCCCAAAGGAGCCAACTCCAGTTTAAAGTTACTAATCCAGAGATGTCCAAGGGAAGAAAGCTGATGTCCACCATGCAGGAGTTCATCTCTTACTTTGCTAAGCCCTCCCTAAGTGCTTTCAGACCTCTAGAAATGCCCCTCTTTATTCCCCCCTTTATTTCCCTTTCCTGCCCTGACACACTCCATTTCAGAGCTCACAGATGGAACATTCCCAGGGGCTTTTGCTGCTGGCTCCATCCCCAGCTCCCGTTCACCTGCCCAAGCTGCACCTGAACTCCACCAGGGAGGCAGAGGGGGAACCTTTTCTGCCTCCTCACCTTCCCCCAGTGCAGGGCCACAGATCCCCAGGGCACAGCCCCAGCTCACACTTGGCAGCTTCCTTTCTGCTACTTTTTATTTACAACCAGAATATTCTTGTGAGTATCTCAGAGCAGCATTAACTTCTCACCACACAAAGTTTCCTGAGCTGGATTTTACCCCCAGTTTTCCACCTTTCCATTATCCCCAAAGCAAAGCACTGAACCTCCTGATTAAACACCGAGGTCCCATAATTAAAGTGATTCTCAAGCACAGTTGCCAAATGAGGAGATGATTTATTTGCATAACTGAAATAATCTACATAAAGAGCTGATTTCCACCAGGGTGCAGCTCAGATGTTCCACTCGGGTCAGACAAGACACTGAGGTCAATGGATTTGTCCTGAACTCGAGTGCTTTGAAGGAAAATCCATTTCCAGGGCTCCAGCATTCTTGCCAGGGATTCAGAACCTGGATGCTGCCTCTGCTCCCTGAGTTTTTGAATGCATCCCTGTCAGGCTGGAGCTCCACCAGCTCCTCCAGTCGTGTCCCCAGTCCTCCAGCTGAGAGGGTGAGATCACGACTGCTCCACAGCTGACACCTCACAGAGCATCTGCTGCCACAGCAACACATCAAAATCAGCCTCCCACAAAACTTTTTTTAACTCTGAAAGCCTCACTGGGGAAGACATGGGGAGTTTTCCTACTAAACTGGATTATTGAACACTTCTTACCCCTGGAGATCCAACAGGTGTGAGGGAATGCAGCCCTGTCCAGCTGCTGGATGGACTGGGAGTTAAGGAACAGCCCAGATTTTGGGGGAAAACCCACAAAGCCTTTGGCAGAGCTATCACTGAACCCCACAGTCCACCCTCCCACTCCGGGAGTCTTGTTTGGACTGAGGGAACCTCTCTGCACATTAACTCTGCTTCCCTCCTGCTCCACTTCCTAATTAACTCCTCTGGATGTCTGGGATGAGCCTTGATAAATCACTACTGTCAGGCGTTCAGAGAAACATTTCAAGCCTTATCAGAGCTAAGAAATCAAAACAACTGTAAGAATTGCTCACGGAGAAACACTCCCATTTACTGCAGCACAAACATCCAAGGCCAGATTGAATCCCAGTGGCAGGGAGGGGAACATGTTTATAAACATCACTGTAATGAACACTGTACCTCGTTCTCAGATTCCCCTGCTGAGGCAGCCCATCGTAGATGGATAATACATCAAAATCTTCCTCTAATGCAAAGGACTGGAAAACAAGCTGTATCCTGTTCTGCTCCTCAGCAGTGATTGTCCACGTGCAGTTTGCATAATTGGGGTATCCATAGGGAAAGCCTGGGCTCTGTATTGTCCCGTTTGGGCCCTGCAATGTGTGACTGCAGTTCTGGGCTGGCAAGAGAAAAGACAAAAGCACAAAGTCAGAGGGTGTCAGGTGAACCTTGAATGTCCTCACCATCCCAACAGAGCACACAGGGCTTGTCCCACCAGCTTTCTGTGCCCCAGGAAACAGAGCAAAGTAAAATCTGAGGATGAAGTTTTGGCCTCCTCCCTGCAGGGATGTGGAGCCCAAACCCCCAGACACATCTTGAGTTCTGCTCCCAGCAGCTGTGAGCACAGCTGGATTCACAGCTGTTGCCTGGCCCTGGGGACAGCTCCTTCCTCAGCCACCCTTCCCCAGCCCACCACAGAACCCAGTGTTGTCCCATCACACTCTGTGCATTTGGGATTGCACCCGTGCCAGGTGCCAGCCCCTGCTGGGTCACAGGACAGCACAGGGACAGTTCCAGAGCTGATTGTCCCCTTCTCCCCCAGTTCCAGGGACAATGCCAGAGCTGATTGTCTCCTTCTCCCCCAATTCCAGACACAGTTCCAGAGCTGATTGTCTCCTTCTCTGCCAATTCCACCTGGACACGAGGCAGAAGAAGGGCTGAGTGTGCAGGCAGTGCCACATGGGGGGACTTTCTCCTCACCCTGAGAAAGCAGAAGGGACCCCACAGAGTGTGGGGCTGAACCACCACAGGCAGCCTGGCTGGCCAAGGGTCAGCCATAAACCTGTCCTGACTCCCAAAAGAGCAGGACACAGGGCAAGGCCTGACCAAACAAACCATCCTGTAAGGTGCCTTCCAACCCTGACCATTTCATGATTCTGGGAATGGTTCACTGGAACAAAAGACAGCAGCACTCACACCCGTTACACCTGGTGGGAGGACACAGGGAAGAAATCACTGGCCAGACCCTGACTTGGGGGACTGCTGGTTCCTCTCAGCCACTTCTGAAAGGTTTGTGCTCCTCATTCTGCCCCAACACACAGAGCATCTCCAATCAGTATCTCTGAGGAGCTGCTGCAAGGCTGCAGAGAACAAAACCCCCTCCTGTAACACCAGTGAAACACCTAAAAACCTCCTCAAATCCATTTCCCCTGCCCAAGGCAGTACCTGGGAACGCTGCATCCCAAAGATAAAGACCCATGATGTACACTTAGAGGATTTATGAGATTTTCTTCCCTCTGGGGACACAGGTACAAGAATGTGTTTTGGGAACAGCCTAAATGACAAATTCCCTTCAGCACTTTCCTCTCCCCTCACTGCTGCTGTACCTGGATGTCTTTGGAGGCACAAAGAATTCACTCCAAACTGGTCCAACCCCCCCTGCTTTAGTGGAAGAATTCCTCCACACAAAGCCAAATTCCAGACAGCTGGAAGGGTCAATCTCGTGGCCCAAAAGCTGAGTTTCACCTTTATCCTCTGAGCTGCTGCTTTTCCCAGCCATGCTGGATTGTTTACCCTGCTGATGGGGACAGCAGAGGCTTTCAAGTCGAAATGCATTAGAGTAGAAATTACTTCTTTGATTTCTCCTTCCTTTTTTTTTTCCTTTTTTTTTTGTTCCTTCTCAAAGGCAGCAAAGGCATTTGCACTTCTGAGTGCCAAGCAGCTACAGGTACAGAACTGCAGAGTGGTGCTCATTAAAGGCAATTATAATTAGATTGACCTACTTTGGGTGCAAAAAACGCTCGGTGGAACTTCTCCGGAGTTCGCGGTTTCACGAATCTAAGACAGCCCATCCTATTTACTACCCAGGGAATCTTTTTGTAGCACGTTTATTGGATCAATGAGAGGCAGGACAGCCCCACAATCCACCAGGGATTAAAGTGAGGGAGGCACAGGATTCCTTGACTGGAGTATTTTGCATTTCTGTAGCACCTGGCTTTTTGTCACTACATGAGAGACTAATCCGCCTCCCTCCTCCACTTGGGCTCCATTTATTTTGGGGAATTCACTGGAAAAGCCATTTGCTCAGTGCCAGAAAGCTGCACAGGAGTGGGAATATTCCTGTGATCACAGAGGAGTAAAATGAAGCCCAGTTTGGTTTAACAACCAGAGATCCACGAGCTCTGTTCTCCAATTCAGTCGAATCCTTTCTCCAGCCTCAGCGATGCTCAATAAGCAGCAGGGGGATATTGAACTGTCCCTCCTGCTCATTTTTATTTTAATCAGAAGTTCATCAGAACAATTTAAGGCAAATGGGAAATTAAAGAGGCTGTATCTCTCAATTTCCTCATGGTAAAAGGCTGCACAAAGCTCAGGAAATAAATTCAAGGTCAGAGACACCATGTTCCAAACACTTCCAAGGTCATATGGAAGCTTCCTTTTTTTCAAACTCAGCCAGTGCCTGTGCCACAAATGGACATAAATCTATCTGAAAGAACAAATAAATAACAGAAAAATAAGACAGAGTTTTATGATGTATCCAATCAATCTACTGAAATATTTGCATGTTCACGACGTTGACCCAGAGGTGCTCTGGGCACAGATAAAAGGAAATTGCTTACTGCAAACAAAGCACAGCTTTGCAAAAGCTGCCAAACTGGGCAGTAATATATTCTGTAATAGCTGTAATAGCAGAGAACTTCATTTATATTGGACATTGCTGGAAAAAGTCATCAGGCACGGAAAGAAATCCGGGAAGCTGAGGGAATTTATGTGTTCTATCATTTGCTTCCAGGTCTGAGTTAGTTCAGCTCAGCCTTGACTGACAAAACCTTATCTGAAATTCAAAATTTCTCCTGTGAAGATTGCAGAAACAATTCCCTTTATCCCTTTGGCCCAGGAGCACAAATAAGTAGAGAGATATGAAAGGGCAGCGCTGGTGCCTGTGCTGGGAAGTTCCAGCTGGATTTGGGGTTGACAGAGGACAATTCTCCCAAAATTTCTGGCACATTCTTCCCATCCCGAAGTCTGACACGAGGCACCTTCAATTCCTCACCCAGAGATGAGAATGCTGCATCATCCCCCCAGCTCAGGTGTGGGTATTGCAGCTCCTCATCTCTTCTCCATGGGCTGCCATTCCTGGGGGTGGCACCCCCGGGGCTCATCACAGGGATGGGTTTGTGGGCATTTGTCCCATTTGTGATGGAGGGAACACAGAGCTGAGCCCAGGCTGGGCTCTGCCAGCACCTCCTCTCAATTCTGGAGAGTGGTTTATTGGGAGTGGGTCCCTGAAATGAATCTGTCAGTGCTGCTTTACTGCAGAACTTCAGACAAGGACAAGGGATCATCTGGGATCATCACAGGATCATTCAGGCTGGAAGAGACCTCCAAAATCACTGAATCCTTTAAGGAAACCCACAACACTTTGGGAAAACATCTTTATCTGGGACACCACCAATGCTAATTCACTGATGGTGACTCAGTTTTTCCATTTTTTCACACATTGGTTTAACCAAGTCTCCACTTTCAGGAGTTCTTTTGTGCAACAGGCACTCTTTGAACAATCCCCAGCCTAACTGGCTTCACCCTGGGCTCCTCACGAGGGAAATGATGGAATATTTACTCACAGAAGAACTGCAGCCCTGAACCACAGGCTGCCCACAGCAGTTTGTAACACACAGCTTAATCCACACGGTACAAAACTTAACGTGAGCAGACACTGCAGTGAAAAATAAATATCAGCTGAGCAGAGGAGAGCTCCAAACCCCCCAGGCTTCGCTGTGGGGCTGCCATGAAGGGAAAGGAAGGGTGGCAGGAGCAGGAAGCACATCCTTGTGCTCCAAAGCAGAGTTCTTTTGACAGGACAAGCTCCAGGAGTGGAGGCAGAGGCTCGGGGGAGGTTTATTTCCACTGTAAATCCAAAGCCAGCTCGACACATGAGCCAGGACCATTCTGGTGCCAGTCACTGCACATTTAGAGAGGCCCTAAAGCAGCAGGGCTGGCTGGGCTCTGGGGCAGCACCAGCTCAGCCCAGTCACTGCAGTGNTGCCCTAACTCTAATTGTCTAACCTTTATCACTATACTTGTATTATTATTTTTATAACCATTTTATTTTTATTAAACTTTTATAAATTTTTAAAACAAGTGATTGGCGTTTATTACAGGCAGCATCTACTGCTCCCCGTGTCCTCGGTGTCCCTGAGGTGGCAGAGTGACAGTCACTGCACACTGACCAAACCCACGGATCATTCTGCAGGTAAAACAGGAGATTCAGCCATGGAGGAACACTCACAGCAACAGGATTTTGTTATTCCCTTCAAACAAGGAACACTTCATGCCAGGAATGAGCTGCCCTGGCTGCTGCTCCCTCCCACCCCTGCCTGACAGGGAATTCCAGCAGCTCCAGACTGAGATAAACCTGAACAGCCAAACTGTGTCACCACAAACCTCCCCCCTCTGTCAGGAGGTAAACAACAATAACAAACAAAGGCGCTCTCTGACGTGACAAGTGCAAAGGAAACCAGTAGGAAAAAATCATCTTCCACCTACTTGCAATTCCTTCAACTTCAATCCCAGGCCAGATCCAGGGGGTGTAAACCAAGGAAGAATTGTAGCTGTTGGTTTACACCATGTTATTATCCAAGCAATATTTGAGAGAGAGAGACACTGAATTTATCTCTGAAGTGCTTCCTGAAATACAAGTCGCTGCACTTTGTTCCTCAGCAGAAACAAAATCTAATTTAGCAAACGCTGATGCATGGTCACTGCACAATTCAGTGGGAACAAATATCAAATCATGCACAGTGCCTTGCTCTCAGCAGCATCATTTATGGAGGATCCATGGCTGCCTCCTCCCTAATGCAGCAGTTTGGGGTTTTGCCATTTGCTGTAGTTACTGTTACTCACACAGAAATGCTGCTTTTCCGTGTTGTTCTACAACATTCCACAAACGCAGGCACATAAAAACCTTTCCCCAGGAAAACTGAAATGCACGTGCAAACCCTGAAACACCAGGGGCAAACCCTGCCTGCCCAGCAGCACCTCCAAGGTTTGCTCACCTCACATCACTGCCCAGAGCCCTCCAAACCCACAGACACCAATTCCTTCCCATCGTTTGCACCCTTCTAAACGGGAAAAACGTTCCTGTGCCCATTGTTTAGTGCCGTGCATCATTTATCAGGCACTAAAGATGCCTCCTTACATGGTGGTTTAGCAAGTCATTACAGCCGGTCACAAGCAGGGAGTAGTTTACTCCCAGCCCCTGGCTCACCCAATTTCAGAGAGCAAACAGGGAAAGCACCTCCACACAGCAATGAGAGCCTTGCTGCCCTCAGGATTCACCTTCTCCGAGCTGGAGCTTAACCTCCAGTCTCCTATCAAAGCCTGCTGGGTAATAAATAATGCAGAGTCATTCCATTAACTATAACTTCATCAAAAGCCCGTGGATCCAAGAGCATCATCAAGGGGATGATTTCCATCTCAGACAGCCTGAGCCCGCTTCCCTCTGAGCACGGGGAGTGATGAGCTGGGCAATGCAAGGGCAGAAAAAGTGCATCTGAGCTGAATTCAGCTCCTGCCAGCACTGCCAAGCCCAGAAGAATCCAAAGCCCCAGCTCAGCTCAAGTGAGGACACCCAGATTTGCACAATCCCCGAACACCACGGTTCTCTGGGCACACACGGCCCTTCTGTGCCAGTCCAGGAGTCCCTCACTGCCCCCTGCCACCACTTTGTCCCTTCTAGAGCTGCCCAGGCTGTTATTGCAGAGCTCCCACACCCCAGCACTGCTCCAGCCCAGCAATCCCATTTCCAGGCCTTCCCAAGCAGGAAAAAGAGAGGAACAAAAGATGCAAAAGTCATCCCCAGGTGTGCTCTCCCTTCCTTTCCCAATCAAAAATGTTGTCCTGGACAGTTAGGAAAATTTCCTACACATGTCTGGGATTCCACAGAAGCTCCAGCTGAGCCACCACCCACCTGAAAACCACAAACACCCGCACGGGAAAAGGGAGTTTGGAAATTCCAAGTGTCACTGCCCCGTCCTCAGGCATCACCACACTGCTCTGCCATCCCATGACATTCCCATGTGTCTTCCAAATGACACTTCTGTACTTCAGATAGGAAAAACCTGGAGAAAAGCATCCCAGCTCTGCCTTTCCTCCATGTCAGAGCCATCCTGTTATTCCTTCAGCCCATGGCATTTTCTCCTCCCTCCATGGCCTCAGAGAAAGGTTCATTCTGCCCAGACAGGGGATTTTCAACCTGCAGCTCATAAAGCCTCTGGGAATCTGTGAAAGGCAGGAAAGGGAAAGAGAACAGACACGAGGCTTCTCCAGTTCTCTACAAATGCCACGAGCACCTACAGAGAAAGAAAAGCACCTAACACTGGGAGTGCTGGAACCTACACACCCAAAAATGTCGGAAAGCACAATTATGGAATAAATGAGCCCAATCTGTTCAATGCTTCCCTCTTCAGTGATGCTTCTGACCCCCTGCTGGGGTTCCTGACTCTGCCCAGCTGTTCCACATCTGTCCTGAAGTGTCAAATCAAAAACTGGACACTGAGCCCAATCCCAGCTGGACACTGGGGTGGACGTTCCTTCTGCCTCACCCCGATGTTGGGATGCCACCTGTCACCTCCACTGGCACATTCCCTCCTCTCCTCCAAGCCAAAGAAAGTCTTTCCAGCTTTATCATCCTTTGGGTTTGCCTTCCATGCCTGAGCCTGTGCAGAGCACAGAGCTCACAGCAGCTCTGAAAAGCGGCGGCGGAAAAACCCAGGAAACGTCCGGCTGCAGGTGACATCAAACCCCATCCCAGGCAGGAATGTGACATCCCAGGAATGTGACACTGCACAGATGTCCTGTCTCACCAGCACACAGCAATGCCCTGATGTGGGGAAGGCAGAGATTCCAGCTGCTGGGAAGGAATGGGAAGGAAATGCTGCCATGGGCTATGCTGGGAACTGCTGGAGGAGTCGCTGGTCCTAAAAGCAGCTTCCAGGAGCCCCAAGGGGAATTTTATTTCTAAATCAACAGCTCTTATCTTGAAGTTTACATACAAATACATACTATATAAACCTTCTAGCAAGCTTTAAACATCTTCTATAAATCCATTTCCCACACTCCCGTACTCAGTGTCACCCCAATCCCCCCAACTCTGCTCCCTCATCCCACCCCCAGCTGGGATCAGGGAGAGAATGGAAGGGTAAAAACCAGAAAACCTGTGGGTTGAAATGAACAGTTTAATAGGGAAAGCAAAAGCTGTGCACACAAGCAAAGCAAACCCAGGATTCATTCTCTGCTTCCCGTGGGCAGGGAGGGTTTCAGCACCTCCAGGAGAGCAGGGTCCCTTCACACCGTGTCCCTGGGACCCACTTCTGTCAAGGTGGGGGTCCCTGGGGCTCTGCTCCCAGGGAACAAGGGACAGGACAAGGGGAAACGGCCTCAAGCTGTGCCAGGGGAGGTTCAGGCTGGATATCAGGAAAAATTTCTTTTAAATGTTCAGGAAAAATTGAGGAAAAATTCTGCAGAGCCAGCAGGGTCACAGGAGGGCCTGGCTGATGTCCCTGCCTGTGCCTCGGGGTGAAGGGAGCACCCCAGCTCCCTGCCAGGCTCTGGTGCTCCCTTTCCTTCCCCAGTGACAGGAGAGCAGCTCCGTGAGGCAGCAGGCAGCAGTCTGGCACTGACAATGCTCTCAGAGCCCTCAGCGTGGCACAGACTCTTTGATCTGTCCGGGAGAAATATCCAGACATGTCCAGCATTGCACAGAGCCCAGCACCCACCCCTGAGCCTTCTGCAGGCACAGCCAATTCCTCTGTGCTGCTCTGGCTCCTTGCTGGACCCCCTTTAACCACATGTGTGTCTGTGCTGTGACAAAAGTGACTTTATTTTGTGCCTTTGGGACACTCGTTCTGCCAGGCCCACTGATCTCCATAGGGCTCTAAGGCTGAAGGAGTTCAGACATTCATAGCCTAAAAACCCCAAGCAAACAAAAAACCTGAACGCCCCAGGAAGAGACCCATGCTTTACACACTTTAAAAATCAAATTAAGCAGCGCCAGCTGGTGAGACTTTAAACACAATCCCAGGTTTGTGCCCTCTCCACTTCTCAGCAAATCCATTTCTTGGTACAGATGTTCCACATTTCAAGTGTGGCCCCTGTGGCACTGCAGCAGCTTCAGATTCAGGTGAAATCCTGCAGCTGTGCCACAGGAGCTGCTCACATCCACAGAATTCACCCCACACCCCAAGCTCAGGCTGGGCTGGGAAACTCCTGGCAAAGCTTCCAGAACACCCCAACAGCATTTCACTGCCAGCTCCCCTGGTTTGTGCAGGGCAGGGGACAAAGGTGTCCCCTGGGGGTGTTCAAGGAAGCCTGAAGGTCAGGGAATGAAGCAGCAGGCTTTGGGAGCCTTGGAAAAGCAGCAGCAGGAGGGTTCATCCCAAATTACAATTCCAGAGGCAGCCGGGGCCGCGGCACCGCCGCTGGTGCTCTGACGTGCCCAGGCTCAGTTGCTAAGCACAGGCACACAGGGAGCAGCTCCAGCTCCTCCTGACAGGGCTTGGGAGAGGAAAGGAGAGGGAGAAACCCCCCCAGGGTTTATAAATACACAGAACTTGCTGTGTGTGCTGAGCCATCAGTGACAGAGCTTGGCCATGTTTGCCGGGAAATCTCAAAACTGGTGAAATCTCAAACTGGAGAACCAAAACCACTACACACACAAAAACCAGCGCCCACTGCCGTCACCAAGTCATGAGTTATTTCCTTCCCTTCCCTCACAACATTCCTGCCTCTGGATTTCAGCAGCTCCAGCTGTTTGGGGCTTTCTGCTGAAGCCCTGGGAAGTGGTGTGGAAGAAGCAGCAGGAGACACAAGGAAAGAACTGCACTCCCAATTGTCTGGATAAAGGATAAAGGATATTCCCACAAAATTTTGCTCTGCCTCTGAATTAATCTTGGATTTTCCAAATAATGTGGGAGATGATCATCCCTGAGGAAAACTCCTCAAATATCTGGATTATAAATTGCTGGAAAGCACCGGAAAAGCTGCCAGGGCAGTGTGGAGTTCTCATTCCTGGGAATATCCAAAAAACATGGATGTGGCTCTTCAGGACTGTTGGATTGATGATCTCCAAGATCTTTTCCAAGCAGAACACTTCCATGATCCTGTGGGAATATCCTTTATCCAGACACCCAGCCCAGAGCAATCACTCCTCTCCACCAGCCTTAAATACCCAATTTGAGCCTGAATTTGAGCCTGAATTTGAACCTAAATTTGAACCTAAATTCAGCCCAGGGAAGCTCAGCAACAGAGATGAGTGTTTTAAACCAAGCCAGAGGCTGCAGGGGTGTCCAGGACACAGGAGCAGAGCAGCTCATCCATGTGCCTGGAATCAAGGATTTTATCAAGATGCCAAAATCAACCACCCCCAGGATGTGCAGGAAGCTTCTTAAATAGCAACAGTGGAAATGCAGGATAAAGCCACAGTTTGGGGCCATTTCTTTGTTGAAATTGTTTGGAACCAACTTTGTTGGTTTCCAAACCAACATTTTTTGTTCAATGCTTCTCCCCATTCTGTTTTACCTGGCCTGGATGGATTTAGAGAGGATAATTTGATGTTTAGAGAGGATAATTTGATCCCCTTCCTGTTTTTCATGACAAGCAAGCACTGTGCTTTCACTCCTCTAGGATACACCTCTGATCATCCTGGGAATTCTTGTCCCACCTGGAATTCTTCTGTGCCAAGGACACCAAACCACCTCAGTCCTTCCTCCAAAGGTTCCTCAACACCTCATGGAAACTTCTACCACCTCTTGCTCATCTCTGCTGGAAAACCCTTTGGAGTTGTCTACACACACACACACTGAAGCTTTCGTGATTCATAATCCAGAAAATCACGGGATTTTTTCAGATTTGGGATTTTTCAGATTTGGGATTTTTTCAGATTTGGGATTTTTTCAGATTTGAGATTTTTCAGATTTTGGATTTTTTCAGATTTGGGATTTTTCAGATTTTGGATTTTTTCAGATTTGGGATTTTTTCAGATTTTGGATTTTTTCAGATTTTGGATTTTTTCAGATTTGGATTTTTTTCAGATTTGGGATTTTTTCATATTTTCAGCTCTTGGATTCCACAAAGAGCTGCTTCAAACTCTGCGACTTTCACATTCCAAACAAATCTGAACAATTGGGTTTCCCCAATGCTTCCCACACTTCCAGCAGTCACTGATTAACCACGTAAAGCAATTTCCTGCAGAACATCCACAGCTGGAACCAGGAATCCTGGGCACACCAACCATCACCTGGAATCCCACTATTCAGCCAGTACAGCCTCTTCTCCAGGGATGTAATTTCCTTCCTTCAAACCCTTCCCTTTCAGAATTGTCTCTTAATCAATTTTGGCTGCTCCCTCAGCGCCGCCACTCCTCTCCTCAGCCATTGTCAGCAGAATGATAAACCCAGGCACTTCTGGAACTGTTTCCATCTCCAGAGCACTCCACAGGCATTAAGCAATTAATGCAGATTCTGGGGTGGGAACAGCCCCACTGGGAATTCCCAGCACTTCCCTCTGTGGCCTCTCAGCTCCTCCAGTGCCCTTGGATTCAATCACAGAATTGCTGAATGCTTTTTGGTTGGGAAGGGACCTCAAAGCTCCTCTCCTCTGCACTTCTCCTGTCAAACCAAGAGTTATCCTCAAAAAAAAAATATGGTTTAAGACGTGGTTAAGGCACTCAGATGGAAGCTGGGGTGCTCTGACTGACCCTGGCAGAGACCAGGTGACCCCTTTGTGACAAACATCACAAAACCAAACCCAAGTTCACAAATCCTTTCCAAAGGAATTTCAGAGCCCCAAATATTTATAAAATATTTGTAAATATTTATAAAATATTTATAATACAAATTTACAAATTTGTAATTTTTAATATTTATATTTTATAACTCTCTGGAGCCTTCCTAACCCCACCTGAGCTGTGCAGCTACATTTCCCTTATCAACCTCCCCTGGGCAAGTCTCCACTTATTTTGGCATCTAAATATCCTCGAAAATCTTGTCCTGAGGGTCTGAGCCTCAATAAAAATGTTCAGCCTGACTCAAAACCTTCTGAAAATTTTACTCTTATTTNGGAAGGGACCTCAAAGCTCCTCTCCTCTGCACTTCTCCTGTCAAACCAAGAGTTATCCTCAAAAAAAAAATAGGGTTTAAGATGTGGTTAAGGCACTCAGATGGAAGCTGGGGTGCTCTGACTGACCCTGGCAGAGACCAGGTGACCCCTTTGTGACAAACGCCACANGGTGAACACAGCAAAGATTTAATTTTTTCTCACCTCCACTGAAGATATCTGTAAAAATGACACAGATCATCTCAACCCCCAACTGAAATTAAACTCAGAAAACAGAAGGTAATTTGATGAAAAACTTTTTTCCCCGTGTCTGCAAATGGACTCCCACTCATGTGCAGCGTTTTTACTCAGTCTCATTTACAAGGTGCTAATTATTATTGCCAAAACAAATTTTTCAATTTGTATTTCAATTATTTTGCAGTAAAATAATATTTGCATTTAAATGGTTTATCCAGGGGGCTCAAAGGCATTTTCATCTCAGGTGTTAGGATTATCTCAAAAAAAAAAAAGAAAAGAAAAATTGAAGAAGGTGAAGTAAGGTTCAAGGTGAAATCCATCCCGAGTCACAGTGGAACCAAAATTAAAGAATTCCTCATGAAAATCTTTCATTATTCATCTCACCTTGTCACCAAACCTTGTCACCATGGAACATTTAAAACCAGCTTGAATTCCCTTTGCCACTGGAGCTGTGTCCAGCTGTAAAATTCAATGTTCCCTCATGGCCCAAGGGAGATTTTGGGTTCCAAACCCATCTCCCTAAGAATTTACAAGCCCTGAGCCCTTGGAATTCTCCCAATATCTACAATTCCATCCTGTCCCTGATGGAGAGCTGATGGTTTAAAGAGAGCACAGTGGGGAGAGCTCCTTTAGAAGGAAATCTGCACTGAGAAGTTTTTCATCTGAGGGAGTTCCTTCCCCCTCCCCACCATGTTTTGGATTCTAACTTAGATTTTACACATCAGTTCATTAACCAGCTTGTATTTTCATGCATTTTTTACTCCCTAAAAGCCCAGCAGTTACACAAGTCCCCTTTTGGTGCTTGCAGAGAGGCCACAGACCCTTTTTAGCCCCCAGGGACCCAGAGAAGCTCTGCAGCAGCCAAAACAGAAGAAACCACTTCATCCACTGCCATCCCCAGCATCTTACACCTCCAGATCTGAACTAAATTAAAAATATCACTTGGAACAAGCAGAGACTCCACTTATTAAAAGCTCTTCACTCTTGCACCACCATTCTCATCTCCCCACGCTCTGCAAAGTGAAATGTTCTGTGTGTTTACAAGTGCTCTGAGATCTTCTAACAAACCCCTCTGCCAGGCAATTGTATTACAACAGCTCACACTTGTGTGATTGGATTTGAATTACAAAAAGAGTCCAACAGAAAGCAATTCCTCCTGGGAATTTTTGTTAGGATATAAATCCAATTTTTACTTGATTCCGTTAACAGCACTTTCATATTCACTTCCTTTAAGTATTGCAGCACTTGATATTTATTACCTAATGCCTCCTTGTCACCTTGAGCAATCAATGAAAGTCACCTGGAGTTGACAGTACAGAGGAAAGTTAATAAATAAAAGTTAATAATTCACTTCACCCAATGAGCCAAAAAAACAAGCCCGTCACATGTCCCAAGGAATAATAGCTACAAAAGGCTCCTACCAGATTATCTGGGGCAAGAGTGAAACATTTCAATTATTCTCAATTTTTCAGTCCATTTAGACGTGATTTTCACGTTTACAATGGCAAAACCTCGATTATTATTACAGGGAATCGTGGAATGGTTTGGAAGGGATGTTAAAGATCAGCCATGGGCACTGAAAGCTCTGAGCTCTGTTCAACAAGGGATGTCCCAAACAGAATTTGGGAACTGATGGATGCTCTGATAGCCCAAACCCAGAGTTTTTTGTTCTGTTTTGACCCATTTTAGAAAAACTCTTGTGCCAAGCACTGATTTTCCACCACCTGTACAATTTCTGCATCCTGTGACCTCTCCAACTCTGAATAACCACCAGAGAAACCCAGAACTCCCTCCTATTAACATTACATTGTATTTTATTTTTCTCTCGCCTCCTCCATCCATTTTAAACCTCATTTTCACCCACAGACATATTCCACTTCATCTTAGTTTTCAATCCCCAAAGCAGATCAATACCTTTCTTCTTCAATCTACATAGCTCTCAATCAAGGAGCTAACAGGGGGTGAATTGAATCGACTTGGACGTTCAAATTGGGCATTTTTTGTCAAAAGTCTCATTTGTTAACTGCATTTCATGGAAGAAAAGGCAAAAAACTCCCTGTAACAGCCCTCAGTGTTGGACTCCTGGGTAAAAAAAGGTCATCATTTGTTCTCTAATTTAAGATTGGGAAGTGCTCCCAGGAGGAACAAATGACAGAGCTTCCCCTAAGCCGGCATTTCAAATCCAGCAAAATGAACTTGCTCTTA
The DNA here is from genome assembly GCA_013399945.1 of Ploceus nigricollis. Lineage (NCBI taxonomy): Eukaryota > Metazoa > Chordata > Aves > Passeriformes > Ploceidae > Ploceus > Ploceus nigricollis. The sequence goes on along the minus strand of VXBC01001363.1, from coordinate 331,913 downwards.
TTAAATAAATTAGTCAATCCAGTAGGAAGAAGTGCAGGTGTTTACCAAGAGGTGACAACAGCAGGGACCTTGCAGGGTTGGTTTTTCTGCCTTAAATTTGCCCAGGGTCAGAACCAGCCCTGCCTGTGCCACTGGAGAAGGGCCCTGGGACAGTGAGACACCAGGGCAAAGTTAAAACAGGATCCTGGAATGGTCTGGGTTGAAAAGAGACCTTAAACCTCATCTAATCTCATCCAAAAGAGACCTTAAACCTCATCCAATCCCATCCAAAAGAGACCTTAAACCTCATCCAACCCCACCCCTCCCACTGTCCCAGGCTGCTCCAAGCCCTGTCCAGCCTGCCCTTGGACATTTCCAGGGATCCAGGGGCAGCCACAGCTGCTCTGGGAATTCCATCCCAGCCCCTCCCCACCCTCCCAGGGAAGGATTTCTCCCTTTGTCATCAAGTCCAAAGAACTTCACTCAAAACCCACCCTGGGCTTTATCTCTGGGCTCCACTGACAGCACGGGGACAATTCCACACCTTGTTCCCTCAGCACAGGAGTTCTGATGGGGCTTTTTAAAAGAGATTTTCATTGAAGCCCCCACCAAAGTAGAGAAATTCCAGTGCAGCTGGGTTAACACTCTTTGAAGAGCTGCAGAATTTGCAGGGCAGGACACCAGAGCCTGCAGAGAGGGCAGATTGTCCTTCTGCTCACTCCAGGGCTGCTGCCTTCAGAGCCTGTGCCAAACCCAGCCCTGGGGAGGGAGGCCCAACACTGGTGATGCCTTTTGGGGCTACCTAAAAACAGGGACCAGACAAAATTAAGGGAATAAAAAGCAGATATATTTATTGAAGGGCCTTCAGGGACATTTAGGGCAGATAAAGCCCCCTACAAGGGGCTACATCCAAAAAGTGGACAATGGGTCATGGGTTTTCACACTTTTATAAGTTTGGTCCATTTGCATATTGGGGGTTAATTAATTCCAATTACAGCTTCAGCTAATGAAGTCATTTACCCCAAGTTTGCTGCCCCCCAACTCACTTTTGTTCACATTTCTCAGGGCCTGAGGCAGTGAGGTGTCCTTGATTGCCAGGCCTGGACAGGACCTGTTGTATGTAGTGGTTTTGAGGTTTTAATTTTGAGGTTTTGAGGTTTGCATCACTTCCCTAAATATCTCTCATGCCAAACCATGACACTGTGTCTGACCAAAATGGGGAAGCAGCAGCTCACACTGTACATGGAGTTTAGAGTTCTACACTAAAGAACTGCAGGATTACAAATAGATGGAAAACAGAAAAACTAAAATCCTGAGGCATCACTGGGAAAAAAAGTCCCCACACAATGAGGGACAAACTCCCCATCCTTCAAACCCTTCATTATTCCAGCAGGTGCACCTTATTTTAATATTAACAACCCAAGTGGTGCTCAACTTTAATGAGAGCCCCTTGGGAATGCTGCTGACAGCTGCCCAGTGTCCAGGATCCATGCCCAACCTTTCCCTAATGGAGACAAAACAACAATAGAGGGATATAAACAATATGCTGTGGGATGCAAGGAGCATCTTTAAAAATGGCACTGCCTTTGGAAAAGCACCAGCTCCATTATTCTCTTGCAGGATGGGATGTTTCCCTCCCCTTTCCAGGAGGAAATGTGTTTTTCTGGGTGTTATTATTTGGTGGATAAAGGGGAAAGGAACATTGAATTGTGCTTTTGTCAGAGAAGAAATGAGCTGCAATTTTCTGTACCCCTGAGTTTACCAGCTCTCCACAACCCTTGCAAAGTGCAGAGCCTCCTTTGCCCACAGCAGTGAGAAGAGGGGAGAATCCTGCTGGGATTCATGGATTTGAACACGTGGAAGGGGAAGGACTGGGGACAGGATGTGACCCCGTGTGAGCCACCACACCCCAACACATCACTCCCCACCACAGAGCTCCTCAGCAAACTTCCTGTGCCTAAAATCCCACTCCTCCTGATTTCTCAGGGAATAAGCTCCACCTCAGGCCATACAGCTCCAAAAGTAATGACATAAATGCCACACACACAAAAAAAATCTTATTTCAAACTCTGCTTTCACTAAATTAACTAAACAAAATATTGATAAACTGCTGATAAATAACAGGAACCGTAACAAGGAAACAAGTTCTCCATTTGATCTCTGCCATCCTGCAGGCATTCATCTTCATAATTAATTAGATAATACTATTAGTACAGCACTGCTTTTCCCCCTCCACAGACAAGAAGCTGGAGCTCACATAATTTAAGCAACTGCTTCAAAGGCAGAGTGTGTGGCAGGTTAAAATCAGAAGGTCCAGACCATCCTCTGTGCCAATCTCCTGCTTTTCTAAAGCCCAGGATCCAATTCCCTGATGCATCTGGCAAATTCTCAGTGCACACCTCCCACCTCCCCATCTCCAGTGAGCACACTTTGCTTTTAAAAGCTGCAGTCTTTGCATAAAACATGGATCTAAAGGTATAAAAAGTGTAAAGGCAATTCTGTACAAATTACAGGAGCTGTGCAAATCCTCCCTGCAACAGAAACTGCAGTTGGTATTACTCCTGACTTTTTTTTGACAATACTGCTTAAAGTTCAGTAGCAGACAGACAACTTTCACCTCAAAATGTCATTCACAATTAATCCCAAATTGTACATGAAATGGTTGAATTCACTCCACGCAATCAAGGGAGAGAACCAAGAGCACATAAAAGTTGAGCTGTTAATCAACCCCGTGCAATTTGTACCTGCTGAAAGCTCCTCACAAACATCCCAAGATCTCTCTCTGCAGAATAAATCTGTAAATGATTTTGCAAATTCTGTTTATCCCTGCTGTAGGGATGGGGAGGGGAAGCAGAGTGAGTGAGGCTCACACCCTGATGCATCCCCCAGTGCCATGGGAGGCAGCAGGAACTGGGCTCTAACAACTCCTGCAAGTCAGGGGAGTGTGCAAATAACAGGAGAGCACTGAAGCAGCAAATCCCCAGTTGTGGTTAATTCTCTGCCTGTGATTAACTCATCTTTCTGGGCTATTCCAGCCCTCCTTGCACCTTCTGCTGCAGCTGGGGCTGGGATTATCAGGCTGGGACCATGCCTTGGTGTGCACTGAAGTGACAGCTGAGGACAGGTAAAATGTAGGTGGATGAAACCCAAATAAAGCCATTTCACCAGGACAGAACAGACTTCCCACTCCAGAGGTCAGAGGAACAAATCTTCCCTTCCTTTTGTGTTGAAGTGTTCTGGACAAAGCCACCTTTATTTGAGATTCACCGTTGTTTTATCTGTCTGGAAATGGGAATCGCAGACGTTTTGATAAATGGAGGCAGGAATTGTTCTGTTCCAGTGTAACCACTGTGAAATGCCTTTGCACAGACACAGCTCCAAGCTCATCTGCAGCAGGAAGGCTTCTCAAAAACCACCTCAGGAGCTGCAGCATCACACTCCCGTGCTGGTGCTCAGCGTGGGATGACGCAGGAGTGACATCCAGGCTGCTCCTGCTGGGTGACCTTGGCCAGGCCTTCCTGCTCCTGCCTCCTTCCCTGACTTCCAGCATCTCCTGGGGCACCCACTGCTCTGCCCAGGAATGAAACAGGAGTGGAGATGCCTTTTTATGAGGAGGGAAAAGGAAAAGATTCACCAGCAGGAAATGGGATGCTGTGGATCTCCTGCTGGTCGGATGGAAAGAGGAGGAGAGTTAATCCTGACGACACCCAGGATTAACAAAGGAACAAGCTGAAACACCAGCAAGGATTGAGAATTTTTTTTTGTGAGGGCTTGGCTGCAGCTCCAGTCCTGCCCAGGTGGTGCCCACACAAACCAGGCTGGCTCTGGTGGCACTGGTGGCATTTCTTGTGTGTCCTCCTAAGGCAATCCTTGCTTGGCAAGCAGAATTCCAGCAGCACTGGAAGAAAGCCCCTCTGGGCTGTGATTTTCAGCTCCTTCACAGTCCTCCAGCACTCCAGAACTACACACAATACTTGCTGATAGTTTAGAATGCTCCCAGTGCCACACAAGGGCCAGCTCCAGGTGTATCCAGGAGGAATTTCTGCATGGGAAGGGCTCTCAGGCATCAGAACTGCCCAGGGAGGTTTGGGTCTCATCCCTGGAGGTGTCCAAGAAGGCCTGGATGTGACACTCAGTGCTCTGGGCTGGGGACAAGGTGGGGATTGGGCACAGCTAGGACTCTGTGACCTGGGAGGGCTTTTCTAACCTCACTGATCCTGGGATTTGGGGTGTTTACACCTCACTGGGCAGGCAATGACACTGCTGATAATTCACACACCAACACAAAGTGTTTCTGCACCCTGTTCCACCTCCTGCACCCCTCTGCAAACCTTCACCCCCCACATGCAGGCCAGGGGTTCATTTCCCAGCAGATTTTTGCAGTCAGCAATGGGGCAGGATCTGATTTTTTAATTACTCCCTTTATCCCACACCTCCCTGGCAGCCACAGTTACAAGGTCCTCTTCCAGTGGAAGTCACAGCATCACTGTGTGATCTCCTTACTCCACGATTTTTCTGCCCCCCTGGGAGTCACCAGCACCAGCAGGACTCTGGCACAGCCCCCAGTTCTGTTTCCATCCACCAAACCCAACTGTGCACTCAAATGGAGGGAGTTTATTCCTACAGGTGATGCCTGTGCCTTGGAAGGACAGGAAATTATTGCAAAGAACTCAGTCAGGGAATGCACCTGACACTGGGAAGAAGAAACACCACATAACCACTGTGAAATCTCATTTAAAAAAGAGGGAAAATCACCCAAAAAACTCTCTTCCACTTTCATGCAAGGGAGGTGTAAAATCATTTCATCCAGGCTCCCTGCAATCACCATTCTGGCTGCATCCATGGAGCCAAGACACTGAAACAGAGTTAATTTGATTCCTTTAATCAATGGGATTGTCCCAATTACACATTAACCACCAGCAGCCCTGGCTGCCACTGCAGAGCACGGAGGCAGCACGGAGATTTTGCAGATTCCTGCACTGCATCCTGTTTATTGCAGGCAGAGAACATCATTTTTCATAATTGCACTGTGCTTCACTCGCCCAGAAACGCTGTGTGAACACAGAGCTGGGGCTGCTGCTACCACTGGCTCCATCTCCATATCCCAGTTCCACTGGAAGTGTTATCAGTGCCCTCAATGGAAGGAAAAATGATTGGCACCTGACTCCATGGATTCAGAAGTGCTGAACAATTTATTAAACTATATTACATTAATATATTATTTTAAAGAGATACTATGCTATACTACATACNTGTTTCTAACACTCTCACAGAATTTGGTAGTGCCATCTAAAGTAGCTGAGCTATTTAGGGTGTGTTACAAATCTCCGAGGGCTCATTCCACCTGGCCTGAAGAGATACCTGTAACACTTCCTAACTAACAGAAAAATCCCTGACTCTCTGCTGAGTCCTGACACAGCTGGATCCCACTGGTCATTGAACCCAAACACCATCACCAGAGTCCAATCCAGCAATCACCTCAGGTAAACAATCTCCAAACACATTCCACACGTGCAAAACACAGAGATAAGAATTGTTTTCTCTCCTTCTCTCTGTGCTTCTCCAGGAAAAATCCTGAGAGAGAGAATTCTGTCTCTCTGCCCAGAGAATGTGAATGCCACGAAGTGCCTTCTCCTCAGAGCAGGAAATAACCTTGGAGTTGCACTGAAATCACCTCACAGCAAGGAGCCTCAGGTTTCTTGGTGAAGAATTGAGGAACAAACCAGGAAAAGCAATGTTGTGGTTAAGGCTGAGCTGCCCCAAACTCCCCAAACAACCTTGTGCAAGCAGAATTATCCCCTGGAGAGGTTTGGGCTGGAAGGAACCTCTGGAGACCAGGCTGAGTCATTTGTTAGGGATTTGTCTCTGCTCCCAGAGGTTGGGGTGGGGTCAGAGCCTCCCTTGCTGGGCTCCTGCCCTGCAATATCTCCATGAACTGCACACGCTGGAGCTCTCACTAAAGTGACTTCAGGGAAACATTTCAAATTAAAACACTGAGCTGGACCATAAATCCTCAGTTACCAGGCAGGATGGATGGTTCTCACCTCTTCCCAGGCGGAGCAAAAAGCCTCACCTGGTTTAAACTCCCCTTAAAGCCTGATTCCCTTTCCCTCCCCATCATTCCTCAGTGGATATTAGAGCCAATCCATGGGATTCCACCACCTCTGACATTTCTGGCTGCTGTGGATGTCAAAGAGACAGCTCAATGCTGCACTCAACAATTCCAGCAGTAGAGAATCTTTACTACTTAATCATTTCCCTTTTTTTGTAGCCCTTAAAGTCTTATCTCTCCCCTTCCATTTGAATTTGCTCTATTTTCTGTTGGAAAAAAAAAAAAAAGCCTAATTTAAATTTAGGCCTATTCATGGTGTTTCTGAACCTCCCAATGCCTAGAAACATGGAGGAGAGTAAAGAAGTATTATTTAAAATCCACTCAGCTAAACAGAGCTTTGTTATAATTTCACTAAAGCCTGTGAAAAATTACTCCAGCCCTGTGTCTCAGGATACTCCTGATAAAAGTGGAGTTTAAAAGACTTTTCTTGCAATGCTATGGGCTCAAAACCAGTTAAGGCTGCCTGACCTTGCCCCCAACTAACCCTCAACATTATCATAACAATTTCCTCTGGTCAAGATCCAGGCCAAATTCTGGCAGGGGCTGGGAGGGCAGCAGCAGGAACAGAAGCACAGCTGTGAAATTTGGCATTTCCCACCCAGCTGGGCTCTCACAAACCAGAGAAGGGCAGCGAGCAGCACGCAGTCATTCCATGGCTGGAAATCTCTGGAACGCTGCTGGAAGTGGCCGAGAGCAGGAACCATTCCCTGGGTGCTCAGCTCTGCACAGGGACACATCCCCTACAGCACTGACATCCCCTGCTCAACAGCTCAGCCACAGCTGGGACACAAAGCCACCCATGGCACTGCCTGGATGTCACTCCCCACGGCCACCCTGGGGTCTGCCAGGAGCTCCTGACAGGGGGAGGCAGCAGCAGAGGAGCAAACACCCAGCTCTGCTCCTGGGAGCCAGAATTGCCCAGGGAGGCATCCCAGGGATGGGCACAGCTCAGCAAGACCCTGAATTTCCTTGAGAGGCTCCTGGAGACAGGCACAGTTCAGCAGGACCCAGAATTTCCCAGGGAGGCATCCCAGGGATGGGCACAGCTCAGCAGGACCCTGAATTTCCTTGAGAGGCTCCTGGGGACAGGCACAGCTCAGCAGGACCCAGAATTTCCCTGAGAGGTACCTGAAGGATGGGCACAGCTCAGCAGGACCCAGAATTTCCCTGAGAGGTACCTGAAGGATGGGCACAGCTCAGCAAGACCCTGAATTTCCTTGAGAGGCTCCTGGAGACAGGCACAGTTCAGCAGGACCCAGAATTTCCCAGGGAGGCATCCCAGGGATGGGCACAGCTCAGCAGGACCCAGAATTTCCCAGGGAGGCATCCCAGGGATCGGCACAGCTCAGCAGGATCCACAATTGCCCAGGGAGGAATTTGAGATGGGCACAGCTCAGCAAGACCCAGAATTTCCCTGGGAGGCTCCTGGGGACAGGCACAGCTCAGCAGGACCCAGAATTTCTCTGGGAGGATTCTGAGGGATGGGCACAGCTCAGCAGGACCCAGAATTTCCCTGAGGGGCACCTGAGACATGGGCACAGCTCAGCAGGACCCAGAATTTCCTTGAGAGGTACCTGAGGAATGGGCACAGCTCAGCAGGACCCAGAATTTCCCTGGGAGGCTCCTGGGGACAGGCACAGCTGGCTGGGGAGGAAAGCTGAGATGTTCTTCAGCTGCCACAGCAAAAAAAAACCAGAGTGACAGGCAAGGAGCAACTTCCAGCACAGGGAAGTGTCTGCCCCAAACGATGGGATGGGCACAAGGGATGGCATGGGCAGAACCCATCACTGCTGGGTTGCTGATGGGTTCTGTGACCTTAAAGGTCTTTTCCAGTTGGAATGGTTCTGTGATTCCCTGAATTGTGGGCTAAACATCCCAAACAAAGCTGGCAGCAGAGTCCTGGCCAGAGCTCAGCAAGGGCTCTTCTTCCCCCCATCATTATGGGCACAGACATCCATGGGGAAACGTGCTGGATGGGGATGCTCCTCACTGGGAACCCACAAGTGGGGACTGAAGGCAGGAGAACAAAATCAATAAATGCACAGTGTGGGGGTGCAGCCCCATCCCCTGAGCTCGCCCTACAGCCAGGAAAGCTCGTTAGGCCTCGGTGCTAATTAATGGGAGCTGGGCAGGCCCATCAGAGAGGCCTCTGTGCTCCCAGAACTCCTGGAATCTCACAAGCTCCTCCTTCCTCACCAACAGCCCCGAGTCTTCCTCTGTCTGAACAACAGAAGGAGTGGGATCATCCTGCAGGTAGTGGACTTTTAGGGGAGAATTCCCCAAAACCACCTCAGGTGCTCTCTAACCTACATTTACCCACAGCAGGAGCCAACATCACCTTCCACAGGTAAGGATGGCTCATGGATGGATCCAAAACATCCTGAACAGGAACTAAAGGGTATGAACCCTCTCCACACACAGCTGTAAAAGGTGCTGCTTAAATCAGGAATCTGCTTTGTTTTTCCTGCATCTCATTCTGTGTTCTCACCGTGCCTCTGGACAGAAAAGTCTCCAGCTCAAGTCTTTAATTCAAATTTGATCCAGAACCCACCAGATTTACTGACTGCACCTCCTACTGAACCTTCTCCTCACATTTCTAGCACTAGTCCACACCTAATTAAAACCACGGGACAACTGGGAATGTTCTTTAACCCCTTGTGGTCCCCAGGGGAGTGGAATTATCAGTGCAGGAGGAGATCTCTGCAATGAAACCTCCTCTGCCCTCTGTTCCTGCCCACATCTTAAATTCATAAACAAAATTCATAAGCAGCTTCCTGCTCATCCACTCTTCAAAAGAGAAGTCTGGCAAAAACTGTTTTCCATCGAGAAAAAAGACAATTACAGGGGTTTAAAATTGATGAGCTGCTGTTTCAAGCTGGTGCATCCTCCCTTAACCCAGGGCCAAGCAAGGTGCTGACTAATAAAGCACAGTGTGTAAATAATGGTGTCAAGACCCTTTTATAACAGGCCATTAAAATGTATTTTATCTGTGTTTATCCACACACACGGGGCCTACACATGCCCCTAATGCACCCTGCAGTGCTGGAGCAGAGCTGATTCCCCAGAAAGCAGCAGAAAGGGGTGAGCAGCACTGCTGTGCCCACCTGACTGACAATCAATAGCCAGAATTCCAGAATCATCACCCTCCAGAGGCCAGGCAGGGCTCACCACCAACCCACAAAGCCAAACCCAGTGCCCTCTGCCCATCTTCTCCCTGTGAAACCACTGCTGCAGCCTCCAAACTGCAAAGGGAGAACCTCACAAAGCACTTCCACACCACAACAAACTTCCCACCACCAGGCACCACCTTCCCCCCGTTCCAGCTCCATCCTTCCCCCGAGGGAAGCTCCACCACCCTGCCCTGGGACACGGCAGCACCTGAGGGCTCCCCACGCCCTGTGCTGGGTTTCAGAGGCCATTTCTGGGCAGGCACGGCACGGATGATGTGATGGGAGCAGGGTTTCTCCCCGTTTTTCTGTCTAACTCCTCGCTGCTGGCTCCACACGCACGGCTCTGCTGCCACACTATGGGAACTCCTGGCTACTGCTCCCTGCACACCCCGAACGGGAGAGCCTGGAGCTCCTGGAACTTTGTTCCACAGGGGTTCAGCATTCAGCACAGGCTGAGCTATCTCCTGGGATGACACCCCAAACCCACCGTGACCCTGCAAAGGGTGGGTGCCTCCCCTCCCTCCCCGCGTACCCAGCACCAGGCACTGATGCCCAAGCTGGCATCCTGCTCTCACAAAAACATCCTTGCTGGGGTTTCAGAATCTAAAGAGAGGACTTATTGATCAATGCCTCTGGCTCTGATGCAGATAAAAAACCATCTGAGGTCTAAAAAGCTTTCGCAGGTCTTCTGCTCACAAAGCAAAACAACCCAGAGCATCAACCTCTGGCTGAAGGATCCAGAACAGAGAGCTCAAAATGCAGACAGGAGGGACCAGGGGCCTGAGAAGAAAGGATTAAATGCTCAGTGAGGTACAGAGTGAAGCCTGGAAGATCCAGTATGAATAAGCCACAGACAGCTCAGAAGAAGAGAAAAAGCTGTAAGCCCCTGGTAGAATAAATCTGAGCTTTAGGTATCTCTCCATCAGTCTGCTTTTGCATGAGGAAAGCTCCACAGAAGCTGCTGGAATGGTTTTCCTCTGTGCACAGGCTGAACGCTCATGCTGAGGAGATGAAAAATAGCCACCAAAATAAGCATTCAGTCTTTATTAGGGACCTGTAGGTTGTTTGGGTGGGTTTACAGCCTTTCCTAACAGATCCTCCCAGTCAGCAGAACTGTTCAGCTCCACTGCGAGGGTGCTCAGGAGCAGCAGTTAATCCTCATCCCCGAGCCCCTGAAAGGAAACCTGCCTTACATAATAAAATCAGTCTTGCATTCCAGATAAAGTTTTTCCTCAGGAAAAAAAACAAAACAAACCAAACCAAAACAAAAAACCCAAACCCAAGGAGCTTTCATACACATCAACACCCCAACACACATTCCTCCAGCCTAGGATACAGCAGACAAGACAACGGGACTTGGAAACTTGGAAATCAGGGCACTGCACAGTGTGGAGAGCAGCCACTGCCAAGCACTCGGCTCTCCCACTCTTCCCCCTCCTACACACACAGAAGGACAGTCCCTAAATATTTGCTGTTTACACCAGAAATAAACTTCACTCCCTGGATCTGCTTTGGCTGCAAGGGCAGCTGTGGAAATGAGGTAGGAGACACAAGCAAACTGCCCCCAAATTCAAGTCTTCTTCTGCTTTCAAGCCCAAACATGCATATTTCATAAAAACCAGCATGCTCAGGCCAACGAGCTCATATATAAGAGATATTCAACTGGGAAGGCAGGAGGGAAAGGAGGAAAGTGCTTCCATCTTCATGCAAGGCATCCAGAAATCTGTTTTATCAGCTGTGGGCAAACAGCAGGGTAGTGAAATCCTGAATTAAGATGCCAGGGAAAGACAGAGGGGAAAGCAGTGCTGGCATTTTTCAGAGTCATCCTGCACATCACCAGTGCCTGTGCCCAAACCTGACCCACCGGGGAAGGGGAATGAGATCATGGAGAGCCACCCTTCATCCACGCCAGAGCTGACAAAACTGCTGCTCCCGAAGGATGCAGCTCCAAAGGTCTGAATCAAACCCCCTCGGTGCTGTGCCCGAGATGCCAGGGCAGTGTGTGCCAACACCCCAGTGCCACCACTCCAGTGCCATCACCTCAGTGCCACCACTCCAGTACCATCACCTCAGTGCCACCACGCCAGTGGCACACAGCCTATTGCCACCACCCCAGTGCCACCACTCCAGTACCATCACCTCAGTGCCACCACCTCACTGCCACTACCCCACGACCATCACCTCAGTGCCACCACGCCAGTGGCACACAGCCTATTGCCACCACCCCAGTGCCACTACCCCAGTGCCATCACTCCACTGCCATCACCCCAGTGCCACACAGCCTACTGCCATCACCCCAGTGCCACCCCCCCAGTGCCACACAGCCTATTGCTACCACCCCAGTGCCATCACCCAGTGCCATCACCCCAGTGGCACACAGCCTATTGCTACTACTCCAGTGCCACCATCCCAATGCCANACCCATGGCCGATCCAGCCAGCAGCCCCAGGGAGAGCAGCAGCGCCCGGCTCCAGGCGCTCCCCTCCGCCGTCATCAGAGCCACGATCCCCAATTTCCACCAGTGCCTTCCGAAGCTGCAGCTGCATCCCGGCTGGTCCCATCCCAAGGAAGGTTGCATGTCAAAGGGCAGCAGCAGGAATGGGGTGTGCTGAGGGTCTGCTGGTTGCCGCTGTTGGGTTTTTCCCCCTTTTTTCCTTCCCCTCGGCGATTGGGATAGTCCTCGGCTCGGCTGGATGAAGAGGAGAAAGGAAGGAGGAGGGGGGGAGGTGAGGGGGAAGCGGGTCAGGCTT
>VXBC01001363.1:302397-318606 GCA_013399945.1 Ploceus nigricollis | reverse complement strand
GGGCTGAGCCAAGAGCGCTGCCTGCACCAGGAACGATCCACAGGCATTAAAAAAGGCATTGAGGAGCCACAATCCCACTTTATTCCCGGGCAATCGGATCGCAGCTATTTCAAATCCAGGGATTCCTCCCGGGTAGGTTTGCATCGCCAAAAAACCCCGAGGTTTAGGGTTGAACTGCCTCCAGAATAATTAATAAAAAATACCGCGTTTATTCACGGAAAGGACAATTGCCATGAGCACGGCACAAACCATCCCTGCCATCCCCGACTTGTCAGCCCCCAGGGAGGGATGCTGGGGTTCCCAGCCCAGTCTGTCACCCCGAGCCTCACCTTGCGAGATCACCTCTCCCTACACACACAATTCCTGCGAGCGCCCACCGGGACACAAACGCTGCTCTGCACTGCCACCCGCAGCCGAGCCGGGCTGCAGTGACACATTCCCCGCAGATCTGATCCCACTTCTTCATGTCCTGCTTGTCCCCCGCAGATCTGATCCCATTTTTTCATGTCCTGCTTGCCCCCCGCAGATCTGATCCCATTTTTTCATGTCTCGCTTGTCCCCCGCAGATCTGATCCCATTTTTCATGTCCCACTTGTCCCTGGCCAGAACTCTGCTCTGGTTCCTCCCCAGGAATGACAGCAGTGTCCCCAAGGTGCTGCACAGCTTTGTGCCCTGGGTTTGGGGAGGAAATCCTTCCCTGGGAGGGTGAGGAGGGCCTGGAACAGGGAAGATTGGTTGTCCCATCCTTGGAAGTGTCCAAAGCCAGGCTGGACAATGCTTGGAGCCACCTGGGACAGGAAAAGGTGTCCATGGCCATGGCAGGGTCACAGCCCGGGATCCCTGAGGGACACCAAGGTGACCAGAGGGATGGAGCAGCTCTCCCATGAGGAAAGGCTGGCAGAGTTGGGATTGTTCCTGGAGGAAAGAAGGCTCCCAGGTGACTTCATTGTGACTTCCAGGACCTGAAGGAGCCAACAACAAACACAAAGAGACACTTGAGTGACACAGGGAATGGCCTCCCACTANCCCATCCCCCTGCTCCCCCGGCTTTGCATTTGCTGCAGTTTCTTGCTGCAAAACCCCCTTCTTCGGCCGTGTTCCGGTTGCCTTGAATGAGCTTATTTGACAGCTAAAAAACAAATTATATATCGAGGGCTCGCAGGTCTGTCCCTCCAGCCTGGGATCAATCCTCCTTCTCTCTCCCTCTCCCTCCGTCCCCTCTGCATTTCAATCCTCGCACTGCCCACACCGGGAGCCGCTGCCAAGAGCCAAGGCAACCGGGGCTGGCACATGAAAGAGTTGCTTTATGTCTGTTTAAGCTGCAGCATCAATTCAAACAGCCCCGATTGTGCACAGGCACAGCTCCCCCGGGGAAAGCTCCGGGGACACAGCTCCACGAGCCGGTGTCCCCTCGCCACCCAGCGATGTCCCCCAGCCCGATATCGCAGCCGGCTGAAGCTGTGCTGGGGCTGCTGCAGGGCAGGGGCTGAGCCAAGAGCGCTGCCTGCACCAGGAACGATCCACAGGCATTAAAAAAGGCATTGAGGAGCCACAATCCCACTTTATTCCCGGGCAATCGGATCGCAGCTATTTCAAATCCAGGGATTCCTCCCGGGTAGGTTTGCATCGCCAAAAAACCCCGAGGTTTAGGGTTGAACTGCCTCCAGAATAATTAATAAAAAATACCGCGTTTATTCACGGAAAGGACAATTGCCATGAGCACGGCACAAACCATCCCTGCCATCCCCGACTTGTCAGCCCCCAGGGAGGGATGCTGGGGTTCCCAGCCCAGTCTGTCACCCCGAGCCTCACCTTGCGAGATCACCTCTCCCTACACACACAATTCCTGCGAGCGCCCACCGGGACACAAACGCTGCTCTGCACTGCCACCCGCAGCCGAGCCGGGCTGCAGTGACACATTCCCCGCAGATCTGATCCCACTTCTTCATGTCCTGCTTGTCCCCCGCAGATCTGATCCCATTTTTTCATGTCCTGCTTGCCCCCCGCAGATCTGATCCCATTTTTTCATGTCTCGCTTGTCCCCCGCAGATCTGATCCCATTTTTCATGTCCCACTTGTCCCTGGCCAGAACTCTGCTCTGGTTCCTCCCCAGGAACGACAGCAGCGTCCCCAAGGTGCTGCACAGCTTTGTGCCCTGGGTTTGGGGAGGAAATCCTTCCCTGGGAGGGTGAGGAGGGCCTGGAACAGGGAAGATTGGTTGTCCCATCCTTGGAAGTGTCCAAAGCCAGGCTGGACAATGCTTGGAGCCACCTGGGACAGGAAAAGGTGTCCATGGCCATGGCAGGGTCACAGCCCGGGATCCCTGAGGGACACCAAGGTGACCAGAGGGATGGAGCAGCTCTCCCATGAGGAAAGGCTGGCAGAGTTGGGATTGTTCCTGGAGGAAAGAAGGCTCCCAGGTGACTTCATTGTGACTTCCAGGACCTGAAGGAGCCAACAACAAACACAAAGAGACACTTGAGTGACACAGGGAATGGCCTCCCACTAACAGAGAGTGGTTTAGGTGGGATTTTGGGAAGGAATTTTTCCCTGTGAGTGTGGGGAGAGCCTGGCACAGGGAGCCTGTGGCTGTCCCATCCTTGCAAGTGTCCAAAGCCAGGCTGGACAGGGCTTGGAGCAACCTGGGATAGGGAAAGGTGTCCCTGGGATAGGGAAACATGGGATGACATGAGCTGATTTAAGATCCTTTCCCATCCAAACCATTCCTACACCTTTCCCAAGGAGTCACCTGTTGAAACAAAGCCTGAGGCACGGGGTGCATCCTCCTCCTAATGAGGCAAATCATTCCTGCTTTTTTCCACCACAACCAATTTTCTTTGGGAAAAGTGTGTCCCACGAAACCCGACTGCTTCAAATTCTGAAGCACCCTAAGCAGCTGCTGCATTTGCTTCCCCACAACATTTAAAGGAAAACAACCACAGACACATCAAAATATTTACAGGAAGAAGCGAAAGCGGCATTCAAAGGAGCAAAATTGAAAATTAAAGTGTTATAGGGAAGCTACTGTAAACAGCTGATCTTCACAAAGGAAAGCTGAATTTAGCACAGAAAAATTTATGCCAAATCATGTTTCACAGGACAAATAATGGGGAGAGAGGGAAGGATGCTCTTCACATAAATTGGATAATATTTACTGTGTGCTCCCAAAATAGAAAAAGTAAAATTGACAAATCCAGCTCACAACCAGCAAGAATTAACACGTGGCCAGTTCTAAACGTCCCAACAAAACATCCTGCAAACCTGGCCCGTCCTGCTTGGGACGTGGAAGTGTTAAACTGACATTTCATCTTCCAAAAAATAACTTCACAGATGAGGAAATAGAGAATTTTCCAGATGAAGCCATGGAGGAACAGAAGGGGAAGGCTGTGAAAGCACCAGACAGGAATCCCTTTGAGAAAATGGGGCAGAAAGTTGTTTCTGTACTCAAAAATAGCCTAACAATGTTCTATTTTCATACCCACGGCACAAATCTGTTGAGGTTTTTATTACAGAGAATATCTCTGTTCTTTAAAAATAGAGGGGAACCAGCATCCCACTAATTACAGTGAGCCTATGATTAGAGATAATTAGATACATTTACAATTTAGAATTTCCTAACTTTAGCTGTTTATGAACCATAGATGTGCCCATAGTGTGTGCACAGAGCATCAGTCATTCCCTCCAGCTATGAGGAGTAAATTGATAACACGTTAAATTATTGAACATGGCAGGAGCAAACCGGAATTTAAATGGGTGTTTGGAGGAAGGAAGCACAAAAATTGGGATTTGCAGCAGGTGACCATTACAGGCACGTGGATGTGGCTTAAAGGAACACAAAACTCTTCAACCCCTCTGCAAGTCCCAGAGGAATCTGGGGGGTTTGAGGGTCACCACTGCAGTATTTGCTCTGTGCTGATGCCCAGTCCAGGTCTGGGAAGTGCTGGAATGGCCTTTTCCACTCAGGAATTGTCGTGCTCCCTGCCAGGGGCTGCTATCCCACTTTTCTCTAACACTCAATCCAGGATTTCCCTCCTGCTGAAGTGGAGCAGACACAGGAAGCTCATGGCCATGGAGAATTGGGATTGTCCAGCCTGGAGAGGAGAAGCTCTGGGGAGACCTAACTGTGGCCTTCCAGGACCTGAGGGGGACAGCAAGCATGATGGAGAGGGACAGTTTACAGGGGATGGAGGGACAGGACACAGGGAATGGCTTCAAACTGGGAAAGAGGAGATTTGGGTGGGATACTGGGGAGGAATTCCACCCTGTGAGGGCGGGGAGGGGCTGGGCTGGAATTCCCAGAGCAGCTGTGGCTGCCCCTGGATCCTTGGAAGCACCCAAGGCCAGGCTGGACAGGGCTTGGAGCAGCCTGGGACAGTGGGAGGTGTCCCTGAGGGTGGCACTGGACAGGCTTTAAGGTCCCTCCCAACCTGAACCATCCTGGGATCCTGCTGAAGCATCTCAGGATGGACATTCCTTGAAGCATCTCAGGATGGATGTCCCTTGAAGCATCTCAGGATGGACATTCCTTGAAGCATCTCAGGATGGACAAAACCTCTGGAGCACGTCCAGACCTCCTGTCCAGGATTCTGGACTGAATTCATCACTCTGGAGGTGTAAGACACAACCAAGCAATTCTCCTTCGCAGTGTCCTCATCCCAGAGAGTTCTGAGCTTTGGGCAGAGTGTTTGGTTCTATTCCTACAGCTTCATTTGGTCTCAAATTCTCAGGAAACTCCTCAAATTTGGTTCTGTTCTTATAACCTCATTTGGTCTCAAATTCTCAGGGAATTCCTCAAATTTGGTTCTATTCCCACAGCTTCATTTGGTCTCAAATTCTCAGGAAATTCCTCAATTCCTCAGAAATTCCAAGTGAGAGTTTCATGGCCCTCCAAGGGGATTTTACTGCAAATTCCCAACTTTTGGGGGCTGTGTTGCACAACTGCAGCCTGGCAAAGTAACTGACCTGAAACAGACTTTGCTTACAGGCAAAGCATGTCCTCCTAACTGCAAATATCCCAGAGATTAATGAAGAAATTGCATGTTTATTAACACCTTTAACCTTGTGTTGTTTTACAGGAGCTCCTGCAACACTGCAGAAAAAAAAATTAATTCAAGCACTTCAGATTTTCTACTACATTTATTCACATTTATTTATTCACAGCAGTGGCCAAGGCTAAGCTTCCCTCCCTCCCTCCTTCTTCCAGTTTTCCCAACTATTCAAACTTTTCACTCTTTCAGGGAACAAAACAGCCCCAAATTTGGTGAAACAACTCACAGGCTTGGGGCACAATACTGAGAGATTTGTTCTGATTTGCAAAAAAAAACAACAAATTGAGGATGATTGTCCTACAAGTTATGGAGAAGTGGCTTATGGGATAGAGAGGAAAAGCTCATCCTTCCCTCTGGATCACCTTCCCTGAAAATAAAATGTAAAAAAAAACCCAGCCAGAAATGGATAAAGGCTCCAAGGAGCTCCATTATGAGGAAGAGGAAGAAATAATTTGGAAGTTTGATGTAATCCCCTGAAGCTTGACTGAATTCCTGGGTTAAATTCCTGGAGAAGCTGCAGGGACAAACCTCAACTCCACCAGTGAGAGCCATGCAAAATTTCAAGGGAATTCAGTGTTCCTGTCCTGGTGTTGTGAGGAAAAGCTGCCATTTATCAAAGTCCCAGAGTCCTATAAGGACTTCATGTTTTCCCCAAAGTGAACATTTCCATCTCAAATAATCCCCTATGATTTATAGGGTGAGGAACAGCTGGATGACAATTCATCTGAAATAAATTTTTTAAGGATGACAGAATAAGAAGGGGGCTTTTTTCTTTTTTTATTTCTTTTTTTTTTTTGTATAGGAAGATAGAGACAAATAATAAAAATGTTTTATTTATGAAAAATGCCCAAGCTGCTCAGAATTGAGTGCTGGTGCAATAAAGATGGTTGATAGAAGAGAGACTTGGCTGTGAAATTTCAGAGATAGGGACTTTATTTGTGTGTTCAGAGGGAGATTAACACAAAACACTCAATGCCTGGGTAGTGCATGACTCGTTCCTGCCTTATTCCCTCCAACTCCTGTTAGTCCAGAGTTTACAACCCGAGTTTTAATAGTAAAGACCAAGCCATAAAGCTTGGATGTGGAATCCTGCTTAATTATATCCCCTTGGGGTGTTTCACTTGGGAATTTCAAGGCTCTGAGCTTGACAGCAACCCCTGCAGAGCAGCTTTGCTTCCTCCCATCGAGGCTGGGGCTGCTCTGTTCCAGCCACTTGGCTGGGTCAGAGGTAGCAGACTGATTAAATGAGATTTTACAGCCTCTGGGAGCCCCGTCACAACAAATCACCACCAAAGTCTCACCCAGCCTCAGCACCAGTGACTCAGGGCAGTGACAAAGATCTGAGTGTGTGTTTCACCCAGCACCACTGAGTCAGCTCCCAAATTCACATTTAGTCCTGGCTTAAGAGGATATTGCACCTGTAGAGGTCAAAATTCGAATTAACTCTACAAAGATCTGAGTGTTTCACCCAGCACCACTGAGTCAGCTCCCAAATTCACATTTAGTCCTGGCTTAAGAGGATATTGCACCTGTAGAGGTCAAAATTCGAATTAACTCTACAAAGATCTGAGTGTTTCACCCAGCACCACTGAGCCAGCCTGCTCCAAAATTCACATTTAGGCTTGGCTTAAGAGGATATTGCACCTGTAGAGGTCAAAATTGGAATTAACTCTACAAAGATCTGAGTGTTTCACCCAGCACCACTGAGTCAGCTCCCACATTCNACCCGTACAGCTCAAAATTGGAATTAACTCTACAAAGATCTGAGTGTTTCACCCAGCACCACAGCTCCCAAATTCACATTTAGGCTTGGCTTAAGAGATATTGCACCAGCACAGCTCAAAATTTGAATTAACTCTACAAAGATCTGAGTGTGTGTTTCACCCAGCACCACAGCTCCAAAATTCACATTGAGTTCTGGCTTAAGAGAATGTTGCACCTGTAGAGGTCAAAATTGGAATTAACTCTGCAGAGCTGGAAAAGCCTGGGTGTTTTGCAAGTAGTGACAGGTCCTACAAAAGGTGGAGAACTTTCACTCCTGGAGGAGCTGCAGGACCAAATGTGCTTCACCTCTTCCAAAGCACTTCCTGAGGGGACAGGTTTCAATGTGGGTCATAATTCCATCAAAAGCTGGAGCATCCTCCAGGTGGGACAGGGCTTGGAGCAGCCTGGGACAGTGGGAGCTGTCCCTGGTGGATGGGATGAGCTTTAAAGGCCCTCCCAACCCAAACCACTCTAATGCACTGAGATTTAAATTTGTTCTCTCCTCCTGTGTTTAAAAAAAATCAGCTCTTCCTTCCCTTTTAATCCCATTTGTGTAAACAGAACAACGTTGTGGTGTAGCCAGGATGAAATTCAGAGTCTGTTTACTCTTGTGGGCTTGATAAACAATCTCACAGCGATCCTCCAGGTGACATTCTGCACATTAGAACTACTTCAGTCCTCACTGTTCCTCTGCATCAACATCTATTTTGGGTTACCCAGATGGCTGAGGTGCTCTAGGACAATTTATAAAGAGGAATTCATGCCTTGGCAAGATGTGCCCACTGGCCTTTTTTTCCCCTCCGCACGCAGCTGCGAGCCAAAATCTCAACTCAGATAAATTAAACAAGCAATTAGGAACCTCCAGTGTTTCCACAACATTCCTCACTCTCCTTGCCTTGTGGGGAAGGGGACGGGGGGTGACATCAACCAAACTGAGAGGCTGTGGAAGGAACACCAAGGCAGCTGGGAGAAAGCCCAAAGAAATCCCATCCATCGCTCCCAAACTCCCAGCAGCAGCAGCAACAACAAACTCAGAGCCCCAGTGCACCTCAAATGTGGGAAGATGAGAGGGGGGACAGCAATGAAGAGTCCACCTGTCACATCCCATCCCTGGCAGTGTCCCAGGCCAGGCTGGATGGGGCTTGGAGCAACCTGGGATGGTGGAATGTCCCTGCTCATGGCAGGGGGCACTGGGTGGGCTTTAAGGTCCTTTCCAACCCAAACCATTCCACGATTTCATCAACATTGAATTTCTTAGGGACAAGCAGCCTGCACTGGATCTATCCCTGGGGTATGTTCAGCTGGAAATCAGGGAGCTGAGGATCAGCCAAGCTCCATCCAGGCCCCAAAGGAACAAGGCTGAGGCATGAACAAGGAATGGAAACCACAGCTCTGCTCAGTCAGGAACACTGGCACAGCAAGGCAGGGATATATGGATTTAATAACCACAATTCCTGCCTCATTCAGCAGGATTACACAGGTTTTCCATGCAGAATTCCTGCCTTGTTTTGGCAGGATTACAAGGATTCTCCACCCACAATTCCTGCCTTATTTCACCAAGATTACATGGCTTCTCCATGCAGAATTCCTGCCCTGTTTCAGCAGGATTACAAGGATTCTCCACCCACAACTCCTCATTTCCAGCACAGGGTTACATGGCTTCTCCACTCAGAATTCCTGCTTTGTTTTGCAGGATTACACAGGTTCTCCTCTCAGAATTCCTGTTTCCAGCATGAGATTAAAGACACCCAATGAAGATTCTCATAATTTTTTTCCTTTTTTCCCATTATTCACCTCATGGCTGTGCTCCCACATGGACCTACACAAGCATTCCAGTTCTCAGGAGCTTTTTACTCATACCTGGAAATCCACAGTTCCAGCTTTTCCCAACACATTTCTCCCAGATCTCTGTAAGAGACAGGAAAGAGAAATCACTCCCATTTTAAAAATAAAAAGCTGAATTCTGGGAAGTCAGAACTCAAAAGCTTCATCCATCCAGTTTAAGGGCACAAACCACAGGAAAATAAATTCTCAGGGACACAAACCAGGATCTGGAGGGCACAAAAGTCATAAAACTTTTCCTCTACCTTGACCAATTCCCAAACTCCCTTCCAGTGCATTCCATCACTATTGGATGTCACATGAAACTCCCTGGGCAAATCCTGATTTCTTTCCTAACTCATTGCTGAATTTTCCCCGAGATTCTCTTGCAGGATCCATTCCTTCCACTGTGGCTGCTACAGGGTTCCTTTGAAAAATAATTTTACAGAGTAAAATAACTATTTACTTATGGTTTTCCAAGCCAAAACTTGGATCAGAATTTCCTTTGGCTCAAGCCAGGTCTGTTCTGCCCCAGTAAATTCCCATTTTCTTTAAGTGGAGTAGAAGCTTGGACTTTTCTCCTGTTCAATGCACTGCCTGTTTTCCTCCAATATTCCTAACACAATTAGCATAACAAGATAAAGGAATCATCAAGTCCTTTCCCATTTTTCTTCCTTTGTAAAAGGACTGATGACAAACTGGGAATCAGGATCTGTATTGAATTACATTTGCCACAAAAGAGTTCATTAAGTAATAGTACATAATAAAAATCATCTGTCAGCTTGAGGGATTGACCAAATCCACTTAAGGGAACAGCTGGTTATTTTCTGGAGCACTCCAGAGCCAATGGTCAATATGTGGAAGGAGAAAGAGTGGGACACAAGGAAACAAGGAACAGGTCAGGAATTGGAGTGCCAGGAAAGTTTCTGGGATTTCCTGCACAGCTGGAATTGGAATGCCAGGAAAGTTTCTGGGATTTCCTGCACAGCTGGTCAGGACTGGAGGTGAGACTTTGCCCATGGCAGCCCAATTTCTCTCTGATTTTTGTGCTGGCAGCAGCTCCTTTCACCAGGAAAACGACCACGGGGCTCAGGGTGTGACAGACCTGGAGATGCTTCAACAAACCATGGAATTTCATCATCATCAAATCATGGAATTGAATCCCAGGATCACTGAGCTTGGAAAAGAACTCCAAGGCCATCGAGTCCAGCCTGTGCCCAATCCCCACCTTGTCACCAGCTCAGAGCACTGAGTGCCACATCCAGGTGTTCCTTGGACACTTCCAGGGATGAGGACTCCGAACCTCCCTGGGCAGCCCTTCCAATGCCTGAGCACCCTTTCCCTGAAGGAATTTTCCCCAAAATCCAGCCAAAACCTCTCCTGGGACACCTTGTGGCCACCTCCTTGTCAGGGGAGCTGAATCAGAGAATCACAAGGTTGGAAGAGACCTTCAAGATCGAGTCCAACCCACGTCCATGAACTTCTCTCTCACTCCATCACACCAAGAGGTCCATGACAACCATGGCAGCAGGGTCCCCTTTCTTGTCCCCAACATCTGTATCCCTAAAGCTGCATCAGCACATCCCAACAGAACCATCACTGTCCCAGCCTTCCCAGCCAGGAATCCCAAATGGAAAAGTGCTTCTGACTGCAAAGGGTGTGCAGCAAACCTGGGGAGGGAATGCACAGGGATCTCTGTCTCTGGAGACATTCCAAACCCACCTGGACACATTCATGTGTCACCTGCTCCAGGTGTCCCTCCCTTGACCTCCAGAGGTCCCTTCCACCCCCAGCTCTGCTGGGATTCTGTGATCAGTGGCTCTAACAAGCCACACTGGCTCCTGACAGAAAACCCCACATGCAGCTCTCTCAGTGATTAATCCAAACCCATCTGCACTGCCAGGGCTCCAGGGATTCGTTCCAAGCTCCTGGAAGTCCTTGACAAGGCCCTGACAGCGAGGACACCGCAGGTGACACCGGGGCAGCGTGCTGGGAATAAAGGTCACCCGTGACACGGCGTCACCGCGAACCCGCCCTGCCCTCCTGGCAGAGTCCCAGCAGGGCAGCCCTTCTCCAGAAAGGTCAGCTTCATTTCCATCCTGCTGCCTCCTCCCCATCCCAGATCCCTCACCAGGCCCAGCCTTCATGGATCTCTTCCCCCACAGAAGTTCCAGGCAGCAGCTGCACTCAGCTCTCCGAAGGGAAGGGACGTGCAAGCCCCGTGCTGGCTGCACAGCAGATCCTTCTCAGGCACCCAACCAACCAAAACTAAACCCCAAACCAGCTGGGAATGTTAAAAATCAGCTGTTCCACCGGCTCTGAGTCTCAGCCTGCAGCACAGGCAGGACAGGAATCACAGAATCAGGCTGGAAGAGACCTCTGAGATCACCGAGTCCAGCCCATGCCCTCACACCACCTCAACTGAACCACAGCACCACTAAACCACAGGTGAGCAGTGCTGCTCACCTGCTCCTCACAGCTGTGCCATTGGGGATGAGGCTCAGCCACAGCCACTCCCAGTCACCACAAACTGTGTGCCTGCACTCCCCATCTCCAAACCTTCTCTGTGATTCAGAACACACTGTCCCAGACTGCCAGGCAGGATGGATTCTATTTCCATCTGTGTGCAGCTGTCTCCTGTTCATTGGGCAGTTTTTCCTTATCTNGCCCCCCCTTAATTTCACATTTATAATCATTTGGAGGGAAGGAGTTATACATTTTTCCATTTCAGGGGAGGCTCCTGCCTGCCTCAGCACACACCTGGCTGTCCAAACCAAGACACACACCCATCCCAGCTCCTGCTGCCTGCAGACTGAGTCACATCATCTGCATGGAAGCCTTTCAGAGAACCCACCCAAACAGTGCTGCTGAACTGGACTCCTTCCCTCTGGGAACCAGACTCCCAGGAACGCTACCAGGGGCTGATGTGCTGTGATTCAGGATGTGCTGTGTCTGGCACAGCAAGCAAACACGAAATTGGGAACCCAGACCCTTCAGGATTGACAATTCCAACTGCTCCGAGCTGCCAGGCTCACATGTTGGAGATGGCTCATTTATGTTGATGAGCCAGGAACCAGTTCTTGCATCTTAAACTCCTGCTGATGCCTTGTGAAGGCTGGCCTAGAACAGAAGCTGGGCAGAGTTAAAGAATAAAGCAGGGATTTATTAAGAGGCATCAATGGATCCACCTTGGGCAGCATAAGAGCCCAGCCAGGGCTGCACCCAAGATGAACCAAAATGGTCGCAAAAAATGGATGACTGGTTACAAGGTCTCTCAGTTTTATAAGGTTTGTTTCATTTGCATATTGGAGTTCATTGTCCAATTCCAGCTTTAGCCCATGCAGTCCCATCCTGCTTGTTTTTCTCTCTCCAGCCCACGTTGTTTGTGCTCTTGGGCTGAGATTTGGATCATTTGTCCTTGGTCCCCAGCTGGAGAAGGAATTGTTTTGTCTCCCTGCTCTGTGAAGAGAGCTCACCATCCCCTAATATGAAGCCCAGACCCACCCACTAAAGCAGCACAGAACCTGAAAAATACAAAAACTCAAACCTGAGGCCTCACTGCAGCCTCTCAGCTGTGCTTTAAACACTGCCCTCCCCACAGCAGCCTGCAGGGACAGACATGGGAAGAACCTTGTACTACCAGGATCTCGTGCAGGGAGCAGATTCCAGGCTGGATTTATCAACCCAGCTGCAGGTGCAGGGAGGTGTCAGTGCTGCTGAACAGGGAAATCCATCTGACAGGACCAGGAGCAGGAGCAGCACACTCAGAACACATCCAAGGTTTGGGAATTTTATCTCCTCTCCTGAAACCTGCCCCTGCTCATCTTTCAGAGATGTTGCTGCAAAAGCAGAGCTGGGCAGAGATGTCTTATTGAACATCTCCCCCAGGGCAGGCAGCATCTCCTGGGGTGAGGGAAGCATCCAGCTGAGGGATGAAGAGCAGGAAATCCATCCCAGCCCTTCCCACTGTGCTCTGCTGGTGCTCCTGGCAGATGTGTGGAGCTCTCAGGCTCACTCTGAGTGCAGGGAGGGAGGGAAGGAAGCTCCAAAGGTCACCCAGTCCATTCCCCACCCCCAGGCAGATCCAGAACATCTGCCCAGCTGGCACACAGCTGGCAGAGGTGGAGCTGAGCCTGCCCTGGGCAAAGACTCCCTGGATGCTTTAGTGCACATTCAGTGATTTCCTGAGCAAAAAGGAGATCCAGGCATCTCCTTCCAAATGTTCACTGCCAGCACATCCTGTCCCTGCACAGGGATCCTTAAACCCAACTTAAACCCAAACCCTGCCTTATTTGTGCATTTCCCCCTCAGCTCCTACTCATGGACCAATCCCTAACCCAGCCATTCTCCCACAAAAACAATTACCAAAAAATTCCAATTAACTGGCCAGCACCGGTATGGTTGGTTTGGGTGTTGTGGTTGGTTTGCTTGTTGATTTGGTTGGGTTTTTTTAAAATTTAAACAAGATTATGTTTTCTTACAGACAAATCAGCCAGGGATTAAGAGTTTAGTGGTTTGCCCACCTACCATTGCTCCTGGAGTTCTAATTCAAACCCCATTTTCACGCAGAATTTGGTGCTATCAGAGCAAATTCTTGTTTTCTCCAGTTCATTTGTTCACGCTGAAGCAGATGAACATTAGTTAAAAGCTCACTCCCTGCTCCAATTCCAACTTCCTGGCTCATAACACAAGATTCTGAGAGCAGCTCCTTCCATCCATGAGAAACTGCTCCAAGTTTCTGAGGGATTTGACAGGGATTCCAAAACAGAGGGGAAGGAGTACTTTTAATCCTGGCTATTGCAGTTCTGTGCACATCTTCAGACACTGGCACAGCTCAGGGATAGGGAGATTTCCTGTCATTTCCCCATTTTTTTCCCCTGGCAGAGCATATCACACCCTGAGCAGGAGGCTGGAGGGCTCATCCCACCACCCTGCTCACTACAGGATCCACACCTGCTAAGAATTCCCTAAAAAAGCCTGGAAACAGCTCCACCCCTCTTCCACCTGACCCTAAACATCCTGTACAATTTAGCATCCATTCCTTCTTCTCCATTTCTTCTCTTCCCACCTGATCCTAAACATCCTGTACAATTTAGCATCCATTCCTTCTCCTCCAGTGGACTCAAAATTATAGCCATGGGGTGTGGCTGTAATTATTCCCCCCTGTTAATGAGTTTTCTTGCACATTACCAGGCCCTGACAAATGCCCACGTGCTGCTGGGACTCTCCTTCCCCATTTGTGCACTCCTGAATGAATCTTATTAGGAAGCACAAAATTCTGAGCATTTATTCCTCACTTCCTTTCATTTGTATAAATATGTTGCTCTGCCACGTTCTCTAATTGCTTAACATCTGCTGGAAGGAAGAGAAAATAAACACATTATGGCAAGAACAAGCTGTGATACCCTTTACAAATCAGAGTGGACTGAGAATTCCAGGAACAGCACAAAGTGGAAGTCATCCACCCATGAAGTGAGGAGGCTTTGGCATCAAGATCCCTGCACTGAAACCAATCAGTTCATTTTTGGTTCCAGTGTGAGCTGGACTTTGATGATCTCTGTGGATCCCCCTTCCAAGCCAAGATTTTCCATGATTCCAACTTCCTGACAGTGCTGTTTGCCCAAATCCTGGGACAAGTGAGCCCAGCAAAGCCTGACAGAGCCATTTTCTCCTCAGCCACTGCTCTCAGCATCCTCAGCACTTACTCAGCTCTTTCCCCAGCAGCTCCTCAGCTGCCTGTGCCAGCACCCATTTATTAAATGAACATTTCAGGGGCCAAGGGATGATGATGGATTCATGGGGAGCCACTGGAGCCCCTTCAGCTCATGGGTGGCTTAAATAATAAACTTAGATAATCCCACAAAAACTGGGGGCAAACAGCCTCTGCAAACCCCTGAGCTTTCCCTACAGTGGGAGAACACATCTGAACTCCAGGTCTGAGGTGGTTTTGGTGCAGTTTACTGAAAAAACTGACAGAGACATGGCTTAGACCAGTACAAAACACCATAAAACTGAGCTAGAAGCTTTTGCTGAAGCAACAGAATAGTTAGAGAGTCTTAATTTCATTTCTCCAGCTCAAGAAATCCTGCTCCTCTGTCTCCTCTGCTCCAGCCTGAATTTCCTCTCCTGTTTAAAAGGAGAAAACAAAGCCTAATTTTAGCTAAAATACAGAGTCACAGGGTGTAACGTGAAGCTGCTGTACATCACCTGTGCAGCTCAATGTCACTGTGACAGAGCTGACAGTGCACTTGGGTTTTATTGTGTGATTTCATGAATGACTATTAACCACTGCACTGAGCCCTGTAAACAGCAGCTCATTTCTGAGAGCTTTTTTTTTTTTCAAAAATGACTCCTTGCTGCTGCTGCCATTCCTTGTCTTGCTCTCTGAAGATGCCACTTATCAACTGAGGATTCAACTGGGTGCAAATGAAGAGTTTATTGACTTCGCTATTTTTCCCTCCATATTTTGTAAGCTGAAGCCATTCACCCAGAAAGAAACATCTTGTAAAAAAGAGGGGAGGAAAGATATCAATTGAAAAAGATCTTCTATCCAAAATACAGCTTGTGGAGGCTGATATTCCTGGACAAAGCCAGGAGGGACACAGGGGGAAAATGGGGGTGTTATGATATAAATCCACTCATGTGGTGGCAATTTTGGACTCTGCACCTCCCTATATATTCATGAAACCCTTTTTGTCCCCTTCAGAGGATTCTTCTTCTCACAGACCCCACCGGCAGGGCCAGAAAACAGCAGCAAAATTCAATATAAGCAGAATTATTTTATCCATAAATAAGGCTCCAACCACCAGAACACGAGTAGATAACAGCAAACACAGAAACACGAGGAGATAATAGTGCAGATGCCAAGATAGGAGCATCCTTAATTGTCTGGATCTGGCAGGGAGAACAAACTCCTGTGCAGTTGGGTTTTCCTCAAGTTAATATTTTGTGTCTGTGCTGGGCAGCCCAGCTGAGGGGGGGGGGCAGCTTTGCTATCAAATCTTGGTTTTAATGAGCAAAAATTATTCTGTCTCTGCTCTGCAGGCACAGCTCCAGGGTAAAAGCCAGCCCTGCCTGGCTGGGAAATGGTTTTTTGTCAGGACAAGTTAATCCTGGCCAAGGAATCCGCGTTATCTCCACCTCCGGGGAGCTCATCCCTGGGATGCTCAAAAAGGGAACTCACACTCTGGAGCACAGAGGTGGGGGTAAAGCTGAGTTACCCTGACCCAGCCCAGCTCCTCCTGCAGCATTTCCAGCCTGGAAATCAAATGGTTTCACTGGAAACCCCCAGGAACTGGGCTCTGTGGGACAGCACTGTCCGAGCTCCCCTGCCCAGGCTGGTGCTGGCAGCACTGCCCAGATTGGGAGCACTGCACCCAGTGGGGTAAAACTGAGTTCCCCTGACACATCCCAGCTCCACCAGCTCCTCCTGCAGCTTTCCAGCCTGGAAACTGGAGTGGTTTTATTGGAAAACCCCCTGGGAACTGGGATCCTTGGGGCAGCACTGCCTGTCCCACTCCCACTGCCCAAGCTGGCAGCACTGCCCATCTGGAGCACTGCACACAGTGGGGTAAAA
>VXBC01001363.1:277995-290218 GCA_013399945.1 Ploceus nigricollis | reverse complement strand
CATCAAGTCCATGCCCAACACCTCAATCCAACCCTGGCACCCAGTGCCACATCCAGGCTTTGTTACACACACCCAGGGATGGTTACTCCCCCCCCTCCCTGGGCAGCCATTCCAGAACTTTATCACCTTTCTGGAAAAGCTTTTTCCTAATATCCAACCTGTATTTCCCTTGGGGCAGCTTGAGATGAGTGCCCTGAGCAGAAGAGCCCCCCCTGACCCCTAACCCAGCTCGTGGCTCCAGTCAGGGGAGCACCAGGGAAAGGGGCTGAGGGGTGCCTGCCCTGCTCTGCCCCAGCCAAACCCCCCCTGTGGCAGGGAAAAATGCAGGTGAACCCGAGATGGGAAGAGATGATGCTGACTCCAGTTCAGAAGGCTGAATAGTTTCTTTATTATAACTATATTACAATACATTAATATATTATTTAAAGAGGAGATCCTAAAACTACATCCTAACTTCTAACTACCACATCTAACTACCAACTGTAACTTCTTTCTTGACTCCCTCCCCAGAGAGAGTCCAGACCCAGGTGCATTCCGTTGGCCATCAGGGCCAAACAATGCCCACCAGTGTCCAACCAATGATTCCAGGTAAACAATTCTCCAATGCATTCCACATGGAAAAACAAGGGACAGGAATAGAAATTGTTTCCTTTTCCTTCCCTCTCTGCTCCTCTATGAAAATCTCCTGGGGGAGCAGAAAATGTGGGTACAAAACCCCTTCCTTCACGGCCTCAGCTCCACTCAGTCCCTGCCACCACAGACAAGAGGGTGATGGGCACAGGGTTTAAAAATAAATCAACTTCTGCGTTGTTTTGGAAGCAATCTATGAAAGAGATTTGGTTGTAAAAGCTGTTTTATAAATGGAGGCACAATTATTGTTTGACAATAAAAAACCCAAACAGTTTTCTTATATTTGCTGGGAATAAAACCATTTTGCAGATGTCTTCAGACAGGCTTTTCAACTGCTTTCCGCATCTTAATTTTCCCTTTTAGGTTTTTATTACATTTAAATTAAACTGATGCCTGTAAGCAGTCAAGGGCAACTTTTAACAAGTCTATCACTGCTGAACTTTTCACTGCTCAGATCTCTCACCTTTGCTCAGGAGACTGTAAACAAAGCTCACCCCTTCTCCAGTGCCCCTCCTCTTCCCTGCTCAGGCAGGAATGCTTTTCCAACCCTTTGTTCTTCCAAAAAACCTCCTGCTTTTCACTGTCAGTCACTACTCTAATTACTCATCCCAACACAGGAGCCAAAAGCCCTTCTGCATCTTTGCTTTTTAGGAAATAAGCCCCATCCCATGAGCTGGAATGTGAGGAATAACATGCAACAGAGAAATAAAGGGAATTTTTTTTACTGACCAGCTTAGACATGGACAGAAAAACCAAAGCTAAAAAAATCCTCCTCTACCCAGGGCAAAATTTTAGCTTGAATGGAGCTTGGAACAAGAAAAGATTCCTTAAAATACCTTAACAGAGAATCTTAAGTAAGTGATCTGTGTTAATCAGGTTTCAGCAGGAATCTGGCCAGGAGTTTTGGCTCCCACCAGGAGAAGGGACCATCCCCACTCCCTGACCTGCTCTCTCCCTTCCAGCACCACTGGTCCTGCTTCCCTCCCCAGCAGCACTTCAGGATTTCAGCATTTTCCACTCCATATTTAACACCAAACCAGCACTGGGAAATATCCTCAGGAGAGGCAATAAATGCCCCAAAAGAGAGGAGATGGCAGGGCTGAGCTTTCCTAAGCTTGGCTTGCTCAGACCCTCCCAACTCAGACCCTCCCAGAGACTAAAAACCCTGCTGTACCACACAGGACCTGAACATCCTCTCCCCACCCTCCTCCAGGACACAGAAAAGCACATTTCTACCCTGAGCACTGCTTTGAAGCAGCCTGAAACTGCTTTGCAATCCTTTTTAAAATGGAAAACTGCATCTAAGGAACCAAAGCCACTGAGAATTTCCAGTGGGCTCGTTGGAATTGAGGATTTCCAAGCCCTCCTTGCTGCTGCCCCTGTGTGCTGCCAGGTTTGCAGCTCTGGCAGGGCAGCTGTGGTGGCTGCAGGCTGGATTAATGTGGCGTGGCAGAGAGGAGCCCAGCACACCTGCTCTAAATAAAGATTTCACTTCTGTTGCTCTATTTATTCTTGTTTCACTCTGGCTAAAGTAAATTCTACACAGGCTCCAAGCTGCTCTTTGCTTATGGGGAAACAATGAGAGCCCCCAGGTAGAGGCAAAGCTCAGAATTAGGTAAATAATTAAGTTACCTCAGATACTCTCAGTTAATTCCCATGGATGGATTTAGTTCCTATTTTCTGGGTGGAATGTATTGTTGCATTAGCTGGAACCATTCCATTAAAGGAATCTTCAGACTGTTTGGGGGTTCTGTGGATTAGTGAAGCTTCCTGCCATGGATTCTCCCAGGAAGAAAGGAGGCTTTTGTGTATTTACAACTTTTGCTGGCTCCAGATGTTCTGCCAGGTCTGTGGAGCCACCAACATCTCAGTCCTGGGGACAGGCTCCACCTACCAAAAGGTTCCAACAGGTGAAGGAAGCAGATTTTGCTCAGCACCTGGAAATTCAGGAGAGGTGCTTCCCAATTTGTGTCAGACGGGCCCCAGTCTGAAGCACAAACAGCATTTTCTGCCTGCACTGGGGGCATTTTCAGCCTCACCTGCACAGGGCAGCCAAAAAACCCTTTCTGAGCTGCTCTGTGCCCACCCAGGGCTGATCCCAAAGCCACAGTGGGGAGCCCCTTGCTCTGCAATATCTGCAATAATCTGCTTTCCTACCCTGACAAATCCTGACATGCATAAAGTGATAGCAGAGAGGCTCAAAGTTTATCAGCAGCACATGTAAAATTGTCTTTTCCTGTCCTGAAAACAGGCAAGGACGAGCTGCTCCTGCCAGGGACCACTCCACAGCCCCTTACAGCCACCAGAGTTCAGTCAGGAGCCTTCAGGATGAGCCTTGTCCCTCATCCCTCTCCTCAAACCCCAAAGATTTTTCCTAAAGTGCCTCTGCCATGCTCAGGAATCCCTGGGCTTCCCCCACATGCAGATTCTGTTCACAAATGAATTAAACATTGCAGCTTCCCATGGAGATGCAGGAGGATTTGATGGGAATGTGTTTCCACCTTACACCTCCTCTTTGGAATTTTTTAACCCACGTTCCTAAACCCATACCCAGCACATCACAGGCACTGCTGGAATAAAAACAGCAGCACAACCCAGAGCAGCAGGGCTTCCAAAAGCACTGAAAACACACTGCTGGTCCCTGTGGTTTGAGCCAGCCCAGGCACCCAGCAGATGTTGAGGTGCAGCTTGAACAAAGTCAAATTCTCCACATGGCTCCTAAAACCACTTGATTTGCATGTTTCTCAGCAAGCTGAAAGGCTCATCAGGGATTTCTCCAGGTGCTCACACCTTTCCTTCCCCCACGTCTCCAGCAGCAGAATCAGCCAAACTGCACTGCTTTATTTCCTAATAAAAGTGGAAAAAATTCTGCTTCTGTTCCAGCTCTCCAGCCTAAACCAGAGCTCAGACGAGCAACACCTGAGCTCAGAGAATTACACAGGCAAACTCAGGACAAGGCAGGTGTTGCAAAGCCAATCCCCAGTTGAAGCTGACTCATAAAATAAAAGAATTAAATTAGATTAATAAGGAAATTGGTAAAAATAGCATTAAATGAATAAGGGGAATTAAGAAGAAGAAGGAAACAGCAACTCTGCAGGAGAGGGACCTGGAGAACAGGTCCCATTGCAGGGATGTGCACCTGGCAAACAGGTACCTGCTCAGCACACCCAGCTCCTCAGGAGCTGATTCTGCTCCAAATTCACTCCTGCACACCTGAAGTTTGAAGAGCTGACTGCAAGTCCTGAGGTGACATGGACAATTTCCATGGAGAACTCACCACACACATCCATTACTCCCAAAATATCCCCTAACATGGAACCAGAGGGAAAGAACAAACTTTCCCCAAAGTGAAAACAGAACAAAACTTACCCTCCAGAGTCAGGGAAGGGAATCCCAAAGCTGCTGAGCTTCCAGGAGTGTGTGGAATGTTCTGGAATCCCCTGGCAGGCAAGGCATGGAAGTCCCTCCCCTTCCTTTTCCCTCCCCTTTTCTGTCCCACACCCATCTCCCTGAAGTTCACTAAGACTGCAATATTAGAAATAACTTCCTTTAATAATTTTTAATTATTTTTTTTTAGTTAATGCTGAGCAGTGTTCACTTGCAGCCAGCACCAGCTGAGTTTCCTCAGTTCCTCACAACAGGCCCTTGTTGTGATCTTTGATCTTTAAATCACCTCAAAACTGAAGTTTGCTGAAACCAACATTGACCAGTTCCAAAAAACTGAACCAAAGGGATTTGGAGATCTGGAAACTTAAATTTATGGCACTTGGAGGATGTTGGAGTCACCAGGAGATAGAGAGCAGATCGAGGCCTGGAGAGCTGCAAAGTCCCTGCTGATAAAAGGACTAAAGGATGTGGGCCAGATGAGTAAGAAATCAATAATCAATAGAATGCTGATCGCTGAAGAGAATTGGGTGGCTTAGAGCCAGTGACTGTTAATTTCTTTGTTAAAAATTTATAAATAAGTGGAAAAGTTTTGGACTGGGGTCTGTGTGGAGGCCAGAGCTTTGTCAGCCACACACCCAAACCCTGGCAAAGAATAAAATAATGCCTGGCTCACTGACACCACAAAGCACTGCAGGGAATCTGATTTATCCCCAGGGTTTTGGGAGCAATAGCACAGCTCAGGTGGTCTCTGGCAGGAGAGGCACCTGAGGACAGGGACCCTGAGGGGGCTCCTCCAGTTTTTTGCTGGTTCTATTGCCCAATCTCAAATCCTTTTTCTTTTCCCTTAAAAAGAAAGGCTTCCATTTACTTATTTATTTACAATAAATTATGCCATCTACATGAGTCTATTAATTATTATAAACGATGATTTCCGCTGTAGCAGCCCTCCATTCATACCTCTGTCTAATTACAAAAAGGGTGGTGCTTGAATCCCACCCAAATTCCAGAAGAGCCCACACCTGTGTGGCATCATCCTTTATTTATGGCTTTATTTATTTATTAGGGCAGGGATTGCTCCATAATCCTACTCTTTGTGGGTCCAGGAGTCTCAGCTCTCCCCTGCAGCAGCTGGAGGAGGTGAAGGTTGGGGTGAGTCTGTGCAGCTCTTTCTGGGTTTGGGTGTTGGTTGTAAAGTCGTGGTTTTGGTGTAAAAGCTGTCCTAGAGTAGATCTTGCATGTTCTTCAGTTTGCAAAAATATTCATTCATAACCAGTTGGTTCTCAGCCCACGGATGGGAAGTTGTGAATCATGGATTAATTCCCAGTGCAGAGCTGAATGGAGAGCACAAGTGAGGTTTGCTTCCCTGCTTTTTCCTTGGGTTTTTTTTTTAACTCTGTGAAGTGTTTAATTCCTATTTTTTTTTTTTGGCTATTGTTTAACTCCTATTTTTCCCACGTAGGAGCAGTTTCCTGGTGTCCCACAGCACATGGAGAGCTTTACCTTGGTGTTGGTGGAGCCAGGAACATCCTGGGGAGCACAGACAGCTTCACACCACTGATATCTTCCCAGGTAGAAATAGAATAGAAGGTTTTTCTGAAAAATAAAAATGTTTGTGAAGTCTGTGGCCCCTTCCTGGTGGTGCTGAGGGGCTGAGCTGGGGCTTGGTGGCCGTGCTGGTGCGCAGCAAGCCCCGGGGGTCTCTGGGCTGGGCAGGGGGCTCAGCCCCAGCTGGAGCAGTTTGTGCTGTTGTCCCTGCGGTTCTGGCTTAGACTGGGACCAACTGGAAGGAATTAAAGTTTAGGGAGGGTTGTGAGGGGTGTAATACTGAATTATCACCTCCTGTACGTGAGCAGAAATGCAGCAGAAGGGAGTCTTTACCCGTTTCCAGCCACTTTTACTGCCTCTGCCATTTCTTGTTGGGTTTTCAGGCTGGTCTCACCTTCCAGGCCCCATTCCCACCTCCTCCCCCGGCCAGGCTCCAGCTTTACAAACCCCCTGCCCTGACCCACGTGGCACCTGAGTTTTCTCCCCTCATCCAGAATTTCTGGGGCTTCTTCCCACGAGTTTGGGATGAATGAAAGCAGGGCTGCTCTGGTGAATTGCTGTGCTGCTGCATGGTGTGATTTTAGCACTCTGCATCAGGGATTAGCTGCACAACTCCTGTTGCCATAGCTCTGCTCCCTCTGAGACTTCAGTGTGTCACATAAACTGAATGAGGAACACAACCAAAGCAGGAGGGGGGGAAAGGTGGGCAACAAAGGAGGGAGCCACAAACAAAGCAGGAATCCTTCCCTTCAGTTCCAGCCTCGTGATCCAACATTTACGATGACAATAATTCTGAGCTGTAAACACCAAGTGAACAAAAACCCCGTGTGGGAGGGGGGCAGGCTGAGCTCAGCATGACTGGCGTGCCTTGAGATCACTCCTCAGGCCTTCTTCAAAGCCCTGTGTGCTCATCAGAGCTCTGAGAGCTTTCCCAAAGGAAATTCCAGCTCCAGAACAGACCAGCAGTCCTGTTGAGTGCACTCAGTGCCTGAGTGTGGCTGTCTTGGTTTGAACAGACAAGTGTCTGCTCAAGGAAGGCAGGAGCCTCCCCTGAAATGGAAAATGCAAACCCACTCCCTCTAAATTATTATAATTTTGAAATTAAAAGGCTCTCAGGCAAAGTTATGGGAATAGGAGTAACAGTTCTTTACTAGGAAACCTAAAAATCCAAATGCAATAGTACAAACAATTAACAGAAGATAACTGCCCCACCTCTAAGAGATGATAACAGAATACACAACCCCACCCACCTTGCAACCCAGGACAGTGGCAAAAGCAGAAAATATTCCCAATTCCTGGAGTTCCTCACCGAAATCCTCTGTGCACACTGCTGGAGGAGGTGGCAATAAATGGGAAGCTGCCTGTAATAGTTGGTTGAGTTTGTTTTCTTCCTTTATGGAAAAGGGGGAAAAGTCACATTTCAGCCACAAAAGCTTCCCTGGGAGCCTTTCAGAGGAGTAATAAATAGTTCTGTGTGCCAGGGTTTAAGAGGTGCAGTGCCCACTTGGGCTTTTTGGTAAGCAAGCAGCTGCTCAGTGCTGCTGTCCTGGGGGCTTTGGTTTGCCTGGAACAAGGAGAAAAAGCAAAAAACAAAGTGGGGTGGGACCTGAAGGAAAAATCCCAGTGATTCTGGGTAGGTGGAATAGCTGTGACAGCAGGAAAAGGCAGAATTTATTTGGCACCTGTTGCTTGTGTCAGTCTTTACATTTAAAAATCTGAAGTCCTTCAGTTGTATTTTGGAGATGAGTGCAAGGTGAAGTTCTGCTTTTGAAGGTTGTACCTGCCCTGCTCCAGCAGTTTGTCCAGCCAGGCAGAGCTCTGGGGAGCAGGGATGCATCCAGGGATTGGATTGGAAGACAAATTATGGGATTTAGCAGGGGAAAAAAGCCCATGTGGTGAGCAGCAAGGACAGCAGGAGCGAGGCTCTGGGTCAGTGTGTGGGTTACAAACAGGGGATGGATGCAAACTGGTGGGAGCACATTCCCAATGGGCTGGAGTTCCCTCTGGAGTTGTTTATCACAGATCCTGCCTCCCCACCTGTCCCTTCTGCCCTCTGCAGTTTATGGACCTTTCCTTCAGCTCTCCTGCTGTGAGACAGCCTGTCAGAAAACCTGTCTGAAAGCCCAAGGGTGAGAGGAGTTAAAAATCAGGAATGTCTTTGGGGAAAAGAGAATAATGAAAGTGATGAAGCTCAATTGCCTTCAATCCATTTGGCTTTTAATTCCATGATAATGGGCACCAATTAGCTTAAGGAAACACTCATCTTTGAAATATTCATTGGGATGCTGGAAAATTGGCTTCATCTTCCTGGAGAGGAATCTGAGGAAAGGGCTGTGTTGGGGTTTTTCATTTCAAAGAAAAAGAAAGGATTTTAGTGCCTTGTTTCCACTGTTCCAAATATATTTCTCCCAAAATCAGTGTCATCTTTTGTAAATGCTGCTTCCCTTCCGGAATGGCTGCATCCCAAGGCAAAGTATCCCAGTTTATTGGCAGTGTGGGTGTGGAGCTGGGTGCTTTATTTGTCTGCTTTGATGCAGGACCCCAGAACGTGGAGCAGAGGAGGACAAAGTGAGTTTTAAAAGCCTCATTTCCAGGTGAGCTGCCTTTGGAAAGTGATGTCCTGTGCTTTTATTGGGCAGGTAACGGAAAGCTTCTGGTTTAATCCATTTTTCCTTTCCAAAATTAAAGTCTGCTGGGAAAATATCCTTCCAAAGGCTTTCAGCTGCTGGGCTCCTGTGTGGAGTTCAGTTCTCAGCTCTGTGACAGGCTCAGACAAACCTGGGAGGGTCCATCTGGGGCAGGATTTGTTCCTCCCCTTCAGCAGGAAGTGTCCAAGGCCAGGTTAGACAGGGCTTGGAGCACCCTGGGACAGTGGAAGGTGTCCCTACCCATGGCAGGGGTGGGATTGGATGAGCTTTAATGTCTTTTCCAGCCCAAACTTTTCAGCAAAAAGCTGTGGCTGGCCAGCAGAAAATGTCACAGTGAGAGGGGTTTTCCCTGAGAACCAAGTGCCTCATTCCTTCACAGCAGAGCTGCCCTGAGGAGCAGCCAGCCACGTTCCTGGGAACCTCACCTGAGTGAATCTGATACATTTTATTTGTGTTTTCCATGCAATTTTCTAATTTGGCTCCCTGCAGCCTTGGGCTGCTCTGCCTATTGCAGTATTTAATTGAAATAAAGGATGTGCAGCACCTGTTCTGGTTGGGCTCTCACCTGGGGGTCTCTGTGCAATAGAAATAACAACAATAACTTCAAACTGTGGTTTGGAGTGAGTTGCTTTTGTCAGGAAAATTAATCCACAAACATCAGAGGTTGATGTCCAAAAAGGAGCCAGAGGAGTCCTGTGACTTTATTCCAATAAAGGGAGAGGCCATGGGGCATCCCCTGGGGTCTCTCCAATTTTTGGAGGATGCAGCCTCCTTTTTATCCCAATTTCCCAGCTGCATTTCCCTTCTCTCAGCTGTGGCTGCCCTGGGTCCATGGAAGTGTCCAAGGCCAGGTTGGATGGGGCTTGGAGCACCCTGGGACAGTGGAAGGTGTCCCTGCCCATGGCAGGGAGTGGGATTGGATGAGCTTTGTCTTTTCCAACCCAAACTATTGTGGGATTCTAATCTTCCCTGCTGCTCCTGCCTTTGGAAATGAAGCTGTCACTGTCACGAGGGGCAGTTGTGACCAGAGGAGGAGGAGCAGGGACCTCACTGCAGTTCCCCCTCAGACAGCATCACTGCTTGGGCGAGCCCAGCCCCTGTCCTAATTGAATATTTGCTTTCCCTTGGCTGCAGCTTGGTTCTCAGCTAGCAGAGCCAGCCCAGGACCTGCAGCACGTGCACATTTACACCTTGTCCCCACGCCAGCTCCTTGTGCCCGAGCTAAATGTGGGAAAGGAAGGTGATAATGGAGCTCCTGATTCCCCAGCCCTGGGTACTGAGGACTGAGGGACGAGCTGGGTGGAACAGGATGCTGGTGAGAAACTTCCCCCACCCCCCTCTTCTAAATCATATATTTTTCAAGTTCACATCAATTGCTTCTGTTTCCAACTGGATAAATTTGAATGAGACGCCTTTCTGTAATCTGCTGACAAGACAGTGAAGCATTTTTTGTTAGCACCTCCTGATGCCATCTAAATTGGGTGTTTGCAGGGAAGAAATGTAGCGTGCAGTTAGGGAAGATGAAAAAGCAGGGGAAGGAAAGGGAGATGTTATTTAGAGCCTGTGTTAAGATGGGAGTGCTGGGCTTTCGTGCAGGGAACACGAGGCTACAGCTGAATGAGGTGTAGAGGTGAAACAAAAGGGTCTGTGGGTTTGTCTGGCTCCTTCTGGTGAAATTCCACTGAGGATGGGAAGGACCAAAGGGAATATTCTTGCTAACAGGAGTGGTG
Organism: Ploceus nigricollis; assembly: GCA_013399945.1. Taxonomy (NCBI): domain Eukaryota; kingdom Metazoa; phylum Chordata; class Aves; order Passeriformes; family Ploceidae; genus Ploceus; species Ploceus nigricollis. Next base: position 280,278 of record VXBC01001363.1, on the reverse strand, counting down.
GAAGTGTCTGCACCCTCTGTTCTGGGTACCACGAGCTGAATAACCACCATAAATGTGGTACAGTCAAAATACACCTGGATTTAGGTAGGNTTTTTAGGGAGACAAAGGGCTTCTTGTTTACTTCTCAGCAGAACTTACCCTGCTACAGGTGTCCATGAAGAGTTTTCTTCTTAACCTAAATTCATAATGGATAAGGGAGGAAAAACAAGCTTAATCCAAACTGTTGGAGGCTGCATCCTTAACTTTCTGCCAAAGCTGTGCCTCACTCAGCCTGGGGAGCTGCTTTGGCAGTGGGTGTGTTTGTAACATGTTTTCAGTGCTTTTCTCCAAAAAGATGCAGAACTGCCTGTGATGGATGTGAAATGCTGGGCAAGCAGGAGAGGGAAGGGTCCAGGGAGCTGTGCAGGGCATCCCCTGCCTCTGTCACCTCACTGAGCATCTCCATGGTGGAGATGAGACCTCTGGGGGTAGGAGAAGAGAAGAGGTGAAGTTAAAATCGTGGCAGAGCGTTGCTACAACAACCTCCCTCTGCAGCAGAGATTTGCCATAGCAATAAACTTTAACAAGAGGGATTTGGGATCGGTGTATTCCTCATAAATCCTCTCGGGCTGGCTGTTTGCTGCTGAGGCTTTGGGGTGGGTGAGTGATAACAGATCTCCCTTGGTCTCAGGGAGCAGCTGGAAAGACCCCATTGCTGTGGAGGGAACTTAAAATCCCTAAATCAGAGCAGCTGGAGAGTGAGTGCAGCCACTGCCACCACCCCAGCCCTGCCTCCTGGAGAACACTGGGCAAAGTTAAGATTTGGGAGAAAATTCAGCATCATTTCTGTCATCCAAGCTCCTTTACCTGGCTCCTCATCATGTCCACATTGCTTTTCCTTCATAATATCCCTTGTGTGCAGAGCTTTTAATATAAGGAGAGCACATGAACTCGCCCCAGCCCTGTTTTAGGCACTGGGAGCTGCCAAAAATCCTTCTGTGTGCTCTTTTTGGGGGTTTAGGGGTTGCTCTTGTGACTGGCAAATTAGGGAAAGCCTGTTGAGTCACCCAGCTGCAAAATTTGAGTTGGGCAACAACATCTCAATGGGTGTTTAACCAAGCTCTGGTTCCTGCATGGAGCTGAAAGGCTTCTCAGAGGAACTAATGATGCTTGTTAGGCCTGACACAGTCACTTTTATAATGCTGAACAAATAGCAGTGAGATTTTAATTTTCTTCCCCAATTGTGATTAGGATACTGGAAAACTTAATGCAGGTTTGTTTATCCAGAGGGAGCTCAAGTGTGGTGAGGACAGGAGCAGCAATCAGCACCAGCAGCAGGTTTAGCTGGGCAAGCTTCACTCTGTCCCTCAGGGTTTGGAGGGGTGAAATGCAAACGCTTTGGGAGCTGATTTCTTGGCAACAGGATTTTTTTATTCCTGTTTCTTCAGGGCTTTTCCCAGTGTCTTGGTTTAGTGTGAATTCCAAGCTGGAAGCTCAGGCTTGATTGATGGATTGAAGCTGATGTTGATGGAACAATCACTGGAGATTTTAGAGCAGTTTTTCCTCTTTCTTTGCAGCTCCCCAAGGCCTGGAAGAGAATCTGTTGCCTGAAAGGAGGAAGTCCTTGAGGAAGGCCTCCATTTTCCTGCTGTGGGAGCTCGAGCTGTCCTTCCTGGAGGACATTTTCCTGCTTGGGAGCTCAATCTGTCCTTCTTGGAGGACATTTTCCTCCATTTTCCTGCTTGGGAGCTCAATCTGTACTTCTTGGAGGACATTTTCCAGCTGTGGGAGCTCAATCTGTCCTTCCTGGNCTCAATCTGTCCTTCCTGGAGGTTGCCATGGCAGGCTCTGAGCAGTGCTTGCTTCTGTGTCCGGGCTTGCCACATCTGAAGCGTGTTTTGGTGGCTTCTGTTCACATCGTGGCAAAGGCTCGTGTGAGGTGGGCTGAGGGTGAGATGAATGGCTCAGATATCCCTTGTCTTGGGAGAAGGATCAGGAGAGATCACTCAGCACAGGCAAAACAAGCTCTAATTAGAGATATGAGGTTAACAAAGTCAGAGTGGGATAATGAGAAGTAAAATGAACCCTTAAAAACGCCAGTGGGTCTGCACGAGCTGCAGGTGGATCTCCACATTCCCATGGATCTCCAGAGGCTGTGGGGGGATCTCCTCATTCCCATGGATTTCCAGGGGCTGTAGGTGGATCTCCTCATTCCCATGGGTCTCTGCATTCCCATGGATTTCCAGGGGCTGTGGGGGGATCTCTGCACCCCTGTGGCTCCCCAGCTGCTTCACCCATGGTCTT
>VXBC01001363.1:262404-276840 GCA_013399945.1 Ploceus nigricollis | reverse complement strand
TTGTTTATCCAGAGGGAGCTCAAGTGTGGTGAGGACAGGAGCAGCAATCAGCACCAGCAGCAGGTTTAGCTGGGCAAGCTTCACTCTGTCCCTCAGGGTTTGGAGGGGTGAAATGCAAACGCTTTGGGAGCTGATTTCTTGGCAACAGGATTTTTTTATTCCTGTTTCTTCAGGGCTTTTCCCAGTGTCTTGGTTTAGTGTGAATTCCAAGCTGGAAGCTCAGGCTTGATTGATGGATTGAAGCTGATGTTGATGGAACAATCACTGGAGATTTTAGAGCAGTTTTTCCTCTTTCTTTGCAGCTCCCCAAGGCCTGGAAGAGAATCTGTTGCCTGAAAGGAGGAAGTCCTTGAGGAAGGCCTCCATTTTCCTGCTGTGGGAGCTCGAGCTGTCCTTCCTGGAGGACATTTTCCTGCTTGGGAGCTCAATCTGTCCTTCTTGGAGGACATTTTCCTCCATTTTCCTGCTTGGGAGCTCGATCTGTCCTTCTTGGAGGACATTTTCCAGCTGTGGGAGCTCAATCTGTCCTTCCTGGAGGTTGCCATGGCAGGCTCTGAGCAGTGCTTGCTTCTGTGTCCGGGCTTGCCACATCTGAAGCGTGTTTTGGTGGCTTCTGTTCACATCGTGGCAAAGGCTCGTGTGAGGTGGGCTAAGGGTGAGGTGAATGGCTCAGATATCCCTTGTCTTGCGAGAAGGATCAGGAGAGATCACTCACCACAGGCAAAACAAGCTCTAATTAGAGATATAAGGTTAACAAAGTCAGAGTGGGATAATGAGAAGTAAAATGAACCCTTAAAAACGCCAGTGGGTCTGCACGAGCTGCAGGTGGATCTCCACATTCCCATGGATCTCCAGAGGCTGTGGATGGATCTCCTCATTCCCATGGATTTCCAGGGGCTGTGGGGGGATCTCTGCACCCCTGTGGCTCCCCAGCTGCTTCACCCATGGTCTTCTCCCCAGCCTGCAGAGGAATCCCAGTGCCTGGAGCAGCTCCTGTGCCTCCTTCTCCACTGCCTTTGGTGTCTGCAGAATTGTTCCTCTCATATGTTCTCACCCCACTCTTCTCTGGCTGCAATTCCAACCATGCAACAACTTTTTGTTTTGATTTCTTCTTAAATCTGTTATCCCAGAAGTGTTCCCACCATTTCTAACTGGGCTTGGCCAGCAGCACATCCACCTTTGGAGCCAGCTGGGATCGGCTCTGCTGGACATGGAGGAAGCTTCTGGCAGCCTCTCACAGAAGCCACCTCTGTAGCCCCCTGCTACAAAACCAGGACATGCAAACCCAATACATTTGCCCTTCAGACCTCTTTAAATGACCGAGGTTTCAGCACTCCCTTGGTGTTGCTGGACCTGTTTGGACTCCAGCATGGACAAAGCATCACCTGCTGCAGGTGGGCACATGGAGTGGTGTCACTTCAAGCCTAACAAGCATTTGGGGTCCTGGAGCCCTCAGTGCCATCAGACCTGTGCTTGTCCTGCCACCTCCAGGGCAGTGGGGCTGTTAGTTTTGGGTTTTTTTTTTTCTTCCTGAGCCTTTGAATCCTGTTCTCGTCCCCTCCCATTTTCCTTTTCTCCCTTTGTAGAAGGAATGTAAGGCTGAGGCAGAGACAAGGAAACACCTTGTTCAAAGTGTCACTGCTGCTTGTGTGAGCTGCTGTGCCAAAGGCAAACCCAGGGTGAGGAGCTGCCTGGAACAGTTCCCTGTGTAATGGAAAGCAGAGGGATGTGCAGCCTGGGCTCCTGATGGGAAGGAGGAGATTGCAAGGTGAGCAGAGCACCGTGAAGGTGCTTCTGAGCACATCACAATATTTGGATGTTTCCTGTGCAGCTGCCCAAAACAAATGTTTGCCTCCCCCGAGTGGGAGCTGCTGCATTCCTGGTGGAGAGAACGTCCACACTGAACTGTGTGGGATGGGGGAGGTCAGAGCATCCCAACACTTACCCGTGGAGTGGCCAGGTGGCTGAAGGTTGCCACGAAATCCACAGGAGTGGCCAGGTGGCTGAAGGTTGCCACAATCTCCACAGGAGTTCCTCTGCCTCGGCGTGGCAATCGATGTTGTGCAAGGAGCCAGATCCCTGCTTGTAAATCAGCTCAGCCTGTAATATCTGTCAAGTGTTTGGGGACACCTGGCTATCCATGCTGGATAAATGTCAGCTGTTATTACAGTTTCTTGCTCGGGTTATTGATTTCTCCCCTGCTGCTCTCCCTGGGATGGAGCCATTTGAGGGTTTTTGGTGGATCAGCTCTTCCTCCTTCAGCTCATCTCACAAACTTTGAACCCTGAAGGGCAGGGATGTTATCAAGTCTCATAATTCCTACCCCTGCAAGCATCCAAGGCCTGTTGGATGGGGCTTGGAATAACCTGGGATAGTGGCAGGGGTGCCTGCCCATGGCAGGGGTGGGACAGGGTGGGATTTAAGTCCCCTCCCAACCCAAACCATCCCACGATGGTTCTGTGTTAAACAATTCCCGCTTTCCAGAGCCCAAGAGGTCAAGCACTGCCTGCCAGGGGCACAGAATCTCCCCTGTGAGCCTCACAGTGATGTTCTGTGCTCTGCTTCTCCTCCAGTGCACACACCCACACCCTCTTACCCTTTATCCTGGAGCTGCTGCTCCTGTTTGAATGGAAATCTGTTCAGCTCTGTTATTTCAGCCTGAAGGACAAAGTTATCATTCTGTCTCCCGGCAAATGCCCTGCCCTCACCTCTCAAAGCTCAGCCGTGAAATGCAAACCTTTGACAGGATCTGATCCCCAGGAGTCCCTGCAGTGTTTTAGCTTTGCTGTAAAAGCTGCCTCAGTTAAAGGGGAAAAATATATTTATTATTTTCTCCTTCCATAACCAGAAAGTCTTCCCTGCCCCCCTTTCCCTCCTGCCATTGTATCAAGAAACCTTCCTTGCTACTGTAGAAAATGTTCAGCTTTTAAGGGCAGAAGGGCCCAGCTGTGATTATTTAGTCAGGATTTATTGAAAACACCGATGTGCAAGTCTTGTTTTTCCTCAATCAGCTGCACCAAAGGCAGAAGGACACTGGGTGTGCTGGGTGGAGATGGATGTGCCTCATTAGCAGGGCAGCTGTTGGAGAGACCCTGGTTCTTCTGCAGCCTTTCCTGCCCTTCCCACATTACAGGAGTGCTTTCCAAGTGCCACCAGCCCACAAGGTGCTCCCCCTGTTCTCCTCCAGCCCTGCCAGCAAAGCATTTTTTCCCTGGTCCACGAGAAGCATTTTTTGGGGTTACCTGTGGGCAGCTCTGGCTGGTGCTGGGTTGTCACTCCCCACAGTAAGAATTCAGCTGCTGTAAATTGACTGTGTGCTTGTGGCAGGGGATGTTGTTGATTTATAGACTGAAGATCTGGCGTGCTCATCTTTTTAATTAGCATCAGATCCTTGCCTGGGAGCCTCCTTGCATCAACATGTTGCTGTGCCAGGTGCTTTGGAAAGGCAGCATAAGAAACTCCAGGTCCCCAAGAAGATGCAGTCTGGTGCAATTAAAGGAGAGAGCTGCCTGTGTCACATCTGCTCACAGCTGCAGCCCTGAGAACTGCCCTGAATTTCACCCAGATAAATCCTGGAACCAGCACTTCCAAACCCTGATCTGGCTGTGCTCAAGCTGCCTGATTGAAAGCCTCAAATTTAAAATTTAGCTCCAGCTGTGGGGGTGTCCTGGAGAGCCAGGTCAGGACTAGAAGCAGAAGTAGTTCTGTGGCTATTCAAGGTTCAGTGCTGGGCCCAGGGTTAATTTATTCATCAATGTCTTGGTGAAGGGGCAGGAGCCTCCTCAGTGAGACACAAAACTGGGAGGAGAACCCCAGGGTGCTGGAGAGGTGGGCTCAGAGGAACTGTCTGGAATTCAGCAAGGGGAAAAACAGATCCTGCACCAGGGGAGGAAAACCCCAGGAACCTGAACAGGCTGGGGGGAGAACAGGACCTGCGTGGTCCTGGTGTGATTTTGTCTGGTAACAAATTGGTTTTGGGCAGGGCAAAGAGGGGTCAGAGACTGGAGCAGAAATAACCTCTCCCAGCTCTCAGGTAGCAGCATCCCACCTCTGCAGCTGTACCTGAGCTGAGCTCCTGGCACAGCAGCACCAGGGCAGGAAGGACACACGGGTCCCCTGTGCCTGGCAGGGAGCTGGACCCAAACCCGGGCAGGACAGGAGAGGGGACTCATGTTCACCTCAACGTGACTCAGACACACTTTATGGGCTCTTTGCCTTTTCTGATTGCACTGGGAGCAGGGGGCAGTAAATCGGTGGATTTTTATATCTTGTGCAAAAGCTGACATTGCTAAAATATCCCATTATCACAAGCTGCCATAAATGAGCTCTTCCAAGAGCCACAGCTGGACTCTGAGGGTGGAAGCAAAGCGATTACCGGAAGCCATGAGCTGCTCCTGGAAGAGCAGTGGGAAAGTCAATAACTTATTAGCACCAGTTTCTGGATTATCTGCTTTCCTGAAGTGTCTCCGTCCCCCACTGCTCGGCTAAACGGGGTTTTTGTTATGCAAAGCCACGGATTGTCAGCCCCCCTTCCCTCCCTGCAAAGAGCCGGTGTTTAACAGAGTGAGAACAGGGCTGGGAAATGCCAAAGGCAGCGAAGTCACAGCTCGGGGTTGTTTCAAATTCGCCTCTGTTCGCCCTCTCGGTGAGAAATGGTTGAAAAAAGTGAAACATCGCCAAAAAAAAAAAATACCCAAGGCGGTTAGAGCTGATCCGTGTTCAGAGCATGAGGAGAAAGGTTCTGATGGGGAGGGATGAGGGATTTTGTGTCATTTCTCATCCTTTTGTGGGGAGAAGTCCCTGCAGTTCTTCGCCTTGGAGTGGGTACCATGCGGGCAAGGAGGAAAAGCTGTTTGACCACTGAGACTTGAGGGACGAGAGGTTCAGTCCCAGCCTTCCCAGAACCTTCCAAACCTTTGTCTGGATGTTTTGGCCACTCCGGAAAACTCCTGGAAGCTGTCCAATGGCTGTAGACAAGGAAAGAGGAGCTTGGTGCTTGGAATGAGTTTCACAAGAGGAATTCTCTTTGCTTCCATCCTCCTTCACATGCACTAAATTAATTTACTTATTTGATGGACCATAATGGCTGTGTCACCACTAAAGCAGGATGTACACAGCTTTATAGAGATGTATTTCCTGCACCATTAAACCACTCTCCTTGTGACAGAGCCTGTGAATAAATTCCAAGAGATAACCTCAAATGTTTTAGGGCACGGCTTTCTAATAAATATATATGGATATCTGCCCTTGGAAACTCTTTGGGATGCAGCAGATTAGAAAGGAGGGCAGTAGGTTGGGGAGGAAAAGCCTGTTAGCAAATTGGTTTGAACATTCAGCACTTCTGCTGCTGTTTCTCTGCTCTGAGTACACATGGCAGGGTAATTTATGTCCTGGAATTACAATCCATATGAATTAGCCTGGCACAAATAGATCATTTCCTAATAATAATGACAAGATGCTTCAAGGAATGATGATGAGAACAGCACTTTCTTATATGTTCTGCTTTAGTGCTGAGTAATTATCTAATCATTTCCTTGTAGGGATATAAAAGGGGTTTTATTCCCCCCCTATAAAGCAACAAATGCTTTGTGGAGGCTGTGGTGTGAACAAAGCCCAGAAATAACAATAATAAATCCATTTCTGTGCTGACAGCCCAGGGGGAGTGCCCTACCCAAGCCAGGCTTTAAGGGAATGTCCAGGTGGGGAAATCCATGGTGTGGTTTGGGGTAAATTCCTTCTCTTTCACTTCAGGAGTGAGAAACTTGGTGTTCATTGCAAGATGTGATCACAGGATGGGTTGGGTTAGAAGGGACCTTAAGGATCCTCTCCTTCCACCCCCTGCCACCCTCTTGTGGGCTCCCTTCAGGCACTGGAAGGCCAAAATTAGGACACCCCAAAACTCCTGTTTCCCATTCTGAACAATCCCAATTCCCTCAGCCTTTTGATTTGCAACCAAAATTCTGTCTCTGAGCTGCTTTGTACAGCACCAGGCCCAGTGGTTCAGGGAAAGATTGGGCTTCCAGGTGGCACTGCAAGATTAATTGTTGAGTTGCTAATTAGTGGGGAAAGCCAGGTTTTTCTCTGCGTCCTCCCTCCCTGCCTCACCTGTTGAGCTCCAGGTGCTGCCTCTCCCTCTCCCACCCCTGGGGCGGACCTTGCATAATTCCCTTTGACTGCCTGCTGTTACCATAGCAATAAGTCACGATTAAGAAACCTTCTTTGAGTCGTGTTTAATCCTGTGGAGTCCTGGCAGGGCTGAACATCACAGGGCTCTGGTGGGCACACCAGTGCTGGATCCTTTTCTTTGCTCAGGAGGTGCCAAAATCCAGGCAGGAGCCCCGGAGGAGCCTGTGCTGCCCCAGCCCTGCCGTTCCCACTGTTTGCTTTGCTGTTTTGGTGCTGTTAGCAGCATTTTTAGAGTCCTTCAGAGGTGGCTGGTGGGAGGGAGCACGGATTTTCCATCTGCACATACCCTTTGTCCCAGGGTGGGATCACTGCAGTGCCTGTGGAAGCAGAAGCTGTGTGTGGTTACACTGCTCCTTAAACACTTCCCAGTACTGGAGTTGCCTAAATTGGAATGTGATTTCCCCAAAACCTGTTTTTTTTTTTGCTTAGTGGCTATTACAACAACATTTTCAGCAGTTTTTTTACCCCATTCCTCTCTTTGCAGCTGTCACTTGACCACAAGCTGGATGTCTCCTGTGCTGCTGCCAATTTATTGCCTCCCCAAGGTGCCATCAACCCCCTCCAAACCCTGCCCGGGGTGGAGGACACGACCCCCACGTGCACGGGGGGAAGCAGGAGAGCAGCTCCCAGAGGTTTTCCATCACTTGTTTAACCTGCTGGCCCTTGAGCAGCAGTGGAGTGAGAAATGGCTTTTCCTGGGGCTCTGCCCTTGTGGATAATTACCTGGAGGTTGCTGCTGAGTGCAGGAAGGGAGGAAGGAGAGGCTCAGAAGCTGCTGAGGTGGCCCTTGTCACCGTGCTGGGGGACACAGCACTGAAATCATGTCCCAATAACCTGTTGACACCATTACTAAAACATCCTAAATAAGCAGGAGTGGGCTCTGTCCTCAGGCAGGCTGAAGTGCCCTTTGTGTTTGTGCTTTCTGTGCAGAGCTGGGTGCTGCCCCTGCCTCTGAGTCTGCTGCTTGCACAGCCCTCAGTGCCCTGCCACTCACACTGGCCGTGCTGAGAAGCCCAAAAAAAATGGGAAAACCAGGGAAAACTGAGTGCTGGAGGCACAACAGGATTTTCCAAAGGTGTGCAGAAGGGGTAGGGCAGAACTGGGAAGTTCAGGATGAGGACCTGAGGTGATGGTGATGATGATGATGTGATTTTAAGGGATGGGAGTTTATTCAGGCAATAATTAATCCCCATTTAGCCCCCTCACCTCTTGCTCAGGACTGGCTTGGGGAATTCCATTTTTGTAGCAGTTTTGCAGAGTTTGTTCCACCCCGAGTACAGGTGAGGCAAATCCTGATGGAGAGGTGCTGATGGACCAACACATTTCATTCTCCTTGATTCTATGAAAGAAAAAAAGTCCTCTTGAAAGGCCCTGGGCAACTTTGTGTGATTGAAACATAAAATCCATCACAATAAAAAGCAGCCAATGTATCCAGGAACATGCATTAACTGAAGCAAGCACTCTGAAGCCTTTCAATGACACCAAATTAATAATACTAAACCCCAGTGCTGGGTGATGAGCTGCCTTCATTGTGAGCCTGAGTACATTTCCACATTTACAACCTCGCTGTGAATTGTGCTGCTCTTGCCTGTGTGGGCTCCTAATTGAGATTTGAACTGCTAGATAACTATTAGCATGCAAATCAGAAATAGTGGGAATAATAATAATAATACAAATGTTCTTAACCTACTCAACTGCTGGAACAATACTGCAGACAGAGAAGGATGATCCTGCAAGTGAGGTGGCTTCTGGATGTGAAGATTAGAGAACAAAAATACACTTGGCCTGCCTGGGTGCTTGTTATTTTATTACATGTTATTATATTTATTATATATATATAAATAATGTTAGTTTTTAAGCTACATGAGCTGCTCTTGTTGCTGTACCCCACTGATAATCTGTGTAAATGCCACAGCACAAGTGTGGAAGAAGATGATTTTGAATTCTCAGACTGATTAACCCTCTGTGTGCCAGCAGAAAGGTTTGATTTTAGTGGCACTGCTGCTATGTTGGGATTCTCTGCACTATTTTTTATTTCTGTGATATTTTTTAAAAATAAAAGGTCACTCCAGCTAATAATTTGTTTCCTGATGTGTCAAAGCTTCTAACACAGCCAGAATGAATTATATTTGTCCAATAGTCATGAATTATTGGTGAAACATTTCAGTCTGACTTGCTGGCCTGAGTGTCAAGGTCAGGCCTTCTGTTTCCTTCTGTTTCCTTTTATTTTCTTCTCTTTCCTTTTATTTTCTTCTGTTTATTTCTGTTTCCTTTTATTTTCTTCTGTTTCCTTCTGTTTCCTTTTATTTTCTTCTATTTCCTTTTATTTTCTTCTATTTCCTTTTATTTTCTTCTGTTTTCCTTCTGTTTCTTTCTGTTTGCTTCTATTTCCTTCTGTATCCTTCTAATTTTTTCTATTTCCTTCCATTTCCTTCTGCTTCCCCCTCTGTTTCCCACCCTGGCTGGGGCAGAACTGGGTCTTTCCAAACCTCCCTTTCAGTGCCTAATTCCCCCAAACCTCCCTGCTCCTCATGCCCAGGAGGGACAGAGGGAAATGGGAAGGGGCTGCCCAGGGAGGTTTGGAGTACCCATCCCTGGAGGTGTCCGAGGAAGGGCTGGATGTGGCACTCAGTGACAAGGTGGGGACTGATCACAGGTTGGATTTGCTGGCCTTGCAGGGCTTTTCCAGTGTTCTGGTTTGAAAGCAAAACCAGTGAGAGACTCCAAGTCAGAAATACAATTTATTAGGAAAAGGGAAAAAGAACCAAATACATGCAATAATACAAAAGAAGAACCACTGACAGAGTCAGAATACAGCCTGACACCCTGTGGGTCAGGGTGGTGGCAGCAGTCCCGATGAAATGGTCTTGTTGGAGTGGTGATCCTGTAGAAACGATCTGGTAGCTCTTGTTCCTCTGGAAAAAAACAGTGGAAAGGCTGAGTCTGGTGTGCCAGAATCTCAGATTATATCCAGGTAGGAATGCTGGGCTCCTCCTCTGGGCAGAGCAGCTCCCAGTGGGATGCTGTAACTTTTATCAGCCATGCAGGGACATTCAGTAGCCCATTAACAGCAGATGTCTCCGGGGGGAGGAGTGGTTTGTGGAAGAGATAAAGAAAACTGCCCATTTAAGAGAAAATAACTGCCACACCTCTGACAGATGGTAATTGAATACATCTTGCTCTTCAGTCTGGGACATCCTCAGAGATCCTGTGAAATGAAGGCAGAGTTGCTCCACATTGGAAATTCCGGGCTTGGCAATTTTTGGAACTCGTGGTGTTTGTGTGCTGCTGTAAATGGGGCTGCCAGCCTGCCCTGGCTCCAGCCAGGATTTCCCCCTCTCCCCCACACCATTATCCTGCCTTTTACTGACGTGTCCATTGCTGTGCTCCCCTTCAGCCAGGGAGCAGGATTATCATTCTTATTTTATTACCGATGACAGCATGAGATTTTTCAAGCCCCTGCAAACACTGTTTGGCCAATCACTTTGTAAGTGATTGGGTTATGGTGAATTATGGAGTTCTTTCTCTCTGCTCCCAGCAGATAAAAATACATTTCCTCAGAGCTAATCTCGGTGTAAAACCCAAATCCTGTCTCCATCTGTAATGTGTGATGTGATTTGAGCAGGGGCTGACAGAGAAGAGCCTTAATGAGAGGAGCCATCACCAACGCCAGATTTTGGGGCTGGTTCTTCTCCCTCTGAGGGCCTGAGAGAAAACAGTCAGAGATTTGATGGGCCCAGTTACAGAGGCTTTGACAGAGGAGCTGAATTCCTGGAGTCACTTGTGGAATGTTGGTTTGTCAGCATCAATAGCAGCAGCTCCAGCAGAGTGACAGCCCAGCCCAGGGATTCTACTCCAGGCACATCCTTGGCCATAATCCCTTAGCTCAGGGCTGGGGTGCAATTACACATAATTATGTGCAAGGGTATCAACCCCCCCTGCAGAGCCTGTGCTGCTTAATGCCAGCAAACTGTGAATTTTTCAAACACCTCTGCAATCACCCCTTGCTTTGTCTTCTTATCATCAGGATTTAATATGAGGACTGGCAAGTGAGAAACTCACCCTCTCCTCTCCCCCTTATTTGTTGTCATGTTTGAATTAAAGTGGGGGGTTTTAAAAATAAATAAAAATTTAAATTGCTTTTTATTTTCTTACCAGCTGCTAACTCTCTGAGACCGATTGGGAGATCAATTATCACAGCGGTGAATAAATCTAATTTTTCAATATAATTTACAGTAATTCCATATCCTCTGCCTGAGAAGCAAATAGTGCTGGCTGGTTTCCAAAACAGGGCTTGGAAAGAACTTCAGAAGAATCCTCACAGAACCAGCAGCACCCCTGAGCTCCAGCAGCCAGGACTCCTGGTCTTTGGAGGTCTGGATTTGTCTGCTCCGAGGAAATTCCCCTGGAAAATTCTGGAATCGGCTTTGGGGAGAGAACCACGGTGGAATTCTGAATATTTGTCCTGGTTTTGTGGAGGATTCTGGCTTTTGGGGTGTGAGGACTCTCTGCTGGGCTCAGCTCAGCTCTGGATCATAATCCACGTGTGGGATTCATCCCTGTGGCTCTCTTCAATGTCCAGAATGAGGAAGATGCTGGGAGCACTCTGGGTCAGATGGGTTCAGGGCTTTAGCACAGGGCTGACCCTCTGCAACGTGGGAATTACAGGAGGAAGTAATTACATGTAATTACATTACAACCTGGAGGCTGGCCTCCAGGTGTTAGCAGTGGTCAGGAGGCAGGATGGCAAACCTGGCTGATATTCACATCCCAGGATGGCAAATCCAGCTGATAATCACATCCCAGGATGGCAAACCTGGCTGATATCACACTCCAGGATGGCAAACCTGGCTGATAATCACATTCCAGGATGGCAAATCCATGATAATCAAATTCCAGGATGGCAAATGACTGATAATCACACTCCAGGATGGCAGATCTGGCTGATATCACATCCCAGGTTGGCAAATCTTCCCTTGGTCCCACCTCAGTCACTGCTCCCCGTGGTTGTCACTCAGCACCTGTGTGCAGTCACCTGAACCAATGGAAATCTGCCACCCCTGTGCCTCTACAACTCATCTCCACGTGGAAATCTGTGGGGAAAACTCAATATTCCCTGTTCCAATCCCATTTCCCCAGAGTGGCTCCATGGCTGAGTCAGGAAGGCCAACACTGGCAGCACTTCCTGGGCACTGTTGGCATTTCTGGAAAAGTCTGGTGTTCAGGTGACTTCAAATGGGCTTAAAAAATTCAAATAAACACCCTGCAAATATAATTCAACTAAATAATTCAAATAAACACCCTGCACACGTTGGACAGGGTGGGGGAAACAAAAAGAGGCTGCAAAACTCGTTGTGTTCCTTTAAAAAGTCACTTTAAATCTACCAGGAGTAGAAATAGTGCAGTTAATTGGCAGGAATTTAGAAATCCTTTCATTTTGCAAGCCCCAGGACAAACAGATTGGGAGCTGTGAATGTCTGGGTGTCACCAAGGGTGCTGCACATGGCCTGAGATGCAAACAAGCAGGGAAAGGGTTTTCCATGTTATTTATGGCTCATCCTCACCCAGTGACAGCACATTTTTGTACCTTGAGTTAAAGATCCATCCCCAAGCTGGTCAGATTGATTCCTCCCCTTTGCATTAATGCACAAACAAAGGAATTATTGTCATTTCTCAGTGCAAAGTGGCCCTGGAATGCAGTGCTGTTGAAGCTGTAGCACAAACACTTGCAGCTCTCAGAGAACACAACAGCCTGGAGAAGGTCACCTGCCAGGTGCCACATTTTTCCTTTTACCTTGTTCACTCAATAACTGCAATTTCTGCCTTTTTTCCCCCTGATGTTTGGACATTCCCCCGTGCCCTTTGTGGTGTGTGTGATTTTCCACATTAGCATCCAGCCCTCTGTTGTCCAAATGACAAGTTCCACTCGAGTAAAAGCCACACCCTGCATTTTGGGGCAATTTGGGGGAGGTGCTGTTTCAATCCTGTGCTGGATGGATGGAACAGCACCTCTGACTCCTTCTGCAGAGGCAGAAAATGCTTTTGCACACACAGGTGTTGCACAGTGAGATGCAGAGCAGCAGGTACAATATCCCAGCAGCCAAAATTCAGCAATGGATGCAGTGCTTGGGAGTTACCAAATACTTTAAATGTGAGTTTGGAGGTGAAATGTTGAGATTGTGGCAGTTTTATTGAGGCAGGGCACAAGCTCTGTAGAATTTTGGGCACTTGCCTTGTTGGCAAATTGGAGCAATGCCACCCTTTTTGTCTCTTTAGGTTGCAAACTGTTTGGACAGGGCCTGGTGTGCGTGTGCAGGACACAGTGAGGTCCTGGAATTGTTCTTTTGGGATTGCTCCGTCACAGATATCAGTGGTTCCTGAAATGGCCAAAAGGCCTGGGAGATATTTGATGTTCAGAGTGGAAGCTGAGCTGATGGAAGTCATCCTGATGGAATAATTCTCATGGAACAGCCTGGGTTGGAAGGGGCATTAAAGCCCATGCAGTGATGGGCAGGGATGACTTTCCCTGTGCCAGGGTGCTCCAAGCCCTGCCCAACCTGGCCTTGGGCACTTCCAGCCCCTCATTCCCCCACCCCTTCTGGGCAGGGCTGCTCTGGGTGTGCCTGGGTGTGTCAGAACAGTTCATGTTTGTGTGTGTGAGCAAGGGCAGGAGCTGCTCACCCTGCTGGGGCACACCCAGGGATGTGCACACTGTGTCACACCAGGGATCTGCACATTGTGTCACACCAGGGATCTGCACACCCTGTTTCACACCAGGGATCTGCACACCCTAAATCACACTCAGGGATGTGCACACTGTGTCACACACAGGGTTCTGCACACTGTGTGGCACCACAGATGTGCACACTGTGTCACACCAGGGATCTGCACATCCTAAATCACACCAGGGATGTGCACACTGTGTCACACCAGGGATCTGCACACTGTGTGCACATCTCTGGTGTGACACCTGTGCTCTCAGGCAAAGATATGGGAGCAGGAATAACAGTTCTTTATTAGGGAAGAAAATAAAAAGATAAAATAAATAATGTGCACACCCTAAATCACACCAGGGATGTGCAGTCTGTGCCACACCAGGGATGTGCACACTGTGTCACACCAGGGATCTGCACACTGTGTGCACATCTCTGGTGTGACACCTGTGCTCTCAGGCAAAGATATGGGAGCAGGAATAACAGTTCTTTATTAGGGAAGAAAATAAAAAGATAAAATAAATAATGTGCACACCCTAAATCACACCAGGGATGTGCAGTCTGTGCCACACCAGGGATGTGCACACTGTGTCACACCAGGGATCTGGACACCCTAAATCACACCCAGGATCTGCAGACCCTGTGTCACACCAGAGATGTGCACTCTGTGTCACACCAGGGATCTGGACACCCTAAATCACACCCAGGATCTGCACACTCCAAATCACACTCGATGACATTTGCCAAAGACTTCATTGTTTGCACCCCTGAGCATTTAGCCCTATAAATATTTATTAACCTCCTCTCAGCCAGGCACGGCAGAAACGCCCTTCCCTCGGGCTGTGGCTGGGGAAGAGGGGAACTCCTTGCACAGAACAGCTGGAAAGGCTGGAATATTCCAGCTCTGCCACTTCATGGACAGGGTGGAACAGCAAAGAGCCAGAGAGGGGCAGGAATGCAGGGCTGCTGAGAGCTCAGTGCCAGCACAGCTCTGCCACCTCAGGGCTGCGTGGGCTGGGAATTGCTTTCAGTGCCTCTTCATTAAGGTGAATTGTCTTCCCAGCCTTTGGAGAGCCGGGGAAACTGCTCACCTTTGTAAGAATTGTGTTCCTTACTGCTGCTCCTAACTAATGCCATTGTTTCATTGGTTTCAGCTGTGTGTAACACTGAAAATTCTGATTTTAAACCTCCTGGCTGGGCATGAGGGATTAATTCCTTTTTGCCTGAAGTAAACAGTTATTGACAGTAAATATAAATAAAATAGAAATATGTATATAAATAAAAGTTAAATTTATTTATATAAATAAAAGTGAAATAGTGCTGATGGGACATGGGGACTGTGGGCAGAGGGGTGGCCAAAGTGCTGTGTAATTCTTTGCTTTAAAAATTCCTGTGTAAATCCAGAGTGTAAAGCACTTGTACAGCAAACAGCAACGTGGCCACCAGGAGCACTGAGGGGGAGTAGCTGTGTTTAAACCAGACCTAAGAGAGTCCAAGTGACTCAGTGCATGGGCTAGAGTGTTTGTCTTGGTTTGGA
>VXBC01001363.1:223067-247467 GCA_013399945.1 Ploceus nigricollis | reverse complement strand
TTGGTTGTGGGAGAGATAAGGAAAAACTGCCCAATGAACAGGAGACAGCTGCACACAGATGGGAAATAGAATCCATCCTGCCTGGCAGTCTGGGACAGCAGTGCTGACCTGCTGATGTTTGGAAGTTCCCTTATCCCAAAGCACTTCTCAAGGCTGTTAGGAGGGTTTGGAATTCCTGACTGATGTTATTGGGAATGCAGTGATTGTGTGTCAGGTTGGGAACAGCCCTGGGGAGGAGGGTTTGGGAGAAGGAACCCTGGGGAGAGGGGCTTGGGGATGTTGGGGGATGAGGAGCTGGATATGCCCTAAACCCCCTGTCCTGGGCTGATCCCACAACTTTGGGTGACCTAATTTTGGCCTTGCAGTGCCTGAAGGAGCCAAGAGGAAACATGGAGAGAGGCTTTGGACAAGGGATGGAGTGCCAGGACACAGGGAATGGCTTCCCACTGTCAGAAGGCAGGGATGGATGGGATATTGGGAAGGAATTGTTCCCTGGGAGGTGTCTGTGCTTCACTGCCCCATTTATGCAGAAGAGACCAAATAAACGAGGCCCTGTGATATTTGTGCAGCCAAAAATGGGATTTGGCCATCCAGAGCCACTTGTTACTGACTGAGAGGACAGCAAATGTGTCTGAACTTGCTCTTTAGGGAAGTTTTTCATTTTGGAGGGGTTTTTTAAATCCTGGCCTGTATTTTCTGGCTCCCACATCTACACTGGGCCACCTTGTATTACAATTGATCCCTTTTGGGCTCTCTTGGAGAACTGAGCAACTGAAGCTCTCCCTTTTAATTCATATTCCTTACCAGGCAGGGTTTTCGCAGCCAAGCTGCTTGAAAATAGTAAACCTGAAAAGAAAAATCCATTTTTAAATCATTAAAAGCATTAAAAGTGACCTTTACCTGCTGCAAACATAATCCATTAATAATGTGTCTTGTACTGGACAGATAATGGGGATCTTCCACCCGGGGATTAAAGGATTGTGCAAACTCAGCTGCTGATTTCCTGAGGAAATTTGTGCTTTTGGAAATCACAGGTGGGACCCCAGGGGTGCTCCCACCTGGATTAGGGCTTCCACCTTGTGCCTCTCAAAATATGCACAAGTTTCTGTTTGAATAACTCTGAAAACTTGGGATCTCTGAGCAAGGGGTGATGCCACAGCAGCTTTTTGGTTGTGTTTGCCTCAGAATAATCTCTGGAGCTCTGGAACAGGGATTAGGCTCTGTGTGTTGCTGGGACAGATTTAGGGTGGCCTAAATTCAGGTTGCTGGTTGAATTTACCTTACTCTTCTCTGTGTTAAAGGAAGAAAATCCAACAAGAAATTCAGTATATGAATATTTTTAGCTGCAAATCAGCGTGCAAGGGTTGGACAATCCTCTCTGGAAAATCTCAGCTGTTAAATTCACACAGGACACGAGTGAGTTCCTTGTAGCTCTTGTTCAAAGTAGAAGCTGGTCTGAAATTCTCCCTGGTACCAGCCAGAGCTGTTTTCCTGCTGGGAACATCACCCAGATTCCCAGGGGACACGGGGGTGGCCGTGCCCTGAGGAGTTTCATTGGGATTTCCCCTGGATGGAGCAGGCTGCAGCAGGCTGGGCTCCCTGTACTCCTCACCTCTGCATTTCAAAGCTGCTCACAAGGTGCATCTGGGCTGCTCAGGGATGCTCCAGCCCATTATTTAGGAAGTGTGGAGCAGGGGATGAGTCAGTGAAGTGATTTTCCCAGGAATGGATGGGGCAATAAAGATCTCCCTGCTCATAAGCCAGCAGCTCTGAAGAGCTACTGCCGGGCTGCTCTGCTGCTGCTGGGCTGCTCTGCACTCAGATTGCAATTAGGTTGTGTATTAAATTAAAAAAAAAACAAAACAGCAGAGCTGAGCTGTGCTGTAACTCACTGAAGGTGAAGTTCACCCCTGTTCTGCAGTGCTGGGTTCTGTAAAACTTCCCTTGTTTTTCTTTGTGGTGTTTGCAACACTGGCACGTTCCTTTTGTCCATGGAGAGTCACAGCATGGCTTGGGTGGGCAGGGACCTTAAAAATCACCTCATTTCACACCCTTGCCATGTGCAGGGACACCTTCCACTGTCCCAGGTTGCCTTGGACACTTTCAGGGATGAGGCATCTGCACCTTGGGCAGAACCTGACCTCCATGAGCACCAGGCTTTGACTTCAGAGGCTGCATTCCAGCCAGACCTCTGGTGCTGGAAGGCTGGGGAGGTTTGGGATGTTAATTTATCTCCTGGTTTTGACTTCAGAGGTTGCATTCCAGCCAGACCTCTGGTGCTGGAAGGCTGGGGAGGTTTGGGATGTTCATTTATCTCCTGGGAGAGGTGGAGGCCTTGTGCAGCCGCTGTGTACAGGGGAGGTTGTGCTTCATGGTTCCCCTCACTACCCAAACTCCCCAAAGTGCACTCCAGAGGAAGATGAAGAGCTCCTTGAACCCCAAGAGCTTGAGCTGAATTGAAATTCAGCTCTTAGACAGCACGACTGGAGCAGTCCCTCCATTTAAAGTTTGTCCCAGGCAGCAGCACCCTTTAAAATGCAGGTCAGCCTTCCTCCAAGTGTGACCTCTCCTCTCAACTCCTGGGTTTTGAACACTGACACTGGAGTTACATTTCCAAGACTTTCTTCAAAGGCCCGAGGATGGGAAGCTGAATTTTTGTTCTGCTCTTTTGAAGGCTGAGTGTCTCATGAAATAACGTTACGGCAGGAACCGGGAGCAGAAAAATTAACATGATCAAAGGTGGCAGAGTCTGTTAGATTTGGCAAATGCCTTATTTGATTTTATCTGCAGCAGTGGTCACACTGCTGTGTCCTCAGAGCTCACACATCTGAGAGCTCTGCTTCCCGCGACTTTGTGAGTAATGTACACTCACACTTTATTGTGAAAGGGCAAAAAAAAACCCCAACTAAATCCCCTTGCAGGCTTTAAACCTTTTTTTTTTTTTTTAAATAAATGAGTGCTGTCCCAGGTGGGCAGAATGAGGATGAGCCACACTGAAGTCTGACTCAAACAGGTGAAGCATCCCTGCATGCTGCCCTTTTCCACAGCCCCCAGGGGCTGCCCTTGCTTTGGCACATCATTCCCCTCATCCATCCTCCAGGCTCCCAGACAGATCCCTGCCCTGCAATCAAAAGGGGAATTTTAATTAATATCTGACCATTTGGAATTCATGACTCTGAGATGATTGCAGGGAGTCTGTGGGACCCTTGAGCCACCCTGAGGCTGTCACAGAGCCCGGCCTGAGCAGCTCTCAGGGCTCTTTTTGTAGCACCAACGAGGTCATCACCAGTGCTCCCAGTGCAGCCCAGTCTGGCACAGTGTTATAAAGATAATCAGTGCAGGAAACCTTTTCCCTCTGCCCAGGAGGTGACTTTTCATTAAATGAGGGGAAGGAAAGGCCCTGAGGAAGCTTTTGTCACGTGGCAATAGCCAGTTCCACCTCCAGCTGCAGCTTGGTGATGGATAGGGAGCTTCATAAATCTTAAATGCTTACAGAGAATAGAAACATTTTGCTCTTTCTCCTGGAAAATGTTCCTTCCCAGTTTGGCTGGTTTTGTTGGGAAGTGTTTGTTGGTGTTTCTCTGCCTCCCTCCATCCCTCACCTGGGCAGGCTGGGAGGTGTTTTTTGCCTGAGAGCTTCTCCCAGCTCTGGCTGGTTCCCTGGGCACGCCTGGGAGAGCACCAGGAGGAGGAAAAGGTCACAGGAAAGACAGGAAAGATGTGAGAGAAAAGAGGAGTAAGTGGAGGAGACAGGAGGAGGTTTTGCTGTCTTGCACAAGGAATAACATGAGTCAGCTGAGGCAGAGGGAGCCCAAAACAGAAGGAAAACGTGGTGGGAGAGTGGAAAGGAAAGGGAGAGGAAGATGTGGAGCAAGGAAAAGAGTACAGAGGGAAAAGGGAGTTTGGAGGAAAGATGGAGGAGAATGGAGGCTGTCCATGGTCAGCTCTGTGCTGTTCTCTCAGCTGGGAATGAGGGATCCCCTCCTGGGGCTCTCATCCCTCATCTGGGAATGGGGGATCCCCTCCTGGAGCTCTCATCCCCCACTTCAATCCCCCCCAGGCTGGCACTGCCCCTCCTGCCAGGGCTGGGCTCTGCCCTTGGGTCTGGAGAACAAGGGGGGACCTGGGTGCACCAGCCAGGCTCCTGCTCCAGCTGGGGTTTGCTTGGAGCTCCCCTCGTTCCTTCTGTGAGGAACCTCCCTGGACATCCCATCCCTTCTCAGGGCCAGCAGATCATCATTGTTGGGTGCCTGGAGGCCCCTGTGGGTGCAGGAGATTTGTGGCCTCCTTTTCCAGACCCTCCATGGCCCCCATCATCCCCAGAGTGGTTCTGGCAGGGCCACGGTGGGACCTTGGCACAGCAAGTCCAGCTGAGGTTGGATTTGATCTTGGAGGTGTTTTCCAATCTGAAATGTTGGAGAATTCTGTAATTCTTTGCCTCTGAGAAAAACTGAAGTTCTGGGAGGAGAAATGAAGCAGCCAAAGCAGGGAATGTTAGACAGGAACATGAAATAAAGTGTAACAGCCCCATCCTCCTCTGGAATTGCAGGCTGGGAAGGGCTGAGGGAATGAGCTGATGGAAATTTAATAAAGATTGTCATCAGTTCTGAGCTCCAGCAACCTGCCTGGACTCTCCAGTGCGAGCCAGAGGTGTTGCTCCACTGAATTTTGTGGGATTCACTCTCTTTTTCCTGCTGGAAAGCAGCACTGATCCCTTTTCCAACGAGCAGGGCTGGTTTTCCTCCTCCTTGGCCATGGCAATTCCTTGGTAGCACTGCCTGGGCTGAGCTGCTCCTCGCTGGGGAAGGAGTTAAGATGAACTCAAAAGCATTAAGGCCTCTTTAATTCAGAAAAGGAGGGTTTGTGTCATGGTGTCACACAGTTTAACTAATCTACTTTAAAATTAATTTGGTTTAATTTTCCTTAGGGCCCCCATGTGGATATACCCTTAAATACCTAGAATAAATAACAGGTAACTGGGTTGTAAATCACCACAAGTAATTGTGTACCTACCTCCCTGTTGTAAATCAGCAATAACTCCAGAGGGGCTGATTCTCTCTGTGTATACCTGCAATAAACGAGGAGTAACCTGCTGTAAGTCAATAAAGGTAATTTTCTTCCTACTTTCCTGGGATAAAACAAGAAGAAAGAGCTCAGCTGAGAGAAATTCAAAGCAAGAAGGTGAATATTTTTACTTCTGAGGATAATTAATGACAGAACAACTGACCAGGGACTGTAATGGACTCTGTGGGACTGCAGACTTCTCTTCTCAAGCTCAGCTCACTCCCTGAGCCTGCTCTTGTTCAAGCAGGAGGAGGAAGGTCTCAGGCCTGAGGCAGGCAGAGCATCACCCTAAATGAGCACGATTTACTCATGATTTACTCATGATTTACTCCTTGCACACAAACCTCCCACCTGCTTAACCCTGGGAGAGCCTGGGAAGGGCAGGAGCACTCTGGAAAGTTCCAGGTGCTGAGGAGGAGGCACTGAATGGGCCAGGAAAGGCTGAGACAGGGTTATCCCACCTCTCTTGGATCCTGGGATTGCTGCAGAGGGAGAACTGAGTGTGGCAAATGAAGGAATGGGTTGGACTCGATGATCTTGAAGGTCTCTTCCAACCTTGTGATACTGTGATTCTGTGAATTCATTCCTGCCCCCACCCCTGCATGGAAGTAAAGCCAGCAGCCATGGAATCATGGAATGGTTTGGGATCAATGAGTGGTTTGGGACCATGGAAAGGTTTGGGATCAATGAATGGTTTGGGTTCAATGAATGGTTTGGGATCATGGAATGGTTTGGGATCAATGAGTGGTTTGGGATTATGGAATGCTNTGGAATGGTTTGGGATCATGGAATGGTTTGGGATCAATGAACGCTTTGGGATCAATGAACGCTTTGGGATCAATGAATAGTTTTGGATCAATGAGTGGTTTGGGATCATGGAACGGTTTGGGATCATGGAATGGTTTTGGATCAATGGACAGTTTGGGATCAATGAGTGGTTTGGGATCAATGAATGCTTTGGGATCATGGAATGGTTTGGGTGGGAAGGGACATTACAGATTTGTCCCACCCCTGCCATGGCAGGGACACTTCCACTGTCCCACGTTGCTCCAAGCCCCATCCAGCCTGGCCTGGGACACTTCCAGGGATCCAGGGGCAGCCACAGCTC
The DNA here is from genome assembly GCA_013399945.1 of Ploceus nigricollis. Taxonomy (NCBI): domain Eukaryota; kingdom Metazoa; phylum Chordata; class Aves; order Passeriformes; family Ploceidae; genus Ploceus; species Ploceus nigricollis. The sequence continues at coordinate 241,295 of VXBC01001363.1, read as the reverse complement.
CTCTGGGAAATCCATTCCAGCCCCTCACAAGGAGGAATTTCTTAATTTCCCATCTAACCCTGCCCTCCTTCAGCTTAAGGCCATTCCTCCTTCTCCTGTCACTCCAGGCCTTTGTAAAAGGGCAAAACTTTCCAAATTTCCAGGTCCTGCACCAAACCAACACAGCTCAGTGAGGTTTCCAATGCCCACCCAGGGAAAATAAATGAGAATTTGGATGAGCTGGAGCTGTTGGGGCCACCAGTGCTTGGTGATCAACCTGACAGACCCTGCACTGTGCGGTGACAGAGTTTTGTCACACCCTTGCACCTGAGCCAGCTCCAAGGTGAAGCTGCAGTGGTGGCACCTAAAAAGCCAAATTTGCACAAAAATATTTGGTGAGAATGGAGCGAGGTTCTGTCAGGAAAATGTCAGGGTGTTTAACTCACCATGAACTCATTCTTTGCTTCCCCTGTTTGTCCATTTCTAAGCCCAAGCAGGATTTATGACTTAGGACTCTGAAAAAGAACTCCTTACAGTAATGCTGGCAGATCATATGTTCGACTTTTTTCCCCCCTCTTCTGACAAAACAGCCTCTGGCAAATTTTCCACTCCAATCTAAAAATTGTGTGTTGCTTCCCGGAGCCGAGCCCTTCTCCTGCTGCACCACGGAACGATGACAGACGAACATAATTAGCAAAGTGAGTAGAAACCCCATCTGATGTTGTGGCATTTCACACCCTATTTACAGAGGAATTAACACCTTCACTGTCGAGCTGGGGACATCGCCTTTCGCTCTGCTCAGGAGGAGAAAATGGATTTAATGAAAATGGATTTAATCACGTACCAATCTGTCTCCGTGAGGGGTCCTGGTCTCTCCCCTTGGGTCACACAGCTCCTGCACAGAAATAGCCCCCAGCTCGAAAATTTTCATTATTTTCTTACTAATTTGGCTCAGCCTTTGTATTCATTGCCCAAATTCCTGGCTGTGACTCAGAACTGAACTCCCAACTCTCCAGGGATTTTTATTTGTGTGGCTAAAGCTGGTCCTGCTCTCATTAGCAAGGCTCCATCTCCAGCCTGGATCCTTCAGGAGAGGGGTTTGGATCCCAAAGTTGAGCAGAGCAGTGAAAAAGAGCTGCTTGCTTCATTGTCAGATCCTATTGATCAGAGCTTGGCTTCGCTCTGCTTGGCCTTAAAGCTGCTAAAGTGGAACAAAAACGTGGAATGAGGGATAACAGCTGGTTTCACCAGGCTGAGCCCCGGGGTTTTTGCTGGGGATCTTTCATTTCCATGGTGAGGCAGGGACGTGAATAGATCACCCACAGATTTATGTCTCATCTGTAAAGAGTATTTGGGGTGGGAGAAATCTGGGAGCATCTTTGTGTGTTTGGTGTTTGCGTTGCCATAACAGATCTGCTCTCGGAAGGAATCCACTCTGGAAGAGGAGCTGAATGAATGTATGCATGAGCAGAGGCCGTGTGCCTGCATGGAAATGGGAAAACTCCATCTTTTATGCAAAGTGGGAGAAGATAAACTGTGCTTTTTGTGGCTCACGTGGAGGAGCACTAAGGAAAGCTCATCCAAACCCAATCCCAAAGGTCTGGGAGAAAACCCAATCCCAAAGGTTGGGGAGAAAACCCAAACCCAAAGGTCTGGGAGAAAACCCAATCCCAAAGGTTTGGGGTGAAAGCCCAGCTCCTGAAGAGCAGGCTCAGGAGGAATCTCTTTTGGGGCATCATTACTGCCTCATAAGAGACACTTTCAGTTCTTCAGCTGGATTTTCTTGTGATTTCCCTTGCCATAAGCCCAGGCTTTCCTTCTCCCATTTATATCTGCCCAAATCTCTGTTTTTCCATGCCTTTCTCCCCAGTCTGTGCCCATCTCCTCACTCCCCAAGGACTCCTGTTCCCAGGAGGGGTTTTGCAGCAGGCTCTGTGTGAGACACTGCAGAGGAGCGAGTTAAAACCACGACTAAAATTTCCATGGAAGAAGAGGATGGAGAATTAAGGGAATGGGACTCAGCAGGCTCTCCTAAAATCACCTGCTAGGCTGCTCCCTTGGCTGGGAGCCCTTTTCCAGCCTGGCTCCCTCCCCTTCCCAGGCAGCAGAGGAGATTCTGTTTGACAGGGCTGATCCTCGGAGTTAAAAGTTTATTCCTCCATCAGCACATTAATGAAAAGAGAAATATAGCTCGGGGAGGGAGGCTTATGAAACGAAAATCAAACTAAATCTATCAATTCCCCGTCCTGAATAAATGAATCTATTAAGGTGGGGTGAGATGCCTGGCAGATAAGGGGTGTTCCACATAAAAGCAGGAAGGAAAACCCAGGCAGCCCTGTGCAAACCCGGCGCTGAGCGCTGGGATTGTCTCCTGTGTGCTGTCGGCTTTTCCACCTGAGCCACAATTCTCGGGTTTGCTGCCTGTGAGGAGAATGTTCCTTGTCTGGCTTCGGCTTAGGGAAAGTTAATGGGAAGAAAAGCCAATAGATGGCGCTTGGGAATTCTTGGAGGAGGGAAGAGGTTGGGTGGGAGCGATGGAAACTCCTCCTTGTGCGCTCCTCGATGAGCTCCTGGATTTGCTCTTCCCGGGAAGCACAGGGAGATGTGGATGCTCCTCCTGGCCATCCTTGCCTCCCCTCTTGTTCCCCAGTTGCTCTCGTTTGGATTTTAAGCCAGACAAACCCTTTGGAGATGAGATAAGCGGGGCTGGCAAAGCCGGGTCGCCGAGGAGCTGGCCCGGGTACATGGTGGGTAAATCACGGCTCTACCTGCAGTGACAGCAGTAATTTATCTCGGGCTGGAAAAAGCTGCTGCTTCCCATCCTGGGCTCTGAGGGTCATTCATCACTTTTTGTTATTTTTATAACAGAAGGGAGAGTGCTGGTTCCCTCCCCTCATCGCCTCCAGCCGCTCCCTGGGGACAAATTAGCTGCTCTGAAAATGGATGAGCTCAGGGGCTGTTTTCATTTATGTTTTTAATAGTGCAACCAAAGCCCTGGGACCTGCAGGGCTCCCCTGAGCAGGGGCAGATGGAGCAAGGCTCTGGAACTCTGCCAGAGGGAGGATGTGGCCTTTGGGTCCTGCTGCTGAGGTGGCAGGTGGTGACATCCCTCGTGGTGGCTCTGAATCCAGCACAGCATCCAGCGAGAGCCTGCCAAGGTTTGTGATCTGGGGTGGGCAGGATTTGGGGTTTCTCTGGAGATCTCACTGCTAGAAACAAGGGCTGTCTCTGCTCCTGAAGCCTCCTGATCTCTGCTCTCTGATCCTGTGCCAGACTCAGCCATTCTGGGCCCGTAGGAGCACTCAGCTCTGTTTCCTGGGGATGCTGAGCTCTGCACGACCACAGGGTTCTACATCCAGCCACAAACAGGTGCAGGTTTTATCCCTGCTGGTCTGCTGGGATAGATAAATGTATATTCAATAAATTATTTTTGAGAGAGATCTGCTGAACACTCATATGCCCAGAGAAGCTGTGGCTGCCCCATCCCTGGAAGTGTCCAAGGCCAGGCTGGATGGGGCTTGGAGCAGCCTGGGATAGTGGAAGGTGTCCCTGCCATGGCAGGGCTGGAATGATCTTAAAATTTAAGATCCCTTCCCACCCAAACCATTCCATGATGATTCTGTGATCTATTTCCAGCCCATCCTGGATCTGCCATTGCCCTCCTGCTGTGTTTTTTAGGGGCTTTTGGGGTTTTTTTTAGGCTTTTGGGGTTTTTTTTCCTTCATGTGTGACTCCTTTGGGCACTGAGGAGCTGCAGCCAGGCAGCAGGAGAGGGAAAATTGGACACGGGGTCCTTGGGGAGGATACAGGTGCTCCACGATCCCTTTCACACTGAGGGGACATTGCTTCAATGACTCTGCCAATCACTGTCCCTCAGCTGTCTGTCACTTGTTGTGCAGAAGGGAATTCACTTCACAGAGTGCCCAAAAGTGGCAGATTTTTATGTCTGGAAGGGGCCACTTTGCATAATTCTGGGCACCAGGGAACAGAGCCTGTGAGGAGGCATCCACAGCCCCATTTCCATGGAAATTTCCCAGCAGGCAGGGGACAGGGATGTATTCACTTCCCAGGGCATTGCAGATGGGCAGATTTGCCTTGTAGTGCTGGAAATTGCTTTTGTGTCTCACACGTCAGCGTGCTGAGCCTGCTCAGAGGAAGGGCAACCAGGAGAAAGGGATGGGGATGTCTCCTGCTCCCTCCTCTCCTCTGCCTTCCCCCACTTCAGGGGAAGCTTTTGGAGCTGCAGATTGTGAGGGAGATCACAGAATTGTGGGGTGGTTTGGGTTGGAAGGGACCTTAAAGCTCATCCAGTTCTTCCCCCTGCTTATGCCTCAGGATTTGAGCTTTTCTATTTTCCATCTATTTGTAACCCTGCAGTTCTTTAGTGTAGAACTCAGACTCCACACACAGTGTGAGCTGCTGCTTTCCCATTTGGGGCAGACACAACAATTCCTCTCCAGGCCTGGCAATCAAGGACACCTCACTGCCTCAGGCCCTGAGAGATGGGAACAAAAGTGAGTTGGGGGCAGCAAACTTGGGGTAAATGACTTCATTAGCTGAAGCTGTAATTGGAAGATGAACCCCCAAAATGCAAATGGACCAAAATTATTAAAGTGTGAAAATCTATGACCCTGGGTGTAACCCCTGGGGGGGCTTTGTCTGCCCTAAATGCCCCTGAAGGCCATTCAATAAATAGAACCACTTTTTATTCCCTTCATTTTGTCTGGCCCCTGTTTTAGGTAGCCCCAAAGGCATCTGTGCCATGGCAGGGATGCAGCTGCAGGCAGATGTTGTTGGGCTGGGAGTTGTTGCTCTCTGATGGTCCTGGAGGCTGGAGAGGCTCTGCTGGGGTCATCTGTGCTGGACCTGCCTTGCAGGATAGATTTGGATTCTCATTTTGGGTTTTGTTGGTTTTTTTCCCTTTCTTTTTCTCCCCTCCTCCTGTTGATTGCACAATGCATAACCTCAGCTGCCTGGGCTGTGACAGGCTGGTGATTATTTATTGTCATTTGCAGTGACTCGGGGACAAGCACAGACCATGTACAGCCATTAAAGGCTTTTTTGGAAAACTCAGGAGGGGTCAGGTCCTTTCAGGAAGAGAAGTGGCCCCGTTGCCTTGGCTGCAGGGAGCAGCAGGGCCTCGTGCACACCGTGCCATGGTTCAGGGCTCCTCCCTAATTGAGTCATTTGTCTCCCCAAATACTCACCAGCTTCACTGAAGATTTGTGGGTTCTCTTCATTATTAGTGTCATTAATTTTTATTTAGACAGAATTGATGGACTTGTCCACGGAAGTTGATGCGAAGTTGTGTCTGGAAAATGCACTTAGGGGCTGGTGGGGATGGAGAGCCCAGGGGTTGGGGGCCTGGGGGTGACCTGGGCCACAGCCAGAGCCACAGGGCCACATTTCTTTGAGAAAGGTGCTCGTGCAACCTGGAGGTGACAGAAGAGTTTGTGGGTGGGATTTAGGTCACCTAAATATTGCTCCAAGAGATACAAGACTTCCTGACTAGCAGTTTACTGTTGTCTTCTCCTTTCTCTGAGGGTCTTGTGAGGAGAATCACCACCCAGACAGTGTGGAGCAGTCAGATTTCACAGGCAAAGAACAAAATCCAAATGTCTGGGATGATTTTTGTCCTGTTCTCCCTGGAGAGAAGTCACGTTGCTGTTGCAGGTGTTGCTGGTCCAAGAGGGGACCTCTCCCTGCTGAGCCCAGCTGGGGCAGAGGCTGTGGGCAGCAGAGCTGAGGGCAGGCACCTGCATGTGCTCATCTGCATCCTTCCCTTGCCAAAAATCAACATTTCTACTGATGCCTTAAGTTTTAGCTCTCATGTTTTCCACATTCTGCACTGCCTTGGTTTGTGACTCTGAACTCCACACAAAGTGTCAGCAGCTCTCCTCACAGCTCAGGCACACAGAACAATCCTGTCCCAGCCCAGAACCAAGGACAGCTGCAGCTTCAGCCAAAAAGTGCAAACAGCAGGGAATGGAGGGGAGCAACCTGGGAGGGTGGGACTGCACAACCTGGAGCTGGGATTGGACAATTAACCCCAGTATGGAAATAAAATTTATAAAAGTATGAAACTCGTGACTTAGGGTCCATCTTGGGTGTAGCCAAGGCCAGGCTCTTGTGCTGCCCAAGGTGGATCCATTGAGGCCTTTTAATAAATCCCTGCTTTATTCTTTAACCCTGCCCAGCCTCTGTTCCAGGTTCCTCTCAAGGCATCACAACCTTCTTGTAAATCCAAGGGCTCCTGGAGGTGAGGACGTGGCTGTGGCTCCTGTCCTTGCTGGGACAGCCCTGGAGGACAAGGAGGAAGAGGAGGACAAGGAGGATGATGATGATGATGATGATGATGATGATGATGATGATGATGATTCAAAGCCCAGTGCCTGCAGTGGTGTGGAGCCATCTCTGTGCTGGCAATCTTGGCTGCCGCTTGGTTTTGGTGTTTTGGTTTGTTGTTTTTTTTTTTTTTCTAATTCACTCTTCCAGTTAAACTCTTCATTTTGCTGCCACTTGCTGGGCCTGCCAGCTGCTAACATTTTTTCAGGGACTCCAGGCAGCTTTGCAGACTGCCTCAGAGTGCCTCAGGCAAAGCCTGAAACGCGTAAAACATGAAAATAACCTTTTGTGTTCGCTTGCAGCCTCACACCCTTCATCCTCCCTGGGGTGGGGAGTGATAGGTGAGGCTCACATCCAGCAGATGGAGGTGGCTCTGTGTTGCAAATCTCTGGGATTCAGGCTGGGGCTCTATTTTTATTATTTTTATTATTTTTATTATTTTTAGGGAATGTTGCAGACNAACTTGCTAACACTTAATGTGAAGCTCAGAGTTACACACTAAAGCAGCACAGAATCTGAAAAATAGAAAAGCTAAAACTTAAGGCATCAGGAGCACATTCAGTCTGTGCTGCCATGGTTTTAGCCTGGCTCTAAAGGAAGCAAAGCTGCCATGAACCATCAGGTGTGATAAAGAAATCAGGAGCTGCAAGACCCTCAAGACTCGAGCAGCTCAAGGGAGGAAGGCTCTGAGTGGTGACATTTGTGTGCACACTGACCCCAAGTTTGGATGGGGCTGAGCAGCCTGGTCTGGTGGGAGGTGTCCCTGCCCATCCCATCCCAACGAGGTGATCTTTAAGGTGCCTTTGAACCCAAACCAGTCTGGGATTCTGGGATTCCCCATTTTTTGCTGGGTTTCCCAGGATGCAGGAGGGCAGAGCATCCTCAGCCTGGGAGCAGCATCCCCAGGCTCTGCTGGTGCAGGGTTTGCTTGGAGCTCCCTGAGATTCTTGATGCTGGTCTCTGGCTCTGAGATTGTTAAATCGTGCTGGTCAGGTTTCTCCTTCCTTAATCCTGCGTTATTCAAATGTTCTGCTCTGTCTTTCATGTTAAACAAACAGACAAACAAAACCCCTTAGGAAGCAAAGTCCTGATTTGCTGATTAGACCCAGCCCTGCTGGAATCTCATCCTAAAATCCATCAGAGTGCATCTGGTAGGCTCCCCTGGAGAACTGCAGCACTTCCAGCCTTGAAGGGCTGACTTGAAGTACATTTGCATTCGAGTGCAGATCACAAGGAGCCGCAGACAACAAGCCCAGGTCAGCTGTGAGAGGCCAGCTCCGCTCGGGTAGGTGTGAAGAGGTTGTAAAAGAGGCTGTCAGGAGCATTAGTGCGGGGAGGGAAAAGAGCAGCTCTGCTGGGGTGTATTTGCTGCTGTCTGTTATTAGCAGTCACTGCTGCGCTGGTGACACTTTGTAGTGTTTAGCCAGGAATGAAAAGAACTGATGTGACTTGCGGGAAAAAAAAAAAAGAGTTCAGGATAAAAAAGGATTTTTTCCTTCCACAAATAATCTGGAGAATGTGAGAGAGATGTCAGCAGGCAGATAAATGTTCCTTTCTCCCTGGCTTTGTGTCTGCACTGGGAGGGAGGGGGACAGCAGAAAACTTGGACACAAACTCCTGAATTCCTTTGCACACTTTGCTTTCTGCTTCTGTTAGAGCTTGCCAGAAAGTGTGTTTCACCTTCTCCTGATTTAACTCAAGAGCTCTCAGTGCCTTTTCCAAGTTCTGTAGAGCAAGACCTTCCCATACTGGGAAAAGGAGCCCTGTGAGCTCACAGTGAGGTTCCTCCCTCCGGAGCAGGAGCTGGAGATTCAGAGAAGTCCTTCCATGTGCCTGCTCCTTCTCTGCCCCCAGTGATGTAAAGGTTATTTTGTGATCCCCTGCCCTTGCTCAGTGAGCACACGATCTGTTTATTGTTTTCCCTTTCCCAACTCTCCCATTCCAGGCTGTTCTTTCATGATTAATTTGCCTTTTACTCCTTCCAAGTGGGTGCACATTTTTAATTGTGTGAAGTTGGTCTCCTTAATTCCCTCAGTTTTCCCTTCCTCAGTGAAAGTTGTCCCAATATTAGGTGCCCAAAGAGATTAAATAGCAGCTCCTCCACCCCTGGGAGATGTTCCCTTCCTGCTGGTCCTGCCCAGTATAAAATGATCCCTCTCCTGTTTCTCCTCAGGATGTGCATCCCTGCTAGGAAGGTTCTGCCTGATGCTCAGCTTAATTTATTCCCTGCACAGTTTTGTGCCATTATTCCTAGTTAAACTCTCCTGGATCACCCAGAACATGAGGAATGTGCAGCAGCTTCCCACAGCACAGCATAATTAGCTGCTTCAAAAACTACCTGCAAAGAGCGATGCCCTCATTATGCCGAGCAGAGGAGGCTTTGGTGGGGTGAGATGTCTCCAGGAAGGAGATGCATTTCTCTTCAGAGCAAGAAGAAGAGGCAGCCCTGGCCCTCCTGCAGTTCCCTTCATCACTGGATTCCTCAGGAGCCTGAAGGCACCTGGCAGAGCCCCACGATGGAAGCAAACACCTTGGAGCATCCGTTAGGAGTTCGTGGTGATTAAAGCAAAGCCTCATGGTTCTTGTGGAAATAAGCCAGGAAATAACCACCAATGTTGCTTAAAAATGCTTTATTTGCTATTTTGCTGCAAAACAGGTGAGTGAGTGCAGCTTTAGTCAGCCCTGGTGGTGGAGGTGACTGGGAGCCCATCACATTCCCAGCCACCCTTGGCTGGAATCCTTCCCTGCCACCCTGGGGAGAACAAATCCATCCGTTGTTCTTTATTCTCTGCTAAAACAAAGCAGCCAGCCTTGGGTTGAGAGCCAGCCTTGATTTGCTCCCACTTTATTCCTGGAATCCAGAGCTGGCCAAGAAGTCTCCAGTGCCTGCCTGTCTGAGCACAACAACCCTTGATGTTCCTGCGTTTCTCATCGAGGATCTCTGAGTGCTCTGCAAATAAAACCTCCACAAGCCTCCTGTGAGCCCTCTGGGCTGGGTATTATGCTCCTGACTTAGCAGATGAGTAAACAAAGGCACAGCAGCTCAAGTTTTCCATGTTCAGAGCACTTTGTCAATATTAACCTGATTAATCCTCACGCTTGGGTGGGGAGTGTTGGGTTCCTTCAGGGGCAGAGCAAAGTCACAGTGGGGATGTCCTGAGTGCCACTGTTTGGGGTCCCCACACTGAATAATGGGGTGGTGGCAGCTGAGCCACGGGTCAGGGAATCATGGGATGTCCAGAGCTGAAAAGGATCATCCTTTCCATCATGGGATGTCCAAGGATCATCCACAATGAGGTCACCTCTGCTCTCTTCTCCAGAGAACAATCCCAGCTGTGCCAGCCTTTCCTCCCAGCAGAGCTGCTCCATCCCTCTGCTCCTCCTGGAGCCTCCTCTGGGCTCTCTCCAGCAGGTCAGATATGTCCAGCAGGAATGTGTGTGACTCTGTGGGAAATGTGCTCAGGAAATGTCCCTGTGTGACCCCCAGGTGACAGAGCAGGGTCTGCCCTGCTCAGGGCAGCCCTGCAGACCCCCTCGAGTGGATGGGCTGATCCCAGCAGCTTCTAAAGCCCAGATCCAGAAGAGCACTGAAACATTTTATTAGCCTTTAACAAGACAGAGTTATATCAAGTTTGTTCAGCATTAATTATACTTTCTGCAGTGTTCTACCTACACCATCAATTATTAATTAATCTCCCTCTGTATTTTTAGCTGTTACCTGTCCCTAATCACCTTGCTGCTATAACTTTCTGGTCTCATGCCAACGTGTGTTGCCAGACCAGTTGAAGACATTAGTAGGAATGTAATTACCTCGTTAGTGCTCGTGGAGTTTTGCATACCCCACCTCGATGACATTAGAGATGGAGAGGGAAAGGCATTTTTCCCTGAAGTGTTTCTGCTTGCTCCCTCACTCTGAGGATGGAGAGTGACCCCTCTGTCACAGTGCCACAGCTCCCTGACACCATGAGTGGGACTCTGTGACCCAGCTCTGAACTGTGGCACTGCCAGGTGAGGCTGGGGTCACTCAGCTCCCTGCAGGCAGGACCTTGGTGCTGGGGGTCACTGGGGGAGGTGTCCAGTGCTGGGGGTCACTGGGGGATCTCCTCAGTGCTGGGGGTAGCTGTGGGATCTCCCTAGTGCTCCTGGGGTCATTGCTGGATCTCCTCAGTGCTCCTGGGGTCATTGTTGGATCTCCCCAGTGCTGGGGGTCATTGTAGGGACTCCCCACTGTTCCTGGGGTCATTGTTGGATCTCCTCAGTGCTGATGGGGTCGCTCTGGGATCTCCCCAGTGCTGGGGGTCATTGTAGGGACTCCCCACTGTTCCTGGGGTCATTGTTGGATCTCCCTAGTGCTCCTGGGGTCATTCTTGGATCTCCCAGTGCTGGGGGTCACCTGCGTGGGTCACTCAGGTACCCAGGCCCACAGCTCCCCTGAGCTCTGGGGACAACCTTTGGTCACTTCTGGCCGTTGTGTTCCTGAGCCTTGGCCCTGACCCATCAGTGCTCCAGGCTCTGTTTCCATCAGAAAGCTGCTGCAGGTGAGGGCTCTCCTGCTGTCTGCTTTTTGCAGCTGTCACTTTGTCACAATCGTGTCACACCACAATGTCAAACAGAGAGGATGGAGGGGACAGCAGCTCCCTGCTCCCTGTTTTAAGGGATTCAAGTTTATTCTGTTTCTGTGCCAAGTTCCCTTTGCCTCTTCCTTCCCAATTATCACATTCTGATGTTGCCTCAAGCCCTCCCTTAACACCCCCAGGAAAAACAAACACCCAGCTCCCGCTTTGTGCCTGCTGAGGTCTCCCCACCCAGCCACGCTGCATTTGTGTGCTCAGGCATGGCCGGGGCTGCAGATTTGCAGCTCAGGATAAAACCCTGCCAGCCAACAAGGTTCCCAGCCAAGATTTCCTCCTGTTTTTCCTGCAGCTCCGTGCTGTGTGCGTGGATGAACAAATGTCAGCACAGCTGGGCTGCAGTGGCCACTGGAGGAGAACTCCTGAACTCCTTCCCTCTGCAGCTGGGCACAGCTGGCAGTGTCAGATGGTGCCCCGTGTGCCCCTGTGCTGTGACAGAGGCAGCTGTGCCACCTCACCCAGCTTTGGGAAGGGCAAGGCTGGGCTGTGAGACCAAATCCTCCCTTTATTTCCTCCTGGGAAGCACCAAGGGCTGTGCCTGGAGCTATCAACAGATTGTTGTGTCAGTCAGTGTGTGGGAAGGGAGTGGTTTTGGGGGAATAAAAGCAAAAGGAGAGTTTTTCTTGGAGAAGGGAAGTGGGAAGGGAGTGCTGAGGTAATTCAGAGCAGGATTATTAAAAAAGCCGTCATACATCCATAGCCCAGACACGAGATTTTAACAGTGGAGTATTTATGTTCCTCAGAGCTGGGCAAATATTTGGGATGCTCTTCTTGGATGTTCATCCTTCTTTCACCCAGGCAAGATATTTGTGAGAAAGTGGCAGATCAGTGAAAGTGGAGTACCTGACACGAGTCCTTGACCTGCAGGCCTGGAAGCCTCCACTCCAATGAATCACACATTGGATGGGTTTGGATGAGTGGTCAAAAAGCAGAAAGGAGGGAGAGCAACGCCATTAACTGAATATAACCAGAAGGACTTCAGTGTCCCTGCCCTTGGAAAGGGCTGGAACTGGAGGACCTTTAAGTTCCCTTCTAAAAAAGGCAACTTAAAAGGGAATTCTGTGATTCTAAAATCCACCCAGAGCAAATGCAAGGTGTCCAACTCCAGGGGGAAACCTGGGAACATCCAGCACAACGATTAACTGCAATTACTGTGACCCAGCAAATCCATGCCAGGGCCATCCCAACAGCTCTGCCCCAGGTCAGGCTGGCAGTTCTGCCCCCCAGTCCTCACTGCTGCAGGCAGGTGCTGGCAGGAGAGCTGGAAGAGAAAGACAAAGTGCCTGAAAAATGCAAAATATGAGGAGTTGGCTCTCAGCTGGCACAAATCAGCCCAGGGTTTTTTGACATCAGTGGAATTATTGCTTGCACTGGATAATGCCTGGCCTGCTCTTTCTGCAGGGGCTCTGATTGCTAATTTGACTTTGGGGTCTGAGAGCTGCTGCTGCACTGGGTTCATCCCAGCAGCTGAGCCTGGGCTGGAAACAGAGCTTTGCTGCAAAGCCATGCTGCTCTGCTCCCCTCAGAATCTGCCCATTTGCCAAATTTGTTTGCAGAGCCAGAGCGATTGTGGATCTGGAGGCATGCAGGCAGCCATGGCAGGATGGTTGCTTGCCAGTTTTATCCTGCCTACCTCTGCTTTGGAGCACCTGCCCAGCAGCTCCTCTTGCTGAAAGCCTGGAAGTGCCTGGATCTGGCTCCCAGCTCTGCTGTCCCATCTGCTGCTCCCCAGGATGGCAGTGCCTGCTTCATTTCCCACTGAAGGGAAAACATTTCCTCTGCTAAACACAGGAGTCCTTCCCCATCCAGCTCTGTGAGTGCTGCACAGGGTTCCTGCTGCTGGGTTTTGTACAGGTTTTGTACAGCTCAGTGCAGCTGGAGAATTTCCATGTGGTAGAGAGGAAATTCCAGCTCAGTGCCAGATCCAAGGAGCCTGTGAGGACACAGGGATGCCCAGAGCTGGTTTGGATTCTTCCAAATTTACATCTCCATGTGCCACCTATCAAAATATTTCCTCCAAAATCCTTTTGGTTTTTGGTTGTTTTGGGTTTGTTTTTTTTTTTTTTCCAAGTGTGAAATGCCTGAAGCTGGGGATTTTCCAGGGAAAGGGCATTCCCACCCATCATCAAAGCTTGTCATGTTTACTGTGGAACACTGAGATCCCTAAATTCTCAGCAGCTGCTCTGCTGTCTCTGTGTTTATTTTTTCTCTCCTGTCAGGAGTTAAATTTGGAGGGCACAAAGCACTCCCGTGAATGGAAATGGTGCAGAAGGCTGGAAGAATAAAGGAGAATAAGGACAAAGTGATGTTTATTTTCCCCTGCTCAGAGCTTTAAACTGGCACAGCCTGACCATTCCCTGCCCAGGTCCTCATCCCGACAGGTGTTCCCTCAATTCAGAGACATTCCAAGGGAAACAAATGAAAAGCAACCAGAGAAAAATTCCTTTTCCTGAAGAGGCATCCCAACAACCTGGTGTCATTTGGGCAAGTACCTTCTGTGCTTGGCTGCTTTCACTGGGCAGAACTGCTGAGTTTGATGGTGAAACCACAAAAAAGTTGGGAAAGATTCCCAAAACAAAGAAGGAAGAGTTTGGCAGTAACTCCCCTGGCCTCAGGAATGATGGTGAAATGTAGGGGTTGTTCATTCCATGGGCTGGAAACGCAGTGGCAGCTCTTGGGCTTATTCTCTGATTTGGGCAAAGTTGTTGAACATGAAGTGAGCTTGAAAGTGTGACCCTGTTGTCAGAGCCTCCTCTCAGACCCTGGGGGCAGCCTGGGCCAGTGGGAGGTGTCCCTGCCCAGGAGGCTGGGCCAACTTTGAGCTCCCTCTCAACCTAAACCATGCTGTGATTCCATGAAAATGGGAAAATTCCACCTGAGGCTCCAGGTATTAAGAGGAGAAGAGAACCCCAAATCCCGGAGAACAGGAAGACTGGGAGGTGCAGATTTCCAAGCTCAGCTCTAAAGAACCTTTTCATCTCTTTGGCTGGGTTTTGTTCTGGTCTGACCCTGCCTGTTGTGAGTCTCAGAGCTGATTCCCAAGGGATGGGAGCAATGAGGGGAATTGGGGGTATCAAGCCTGGGCCAGTAGGAATGATTCCCTGCATTACAGGGAGAAGCTCTACCTGGTTTTAAATCTGAGTGCCAGCCCTGCTTGACCTGGCTCGTGCCTTTGCTAAAATACATAGGAACCAATACATCCTTCAATGAAAAACCAAATTCCAATAAGTAATAACAAAGTGGGAATTCAGGTGCTTCACTTTCAGCACTGGAGTTTCCCAGCTTCTGAGTGCTCACGCTTTGAACCTTTTCTTTCTTGCAGTTTTAGGTGATTTTTTTTGTCTTTTGCTAAAGCTTAATATAACCTAGCACAGATCCATGGCTTAAAACAGTCAGCAGAACTTCTGACAGCAGTGGGGCCCATGGGATAAACCACTCCAGTGCCAGTAAACTCTGATTCTTTCCTCATTATATAACAATGCAAATGTAATAATTTCTTCTCTGCTCCAGTTGTTACTCAATCCCCGATTAATTCAGAAATGGGCCAGTAGTGAATATACAATTGCAACTGCCAGCAGAGTTTAATATGAAGTTTGGGTTATTGTCACGTTGCTATTAATAACACTCATGATTAGGCACTGACTTGTCCCTGAGCTGTTTAAATGTCACCACCGGAATCAGAGGGGTGAAAGGAATTTAATCTCTTTTCCCCAACCCTCAGCCTCTGTATCACAGGAACTTGGAAACGTGTGGTTTTTCCTATTGTTCTTCAGTCTATTGTAGAAGTGCTGCAGTGACTAATTCCTGCATAAATCATTGCCATGACAACACCTGTAATATCTCCTGTCAAACAGTGCGAGCTGCTGTGGCTCCTTCTCGGGCTAAAGAGGTGCAAATGGGGGTGAGGAGAGTGCACGGGCCTGTTCTGGGAGTGCAGGAGTGCTGAGCACTGGGGTGAGCTTTGGGACCCTCTCCCTGCCTGCCTGCCTTCCTTCCCGTGCCCCTGGGAGATGATCAAGCCACCTATTAATTGATCTGATATGGGGAGAGAGGTGCTCAAAGGTCTGGCTCCGATGTTGGTTGAGTTGGAGCAAACACAGCTCCAAGGCAGGGCTGGGTCTCACCAGGGCTCCTGAGCCCCCCTGGAACACACAGGGTGGACAATTCACAGCAGGCTCTTTCCTTCTGGCTGCATTCATGATAAAATATTGATCCCCTTCTACAGGGAAACAGGCAGAGTTGGGTGTTGTGTTTAATTAAGGGCTTTAAAAGAAGGACTTGTAAGGTGATCAATATTTATTAGGACGGGGTAATCTTGTTTTGACTTCTCAGCTTGGTGGGTTTGATGTATGCCAGCAGCAGGGCTGGGGATGGAGAGAAGTGAGATGTGCTTTTCTCTGGGGAACTGCTTTGACGATAACCCCAAGCCAAGCTCAGCTTTAATGGCAAAATAGATCAGCCCATTTTTCTCCTGTTCCTGCGAGCTCTTCTTTATTCCCCTCAAAAGAAGGCCTGTGAAGGAAGAATGGAGCGGAGAGGTTACTGATTGCTATCTCCAGCCTTGTCACAAAGGAAGATTTACTAACACAGGGTAAAATAGGAACGACTGCGTTGAGCGGATTCCATCGGAAGTGCTTTACAGGCAGGACTGGATGAAAAATGAGGTTTGACTTTTAATGCCAATATAGAATCCATCTGTTTAGGTCCATCTACTTTTTTCCTTATCCTCTATTCATCCCTATTGTGTGTGAAGTCTCCTGTGATATGTGAAGATCTCAGTTTTGCCTCAGATTAAAGGCGAAGCTTCTCTTTGGGCAGCGTTCCCTGCTCGGGCACAAAGGGGAGGAGGGATGGAGACCATGTGTGGAGAGCTTGGTCCCTGCAGTGACAGCACTCTGGGGCCCCTCTTGAAGAGTCCTCCTATGGAGTGACTTTATTTATCCCAAGTTCTGCCTCTTGACCTGGTTTTCTACTCCTCAGTGCCTCCCGTGCTCGCTGCCACCGGAGCGTGTGAAGCGTTGCTGTGCCAGTTCCTCGGCCTGGGTTCAGGGCAGGGTGGTGGAGAGGGAGGTTCAGCACTGGAGTTTTGGTTAATACAACCCAGTGAAGTCATTTTGGGTCTTGTCTGAGCTGTACTTAAAGTTCTCCTGTCTGGAAAATGTGGTAAAGGTTTTATTCACCATTTCACTCAGGTGAAGGTGAAATGGTGAATAAAATATGAGAAGGGCTCAGCTACATTGCCCAAGAGAGAGGTGGGCAGAGTTTGTTACCTGCTCCTCAACCCCTGGGCTGTCCCTGGCTGATTTATTTCTGTGCTTGAGTATCCTGAGAGTTGCAATGTTTTACCTCCAGTCTCACCATAAATCTCCCACGTGGACAGGGATGCTGGGCACAGGTTCACCTGTGGCAGCATCCAGGAGAGGCCCTGAACTGCAAACTGAACTTTCTCTTCCAATTCCACGCCTGCATTCTGGATTTTTGTCCTGCTTCATCCACTGACAAGGAGTGAGGGAAGAGAATCTGGATTTGTGTGATGCCTTGGCTGAGCCAGAGCTGTAATCCTCGGGGAAGGGCTGAAGTGCAGACAGCCCTCCTGATACCAGCACTGCCTGAAAATGTTCCCTCCCTCCCTCCCCTCTTCAGCTCCAAGAGAATTAATCCCAAATTAAAGCCTTTGTTTTGCCCAGCAGGAGTGGGCAGGCTGAACTCTGCTCGGAGAGGGTGGCTCAGTGGCAGCAGGGTAATTTGGGTGACAAAGAGTTTTACTCACCAGAGATGTACTTTCGGAGTGGAGGAGGCAAAGCTGTCTGTGAATTTGGGTCAGATTCAGCAAACAGTTTCTGCCAAAAAAAAAAGAAAAAAGAAAAAAAGAAAACACAAAATTCTCTCTTTATTGCTTTTCCAGATAATCAAAATAATTCATTTTATAATTCCCAAGAAGCAGCAAAGTAAAAATACAGTGAGAATTAACATTTTCTTCTCCCATGGGAATATCCTACACTGAAAAATACAGGCAGGCAGTGACATTTGCCCAGGTAAAACATCTCATTTAACAAAACCTGTTGTTTTTCACAGGAAAACACCTGCGTGGTCCTGTGCAGGTGGCACACGAGTTCCTCCCTCTCGGAGTGGCTGCGGTGTCACTCGCCTGTGAATAGAAATAAAACCAGCAGATGGTGCTGGAGAATGTCCACCCTGGGTCCTGCAGGGACGGCCTGAGCCTCCCCTGGAGGGTGTCCTGGGCTGGAATATCCATCGGGACCGAGGGCTGCTGGGGAGGAGGGTGCAAAGGAGGAAAATTTGGCATCTCCAGGCCTGTTCCTGCCTGTTGAGCAAAGGTCGGTGCTTGCCCAGCTCTGGCTGGAGATGAAGGTGAGGTTGATGAAGGTGTGAGGAAGGTCTGATGCTGCTGCTCTGCCTTCCCCTGGCATCTCTCCCTCCCCAGCCCTACCCTTGGCTCCTCCCCAGGTGCAGCAGTGCCAGCCACCAGCATCCCCAACACCCCAGGCAGAGGCCTCAGGAACACCAGCCTGGCTTTAGGGTTTCTTTTTAGACTTTCAGTGAAAACTTTCGGTTATTTGTTTGTTTGTTTGTTTGTTTATTTTCTGTCTGAGATAACAAAGCAGTGATGGACAGAGCTGTCTGAACCCTTGTGTTCACCCACTGGGGCTCACGAGGTTGGTTTGGTTTGTAGGAAAAGCAGAAAACCCAGAGATTCTCCTCACTCCTTATTCCCTCAAGGGCAAGAACTGATCTGGGAGTCTGTGGGGGTTTGTGCTGGAATGGTCAGAGCTGGGTGCAGCAGAGCCACCCCAGTTTCACAAGGGTAGATCAGAGCAGATCCCCCTGTCCCTGTGTCACAGCTTGGTGACAGCAGCCTGGCACCTGGTGACATTCCCCACGCTGACAGCTCATCATCCCTCAGAGCTGTCTTACCAGACTGATCTTTTCCCCCTCTCATTTCCAGCAGGGGAAGGGAGCTGAGAGCTGGGAGCTGCTCCTTCCTCTTCCTCAGAGCGTGAACTGAGCCCAGAGGAAGGGGAAAGACAAAACTCAAACATCTGTCCTGGTGCTGAGCCTCGCTCAGGCTGCCAGACTGCTCTGGGGCTGTCACACTCTGGGAGCCTAGGGACATGTGGGATCACTGTGGCTGCAAATGAATCCTCAGGGCACATTTAAGGATGAAACTCCTCAGGACAGAGGGACAGGGAGCTCCTGGAGAGCTGTGGGGCTGAGGAAGGGCCTGGAGCAGCCCGGAGAGGCTGAGGGAGCT
>VXBC01001363.1:165462-215294 GCA_013399945.1 Ploceus nigricollis | reverse complement strand
AGTGTTCAGCACTTCTGATCTGGAGTCAGATGCTAATCATCATTCTCCTGCATCAGGGATCGTAATTTTCTGATAAAAAAACACCTCTTCCCTCTGTGGGGCTGCTGTGGTGTTTGCCAATCCCTTCAGGGGCTGTGGCAGTGCCAGGTGTCCTTGAGGAGGGGCTGTGCTCTCCACAGGCAGGTAACGTTCTGCTCAGGAGAGCTCTGGCTGTGCTGCCCAGGTGGCAGCTGCTCCAGAGGAAACAGATGTTTTGTTCCAGAATCTGAGGAGCTCTCACAGTTTTGTCAGATCCTGGGGAGCAGAGAGCTGAGGTCAGCACTGAGCTGCCACAGGGCTGATTTTATCGGGAGGAAAATGAGTGTTTGTTAGTGCAGGGGAGAGCTGGGGAAAATATTTCCAGGAGGAGGGGAAGCGTTTGTGAGTGTTGGCTGATTGTGAAAGCCCTGCATGGACCTGGCTGGGTCTGCAGCTCCCTGTTGTGGACTTCTCCTGAAGCCTGAGAGCCGTAAATGTTTGCTTCCAGAAGTTTCTTGGAAAGAGGCTCCCTGGTGGGAGCACAGCTCCCTTTGGGTGGCTGGGGATGGTGTTTTGGAGCGTGCCAGCAGGTGCCAGGCTCACCAAACCCTGCTGCAGGGGTTGGGTGTGCAAGTGCCAGCAGAAAAACCAGGACTGGGCGATTTCCACCTTCTCCACCCAGAGCAGGTCCCCCTCCTTTGCTTTTGGGGCTGCCTCAAGGACAGGTCACCCCTCGGTTACACCCAAGGTCCTGCAGACACTTTAAAAATCACACTAAAACAACCCCACAACAACCCCCAAACCTTTGCTTGGCAGGAGAGTCAGACTCTCTACGTGATTCCCAAACGTTCTGCTTCCAAAAGCTTCATGTCAAGACTCGGAAGTTTAACTAATTATCTACATGCAGATTTTGCTTAGCTCAGGTCTTTATTTCCTCCTTTGATTCTGTCTGCAGTACAGCCTTCCATGCAGGATACTAATTCCACTTCCAACCAGCTCCTTTTATCCTGGAGACTCCAGTGCCAAGCACCTCGGGGCAAACTGGGTGGCCACAGGCTGGGAACAGGCAGTGAGTGTGTTCAAAGGCAGGGAAAACATTTCATCTGTTCAAAGCCAGCTGCAGTCCCCACTGCTGGGCTTTTGAGTGGCTCTCATAAAAACTGAGGATATTTAATTACCAAAAGTTAAAATAATAACTGGTATAAACAGCACTGGAAGGGTTTGGGCTCTGGTTGCTGGCGTGGGCATTGCTGTGTCCCCTCCCTGCCATGGGTGTGGTGTTTGTGCCTGACTCAGAGCAGGGGGTTTCTGTCTTTGTGGGACAATTGGCATCATTACTTCCGAGGGAAAATGTGGGATTTTTCCAAAAAAAAGATGCTCATCTAAGTGTTCCTCCTGATCCCAATCTCCTGTCCTTCCTGATGCTGATCCCAACCCAAGCAGGGGGTAACTCGCTCAAGGAGACCTTGCTTTGTCCCTTTGGAATCAGAACACCTTTTCAACACTGAAATGTGAAGTTTTCCATCTCATCCCAAACATTTATTGTTATAATCAGTACTTCTGCCTGTCCCTGTTCTCTGCACAAATATTCAACACCATTTAAATTTTTTTAATGCTCAGAAAAGTCACATTCTCCTGGAAGGCAGGGCCCTGCATTCTGCTGAACAGGGTGGCCAATGTTTTCTGGGATGTCATGGCACAGCCAGTGTGGAATACAAGGATTTAGTCAGGTTTCACAGCTGTTTAAAGGGGTTGTGGTTTTCATTGTCTATTCAGGTGTCTGGCCTTGAATGTTGAGATTGGAATCAGCTTTGTGAGTCTGTTTTCTTGGCAGGACTTGTGTTCCACAAATTTAGCAAGTTGGTTTATAAGACCATGAAAACTTTTGCATCCATGGCATCCTATAGCTTGAAGAACTTTTTTTTTACTTCTTTTTTCTTTTTTATTTTGGAAAAGGCCTCTCCTTCCTTTGGTTTTGAACCTGAGTGGGGACTGAGCAGTGGGGGAAAAGCACCATCTGCTCATATTTTCTGCACAAGCCAGGGAACAGCCCATGAGGTCTCAGTGGGGTCTCCTATGACACCTGGGGTGTCCAACAGCACCCAAACCCTCCTGTCTGAGCTGCAGCCACCACCAGAGCCTGCCCTGGGGCTCCTGGAGGGACAGGTGAGGCAGTGAGCAGGTGCTCCCAGGTGAAAGGAGCAGCAGCCCCAGCTCAGGCAGGCTGATCTTTATGATAAATGTTATTTAAATTGCTGTGTTTCAGCTGCTGTGGGAGCTGCACACCTCAGCCTGGCGTGCTAAATATACCTTATTAATTGCCTTGCTCTTTCCACACACCGGAGGCTGCTGCGCCGATAAATACAACGGGAACATTTATTCCTTGAGGTTTTGGGGTTTATTGAAATATTCCACTTCTTAATGACTCCTCTGCTTGGGATCAGGCTGGACCTGACTGCAATCCATGGCTTTCTCTCCCCAGTATCTCCATTTAAGCCCAACATGCTTGTACAGAGCAGCATCATTGGCCTGGAGGAGTAAACACCTTCTGGGAGCATTTAGTGCTGATATTTCTCTGTAGTGCTGCATTATCTGAAGGCTGCAGCTGGGGTTGCTCTGTGCAGGGGCAGGAGCAGCTCCCAAAGTGCAGTTTGCAGCCTGAGCAGGCAGTCAGGTGGCAGGGCACAGCTCCAAGGCAGGGCACAAACCGAGACCATCTCCAGGTCACAGCTGGACTCGCTTCAGGAAGCACCAGGGATGGAGCCCAGGCCCATTTTCCTGCTGATCACCTCAGCTGCAAGGCTGGAGCAGCTGGGCTGGAGCTGCTGCTGCTTTCAGGCAGCACAGCACTCACCTAAAGAGAGAATTTGCTCCAGAAACCCCCCCTGCCTTGGGTTCTGAACGGAGCATGGCTGGAGAACTTTCATTTTCTGGGCCTCTGTGCATCCACAGGACAGGACTCAAAGGGGCTTTCAAGAGGAGTGGGAAATTCTCCAGTGTTCTTTTAAAAACGCATCTGCAGTGCTGCAGGAAAGAAAAAGCTGGAAGAGCTTTTCTTTCTTATGGGAGCAACCCTATGCTGGAAGGAAATCATAGAATGATGGAATATCCTGAGCTGCAAGGGACCCACGAGGATCACTGAGTCCAACCCCTGGCTGTGCACAGATATCCCAAAATCCCACCCTGTGCATCCCTGGGAGCATTGTCCAAGCTCTCCTGGAGCTCTGGCAGCCTTGGGAATGTGACATTTCTCCCTAGCACCCTCTGGGGGAAGAACCTTTCCCTAAATCCAACCTAAACCCTCCCCTGACACAGCCTCACAATTCCAGCCCATATCACCAACTCAAAGCCTTCTGGGAGCTTCACTTCGAGTAGGAAAACAACCCTTCAGCTCCAAATATCCTGTTTTTTATTGAGAGCCTCTTCCTTTTTTTACAGCCCTGCTTGTTTTTGCTGTAAAAGCTGGTGCAGCACCTGGCACAGCAGTGTTAGTTCCACACACTGGGTTCAGCCAAGCCCTCTCCTCCCTTCCAGTGCTGCAGTACTTTGGGAGCTGTGCCCTGGGGCTGTGAACAGACTTTTACCATGGGATAGAGCTGGTGGGCTCCCAAAAACTCATCCCAAGGACAGCCACTGGGTCACCTTGTGTCTGCAGCACCTCAGCCCCTCAGTAGCCATCTTTAACTTGAAACACTCAATTCCTCCAGGCAATTTTGGGTCTGCTCCCTTCCCTGGATGAGTTTGTAAAGGAAAACACAACAGCCATCACCAGGCAACACGTTGTTGTATTATTCATGCCCTGTAGTTGAGAGTGATTGAGGTGGGGAAGGGGAGAAGAAAAACCCTGCAAAATTCATTAAGGCTTCAACAACCTCACAGGATTTGGGATATTGTGGCTTTAATCAGAGCTGATGGGGCCCTGCTGCTTCAGGGAGGGCTTGGAGTGGATGGAAGGGCTGCAATTCCTGCTGGGCAGCTCAGGACCCAATGTCCCTGGCACAGGTGAGTCATGGGAGGAGCCCTGGGAAAAAGAAGTAGGAACTAAGTTCTCCAAGGTACAGGATGTAGCAATGTATCTGAACAACTTACAGGGTGCACCAGCCATTTCACTTGTAACTGTTCTTATCAGAGTTTTCTCAGGGCCCTAAGGAATTCATCAAGGTTATTAAGATACAAACTGTGCTAAAATAAGAAAAAAGAAGCTAAGAAACTGAATTCCAAGATCACAAGAAGGAGATAACAGAGAGCTGTGAGCCACCTGGACTGTAACCAATCACATTCTGAGACGTGCATGCAGAATGCATGGGCAAGCAAGGGCACCAATAAAAACTGCATCACTAACGTGTGCAATAGTTTTAGAATCTACAATAAGTGCATAATGTAAACANGCTTCAGGGAGGGCTTGGAGTGGATGGAAGGGCTGCAATTCCTGCTGGGCAGCTCAGGACCCAATGTCCCTGGCACAGGTGAGTCATGGGAGGAGCCCTGGGAAAAAGAAGTAGGAACTAAGTTCTCCAAGGTACAGGATGTAGCAATGTATCTGAACAACTTACAGGGTGCACCAGCCATTTCACTTGTAACTGTTCTTATCAGAGTTTTCTCAGGGCCCTAAGGAATTCATCAAGGTTATTAAGATACAAACTGTGCTAAAATAAGAAAAAAGAAGCTAAGAAACTGAATTCCAAGATCACAAGAAGGAGATAACAGAGAGCTGTGAGCCACCTGGACTGTAACCAATCACATTCTGAGACGTGCATGCAGAATGCATGGGCAAGCAAGGGCACCAATAAAAACTGCATCACTAACAGTTTCAATAGTTTCAGTGTTCATCACAACAGTGTGCAATAGTTTTAGAATCTATAATAAGTGCATAATGTAAACAATTAATAGCTTCTGCTTAATCATATTAGTTAGTTGTCAAGGAATCTTGAGCTTCCCACAATAGCATGCCATGGATGCAAAAGTTTTCATGGTGTCATAAACCAAACCATGAGGTGTGACACAGGACTCGTGGCCTCGCTGTCACTTCACCCTTGTGTCTTGCCTGGTGAGGACATGTGCCACTGTCCTCCAGAGCCCTGGGTAGCTCTGCGATGTCCCAGGGCCAGTGACAAGAGTGGGGAACTGGCCAGGCTGGGGTCCTGCCTGAGGCAGAACCTCTGAGGCAGATGCCCAGCAGCTGAGACCCCTTGGAGGAGTGATGAGGACCGAGTGCAGGAGGCAGGGGAGGCTCTTCTGGTGCAAAATCCAGCAAATTTATTGGGAGAGGTGAGGAGAATGGAACACAGGGAAAGAATGGCCCAGGGGAGCACAAGCAAACAGAGCCCTGAGCACACCCGTGCACGGGTTTTTAATTTTCAAACCAGGGCGTGGACACAACAATACAACCAATGTTTAACTTCCAGGGTGTGGTTTCTAGGGCTACAACAAATCAGGGCAAGGGGAGGAGAGAGGGTCTGGCTGAGGATTGGGTCTGGGGGGTGAGGGACAGGGAACTTTCTAGAACAAAGGGTCGGGTTTGGGCTGGTGGACAGGGTGAAGGGGTTGGGTTGCCTTGATCGGCAGGGAAGGATCTGGAAAGCAGGGAGGGAATTCTTTGAGGGACAGTTGGGTAGGTGGGCATAACACAGGGAAAACCAACTGGAATGACTCAGGGGACACTGGAACATGCCACAAAATGACAGAACATTCAACTCAATAAACTTACACACTACAGCAGACACAGAATGTGGCACAGAAGGTTTCCTGCAGTGCCTGGCACGTTTCGCCCCTGCCAGCAGCGCTTGCTGCAATCCTTCAGTGGAAATGCACAGGAATTGTTGTAATTGTTTAGCAGGGACAAAGAACAAGCAGAGCTCCTTGGCTGCAGGCAGTGATTCATGGATGGGGTTTGGAGAATTTGGTTTTCAGAGCAGGCAGCTTTGGTATTTCCCTGCTCTGCAGATGGGGAAGGCAATGCCAATCTATCCCTGGGATTTATACACTCTGTTATCACAAGACTGATATGCCATGTGTTTATCCTTGCACTGCCTATTGATTATTAGGAATAGATTTTTTTATACTTTGCAGAATGTGGGAAGAGGGGGAAGTCAATGCAGGCTCTTCAGTGGCTTCTCAATGAGGAGTTTAAGGTGGAGCCCCATTCCTACAAGAGCCCTTCCAGAGCTCTCCAGATACTCAATCATTCCCCTGTGTGGGAATCACTGTGGAATCCCTGAATCTTCAGGTGCAAGTCCCATGGTCTCAAAGAACAGAAATCATTTTCCTGGAGCTTTTTTCCAGAAACCCTGCCCTTTAAAGGTCCACTGTATGGCTTCCCTGCTATTTTCCCATTTGCCAGCCTGGCTGACACCAATTTTGGTGTGACACCCCACAAATGCAGAGGTGGCCGTGGGTGGATCAGCTCTCTGAAGAGGAATCTTCAGTTTTCCACCTCTGGGCTCCTCCTTGGAGGGACAAGGAGCTCCTGGAGTGGGTCCAGCAAAGGGTGAAAGATGAGGGGCCTGGAGCATCTCCTTGCCCAGGAAAGGCTGAGGGAGCTGAGGCTGTTCAACCTTGAGAGGAGCCTCAGCTGAGAGGGGCCTCAGCCCTGTTGTGTCCCTGGGTGTCCCTGAGTGTCCCTTTGTGTCCCTGGGTGACCCTAAGTGTCCCTGGCTGTCCCTGTTGGGTACCTGGCTGTCCCTGGCTGTCTCTGGGTGACCCTGTTGTGACCCTGTGTGTCCCTCTGTATCCCTGGATGTCCCTGTCTGTCTCTGGGTGTCCCTGTCCGTCCCTGTGTGTCCCTGTCTGTCTGTCCCTGTGTGTCCCTGTGTGCAGGAGGTCAGAGCAGGCCCAGGCTCTGCTCCACCACGGGCAGGGCCTGAGCCCAGCAATTCCCTGCCCAGGAGGCAGAACTTCACTGTGGGCACTGGGACAGAGCCCAGAGAGGCTGTGGATTGTCCCTCCCTGGGGATATTCCAGAGCCCTCTGCACACCCTGCTGTGCCCTGTGCCCTGGGGTGGCCCTGAGGTGGCACCAGCTGAGCCTCTCCCAGCCTGGCCAGTCTGGGATTCTGGGATTTTGCACAGGACACTGCAGGAGATGGCCTTGGAGCCCCAGCAGAGCTGGCTCTGCTGTCTCCAAAGCAGGATTGGCAGTGAAGAGCTGCTGGAGCCCATAAAGCTCGACAGTAAGTAAAGGATGAGAAGGCTGAGCTGATACAGTCTAATTAACTTCCGTTCAGGCTCTTTGTTTGCTGTGCTCAAGCCTGGTTTCTTCCAGATTTAAATTGATTATGAAAATCAGCACAAAGACAAAACGCTGCTTTTGAAATCAGACTTTTCACAGTAAATGGTTATTTGTTTTCCTGCTCAAAAATATTGGCTTATCCCCAGTGATAGAATTCTCTCTCTCTCCTCTTCCACCTTCACTCCTGCCTGATTTGTGTGTGTAGTTTAATTAAAATCATACAGTCCTTCCACAGCTTGGTCCATCTCTGCTGCTAGCCTTGTATTTGATTTATACACAACATTCCAGTGAAACTGCCTGGAGAAATTAAATAGACATGAATCAACTTGCCGCAGGCTTTTGAAATCCAGCATTTCACAGTGAACTCCCTGCGGACATCTCCTTTCAGCCTGGTGCAGGAGAAATGTTCCTGTGAGCACAGAGGGACACGGGCAAAGCACAGTCATTAGGTTTGGGGTTTATAATTGGACTTGCTTGCCAAATGATAGCTCAGGAGCCAGGAAACCCTTGGATTCACTACTTATGATTATATGATTATTAAAAAATAAAAATAAAATTTATAAAAGGAAGAAAAGCAAAACTACTTGGGTTATTAGGCTTCAATTTTTTTTTTGGCTTGGCTTCTGGAATGAGTCTAAACCAGTGGTAAATGTCTGTAACAACACTTCAGCCTAAGTGTGTTTGATGGAGCTGCTGTAAATGCTGGTTCTGTCTCTATCTTATCTGGAGGTGTGAGCTCTTAGCTCATAGACAGAGACTTATTCTTAGCTGAGCTGCAGCTCCCTTTGGAGGCTTCGTACATCACAAACAAAGTTAACTCCTTATCAGAACCTCCCCTGCTTTTATCAACGTGACTTAAAACAGGGCAAAACAAGGCACTGAGCAGGAGAAACCTGAAACGCTGCTGCTGCCACTCCAGGTTCACGTAGCTGGAGTGTGTGAGAACATGGAATAACTCCCTTGGAGCTGAAACTATGGAGTTAACTCCCTTGGAGCTGAAACGATGGAACAGCCCTTTCAGGACTGAAGATGGATATCCAAAAGGGACAGACATTTCTCTGCCTTTCTGAGCCCCCCAGCCTGGCTTGGTCCCAGCAGCAGCAGCGAGGCTGGTGTTGAATTTCCAAGAGGGTGAGCACAAAAGGAAGAAAATTCCTTTGTAGCTCCTGGGCTGTGTGCTGGGAGCTCAGATTCCCTGCACAGCCGTGCGTGGAGCCGAGCACCGCGCTCGGCACCGCGGAACGTCTGCGATGCTGCTCATCCCCCCTGCCTCGTGCTGCATGGGAGTTAATCAAGAATTGCCAGCCTTGTGGAAGACAAAGAGAGCCCGCTGTGGGATTTGGGCTCAGCTGTGTCCTTTCAATAATTTATAATAAGTCTGGGGCTCTAAGAACCTAATCGCAAGGATTTGGGGAAGGAGGCGATGAATTTGTTTGTTTCCTGCCAGCCACAGGTGATATTAAAGTGAAGGAAGGAAAATTAATCCCCTTTTCTGATTTGTCTTATAAAAGATATGCAAATGGTGTGAGGGGCTGCTCAAAATGCCAGTGATTTCTGGATTGCCACAGGTGAATGCTAAAGCAGTGCCTTGGAAAGTGAGGCTGTGGTGGCTCAGGAGCACCACGGCTGTCTCTGCTGCAGGTTGGAATGATCCATGAAGTCATCCATGGAAGTCTGTGGATCCCACCAGAAGAATCTGGCTGAGGGATGCAGGGGGTGGCCTTGGTCAGGCCAGCTTAGGCAGGCTGGGATGTTAAACACAGTCAGAGGGGAGCTGAGCTCCTGGGAGAAGTGCAGAACGATGCTGGAAGCTGCAGGAGATGCAGTGCCAGACCCAAAGATGTTCACTGGGCTGGAGAGATTCCATAAGTGAGCTCAGCTGTGGGAATTCCTCCTCTGTGCTGGCTCCTGTCGGGGTGGGAGGTGGGAGAGCAGAGAGTGCCTCTGTGGGGTTTTGCATTGGGAAGGTACAGCCTGAGCTGGGTGGGAGCTCAGGGAGCCCAGACTGTGGGATCCAGTGGGAGAGAGAAACGGGACTTGGAAACAGCTTTACAGGGCTCCAGGACCTCCCTCCTGTGCTGCAGGGCTGCTCCCAGCACAGGGACTTGAACTGCACTGTGCTTGTGCATGGAAAAACCTCAGAGAAACATAAAATTGTGGAGGAGTAGGAATCACAGACTCCCAGACTGGTTTGGGTTGGAGGGAACCTTAAAGCCCATCCTGTTCCCCCCCCTGCCATGGCAGGGACACCTGCCACTGTCCCAGGCTGCTCCAAGCCCTGTCCAACCTGGCCTTGGGCATTCCCAGGGATGGGGCAGCCAGAGCTGCTCCAGGAGGTGCAGGGAAAGGAGGGCCTGGAAGAGGCAAGCAGGAGCTGTGCAGGGCAGGAACACACCAGGGCCGTGCTGGTGATCTCAAACTGGAGAGCACATCAGTGAAGGCTCTCATTTGGGTTCCTGGCTGTGTGGGGTGTGGAGCTGGCCTGTTTGGGGGGTGGGTGCCAACCATCCCTGCCTCCCCGACCTCCGGAAATCCTGCTGCGTGGGAGACAGCCTGTCATCTCATGTTTGCAAGTGCTTTTCAATTTAATACATTTTAATCAGAAAATTAATCAGGAAACACCAGTTCAGCAAGATAATTGAACAATGAAGAGACATGATAATTACTGTTTAGTCTAATTAACTTTGTTAAGTCTTTATTGGGAACAGAGACTTCCTGAGTGAAACTTATTAAATGGTTCTCCCTGGAAAACAGAATCCCCATCAAAAAGGCTTTGTTCCTCACACTGTTGGTTAGGAATTGGGTGCTGGCTTTAAATCATGATTAGGGAAGCCAGCAGGTGGGTTCTGAGAAAACTCTGAGTTACCTTTCAGCTGCTTCTCCTCCATCCTCAGTTCATTTACATCTCTTTAATCCAGGGTTCCCCTCCTCGCTGCTTCCCAGGTGGGCAAGGTTTGATTGCCAACAAAACCCACAGGGCTGTGCAGCCCCACGGTGCTGCCTCCTTGTGCATCCACACTTGGCTTTGTTCCCAGGTCAAAGTGTGTGGAGAATGGACAGGTGATGGAGATTATCAGCAAAAAAAGCCTGAGGGGTTTGTCTGCTGTGATGAATAGATCTAAAAATATCAAATATCAAAATATCCAAACCTATGGTAGGGCTCTGACAGGAGGGAGCTGCTGGGAAAACCCTGCTTGAGGGGTATACTGAGGGCATCTGTGGGCTGGGATAACCCTGGGGAAGGCCAGGGTGGGCTGGGAAGGGTATTTGGGTATTTGGGCACTGCCAGCACCACGATGCTGCCATGGAATATTCACACCAGGCCAGAAAAGAAAACCTTGGTGGAAGCCCCCAGGAATGAACCCTGGCTCCAGGAATGAATCCTGGCTCCAGGAATCAAACCTGGCTCCAGGAATCAACCTGCCTTCATGGCTGCTGTGCTCCTCAGCTCTGACCTCTGTCCTTGCAGGCTCTGTCAGGACCCAAATAAATAATCCATGTTGATTGAGGAATATTAATGGCATCAGGAGCTGTGTCTGCCTGGACAGGAATTAGCATGAAAGATCTGCTCTGTCTGGGCCAGTGTCTCCTCTGCTTTTGCTTGGCTTTGCTTTCCTGTAAGGGTGTAGCATGAAATATTTATCATTTCAGAATGAAGGATTAAACATAAATATTGAAATGAACTTGATTGGCTTTTGATCTGCTGAGAGAGCCCTTTGGCTGGCCAGGCTCCAGCCAGAACTGCCCCACCAGCAGCTCGTGCATTATTCATGGTGGGATAGGTCAGGAAGAGGAGAGAGCTCGGGATATCGACCTGACACAGGGATGTGATTTAATAATCCCTGGCTCCTGGGCTTATCTGCTCGAGGCAGGGAACCCAGGGAAACTCAGGGGCTCAGACTTTGCTCTCGGTTTCAGTTGTGGCAAACCTGAGACATCCTTTTCTCACCCGGGGATGTGCATCCGTGTGGCTGGGCAGAACCCAGCTCCCCTGGGGCACAGTGCCTGGAACACGCTGTAGCCCCTGGGCTGTTGGAGGTGAGGCTGGTTTGTTTGCTGTCAACACTTCTGTAACCACAGAGATGCTTCTACAGCAGAGCAGGTCTCCCTTTTCCAACACACAGATATCTGAATGAGCAATTTTGCAGGAGAAAAATGCTCTGGGTGAACATTCTCTGGTTCTCAGTGAGAGTCTCAGACTGTACCCAGCACACTCTGCCCCACTTCAGACCTCATTATCTTCATTACAACTGATGCCTCGGGTTTTAGCTTTTCTATTTTTCAGGTTCTGTGCTGCTTTAGTGTGTACTTATGAGCTTCATATTATGGGATGGTGAGCTCTCTTCACAGAGCAGGGAGACAAAACAATTCCTTCTCTAGTTGAGGACCAAGGACAAATGATCCAAATCTCAGACCCAAGAGCACAAACAACGTGGGCTGGAGAGAGAAAAACAAGCAGGATGGGACTGCATGGGCTAAAGCTGGAACTGGACAATGAACTCCAAGATGCAAATGGAGCAGAACTGATCAAAGTGAGAGACCTTGTGATCAGTCATCCATTTTTTGTGACCATTTTGGTTCATCTTGGGTGTAGCCCTGGCTGGGCTCTTGTGCTGCCCAAGGTGGATCCGTTGAGGAGATCCTTTTAATAAATCCCTGCTTTATTCTTTAGCTCTGCCCAGCCTCTGTTCTAGGGCAGCCTGCACAAGGCATCACAACAAGGGCACAGGATGGCTCCCCACGAGTCCTGTTCTCTCCTACAGTTAATTCATGGAGCTCAGCCTGAGTGTTTTGAGCTCCTTGTTGGCAGTGCTGTGATTGAATTTGTAATTTATTTGGTCCAGTTTGTAATTAAAGGAAGTGCTCTCCCACTCTTTGTGGTTGGGTTTTTCCACCCGTGTCGTGCTGCAGAGCAGCCCCAAATTGTTCAGTGCCGTGTTCAGCCCCAAAGCACAAGAGACAACTCATTACTCCTCTTTTTTCTGGGTCACCCAGGCATCATTTTGTTGTGTGGAATCACGACTCAAAACGTGGCTCTGTTGAGAGGGAACATTTTGGAGAGTGCAGTCAACAGCATTGCCTGCTCTTGTATTTCCTTTTTTCTCCTCTCTCCCCATTAATTACTGAGCAAACTCTGCTGGTTCCTCTGGGATCTGGCAGGATCCTTTCACCAGGGACAGGCATGGAATAGTTTTTCTAGAGGGGCAACTCTTGAGGAACCTCTTGATTTAACTTTTCCTTCCCGTCTTCTCCCACAGCGTCACACAGAAAATAAAATTGCTGGAGCCTTAAAGCACTTCCCCAGCTGAACCAGGGAGTTAATTATTATTTAAGAGAGACAATTGGGCAAGGTTAAAAGCTGTGAAAGAAAAGAGGGGGAAAAATAAAAAGTTGAAATTGCAAAAAGAGGGGGAAGGAGAAAGATGCTGTTCTATAGTGTGGTTTTATATGGAGCAATATCTGCAGTTCCAAAGTGGAAGACAAGTAGAATGATCCTTTCTCATTTCCTTTTCCTGCAACCATTCCAGGACAATGAAATTGCTCTTTTCTCCTTCAGAAGGACAGATAAGAAGTGGTGACCCTGCTAGTTTTGTTTCAGCCCAATTTGGTGGCCATGTAAATGGTTTGACTCCCTGTGCCTTGGAGAAATACACCACCAACCTTTGTGGTGCTCTGCAAATCACATCCTAAAGCTCTTCTGTGCTCTGCTGCCCTGAAAGTGAAATCCCTGTGGCAGCAAACCCCATTTGTCTTGTGGCTGAACAGCAAAGGGCCCAGCACGTGGGGCTCCAGAGCCTGTGGAAAGGGCAGGCAACTCCCCAGGCACCAGCACACAGCAGGTAATTAAGAATATCATAAAGTCTTAATGGGGACTTCAGCCTTTTCTGCAGGGTGGTTTTGCCCCTGTAAACATTTGGCTGTGCTGAGAGAACTCCAAGGCAAAGGCAGTCACAAAGTTGTGTTGGATGTGCTGAGCCATCCCCTCCTTGTCCCTAGCCCAGGGCACCGAGTGCCACGTCCAGCCCTTCCTTGGACACCTCCAGGGATGGGCACTCCAAACCTCCCTGGGCACTTCCAGTGCCTGACCATCGTTTCCATGGAGAAATTCCTGCTGATGTCCACCCTGAGCCTCCCCTGGCCCTGCCTGAAGGGACAAGTTTCCCCTTGTTCTGTCCCTGTTCCCTGGGAGCAGAGCCCGACCCCCCCCAGCTGTCCCCTCCTGTCAGGAGCTGTGCAGAGCCACAAGGTCCCCCCTGAGCCTCCTTTTTTCCAGGCTGAGCCCCCTCAGCTCCAGCAGCAGTTTTCCAGCCCCTTCCCAGCTCCATTCCCCTCCCTGGACATGCTGCAGCCCCTCAGGGTCTCTCCTGCCACGAGGAGCCAGAGCTGGACTCAGCTCTCATTCCACGCTTCCCTTCCCTCACAGATGCAGAGCTGGTGTGTGAGCTCACAGACCTTGCCTGAGCAGAGAGCATGGGAGTATTTTTACCAACAAAAGCTGCTCCTTCCTGAACTCCCAAACCTTTGTGTTTGTGCAGTGACAGAGGAGATTTGCCTCCCTCGCTCTTCAGAGCCACAAATACCTTCCCTGCTCTGTAGGCAGTATGTCCCAGCTCCTGAAGAACCTGCCTCATGCTGTTCAGCTTTTCCACAGCTCCTTGTGCAGCCTTTTTCTTTTCCATAAACCCTTAATTCTGTTCTTCCAGCACTCACCTTGTCTGTTTTCCCTCTCTGAAACAGGCAGAATGTTAAATAAATGCCTGCTGGTCGTTAAAGCCGTGTTTACAGCTCTGGAACAGGCACGGAACCTGCTCTGCAGAATTGTCACCGTGTAAACAGAGCACGATAAGCAGCTGGGAGTTAAAAGCTTTGGGATGTATGGAAAGCTGTAATTTGCTGATTACCAGGGCTTGATTGTGGCTGTATTGCAATATCTATTCCCAAGCATCCCCAGAAACCCAAGCCCTCTCCAAAGGAGCCAGATCAGAGGAAAATGCTGGGAATGCAGGAGAATGACCAGGAGCTGCAGGAGTTCTGACCCCTCGTGTTGGATTGGTTTGGGTGGAGATGGGGCTGTGCTGGTGTGGTTGCTGTGTCTCCCAACAGCTCAAGATCTGCTGAACTCCAGTTCATGGAAAGCCACCAAAGCCATGCTGGCTTTTCTGTCCTTACTGGTTTTCCACTGCTAATTTGTTGGAATTCCTCAGGAAGTCACTTCTTCCCCACCTCACTCTTCCTTGGGGCTGTTGGTATTCATTCCCCAGTGCTGATGCTCAGGATCTGGTGCACATAAAATGTGGTTTTCTTGAAGCTTCTGTGGAGCTCTGCAGAATGGATTTATGTACTAATTCCACTGAGCTCTCTCAGACAGGATTTCTGTAGGGTGTGGGTTTGGTTTTGCATGAACATCCCCTTCACCCAAAGGTGCCTTCAGACACTACTGGGCTTTATTTTAAATTATGGCCCCGTTTGGGGGGGAAAAAAAAAAAAAAAAAGGAAAAAAAAGAGAAAGAGGAGTCAGGAACATAAATTAAGCCTTCAAATGCATGTGCAGTTCTCTGTGACACAAACTTTGCTCTTGGGGTTTATGATGCTAATAAAATACTATTCACTGCTAACAGCTCTTTCCTTCCTGGCCTCGGAAACAGAGACAAATAAGTGCCTGTATTGAAGGAGTTCACATTTTATGTCTCTTTGCATCAATATGGCCCTGCTTTATTGACATTTTTAGGTAGAAACTGGCTGGTCATGTCTGAACTATATTAACTATTATTTATTATTTGGGCTGAGGACCCGAACCCTCCTTGTTCTAGGTGGTTGTACATACAAATCAATACTATTTGTATCCCAAAGAGCCTCTAAATATTATGAGAGACAAGAACTAAGTGAGATAAAAAGTGCAAGAAGCAGCGAGGTGGTTTGTGTAGGAGGTGCTGGAGAACAGCACGAGCACCCACGGCGAGCGCCGGCCCTGGGCTGTGATGGAGAAACATTGCCAAGGGTTTGTGGCAGGTTCCTGAGTATGGAGAAGGTGGCACAGAGGCTCCTGATCTAATTAACCCACAGATTAATGAGAATTAATTAGAGTGAGACCCAGGAAATGGTCCCAGTGTGTCCCAAAAGAACCACCTCACCCAAGGGCTGGTGTTTCGTGCCGTCCCTGGTGTGCTCTTAGATTTTATCCACCAGGTGCTCACAAGGGAAGTCATTTGAGGTGATCAGCAATAATCATTTTGTGTCATGTGTAAGATAAATCATGTAAGGACCTGCCTGAGCAGGGCAGCATGGACTGGAGCCAGCGCCTGGACACGTGCCCTGGCTGGCTCCAGGATGGCCTGGGAGATCCAGGGCAGCTCTTGCTGGTGGGGTGTTTGTTCTTCTGTTGGAAAATCTGGAGTGGTCTGCTTGGGAGAGGACTTATGGTCATTTAATTGTGGTGGTTTGGTACCTCTTTAAGGGCATGCAGGTCCAAGTGTCCCAGACAACTTTCCAGGAAACAGCAGAGTGTCAGGGGTGAAGCCCCTTGTCTGAGAAGATGTGGTTCGAAAGACATGAGTCTGGATTTTCCATCAGAATTTTTGATCACTCTAATTCAAAACAACTTCACACAACTTAGCCATAAATAGAACATTTCTTTCCTCTTGTTTCCTTGCCCAGCTCTTTGCTGGAACACTGATAAATGTCCCATCTGACCCAGAGATTCATGTATGGAGCTGTTTGGGGAAACCACAGTGGAAACCCAGCACAGAACCAAGCCCTCAAAATCAGATTAACCTTTAGGAAGAGCTCCTAAGGAAGTGCTTTGTCCCCTTCAAGGCACTCTGAAGCCCTGACAAAGTGACTTGGCTGTTGAAGCGTTTGTCACATGGACAAGGAAGAGTCAAATTCAGTTCTCAGGGTGCAGGGTGAGGAACCTCTCCCCATGGAAGAACCTGTGGAAGATCTGCCTTCCCACCTTGTTGACTTCCCTGGATTTCACCTCGGTGCTGCTCCAGTGAGAGTCCCTGATAGGGAGGCTTGACTTGGGCTGGAGTGTGTGATTTCCTTATGCCATGGAAATCTCTGTGCTTAATTTTCCAGCTTTTTAGGACCTGGACTAGTTTCTAACACTAGAGCTTTATTCCTCACGTTCACTTTCTAAAGGACAATGACAGAAGAGAATGGCAGAGCGAGAGGGAGGGAGAAAATGCCACAAACTGGGACATTTTGTTATCACATTCCCTGCACATCTGGGAACTCTTTTGGTACATAATTGCTGGCTAGTGCTGCTCACGAGCTGCAGCCCCATGCACGGCCCCTCGGAAGCTGTTGGGATGTTGTGGCCCCTGCTCTGCAAATCGAGCATGACTCCTGGCCAGGTGTTCAGCTCTGAGAGGGAAACTCTGCGTTCCTTCCCTTTGCTCTGTGAGATTCTGGCCAGGCCACTGGGTTTGGAGGCTCTAAAAGCCTCATTGCTCCCAAATTCCCTGCACTGGGTGGGTCCTAAAGACAATTCCGTGGTGAGGTCTTGCTGCTCTGCAAAGCTGACATTGGGTATTGGGGGAATTCCTTTCTATGCCTGGATTTTCTCTGTAGAAAACATCAGCTTATAATGAAATGGAGAAATTATTCCATTTTTCTGTTATTTAAGGAAGGAAATCCAGCCACAGGAATTAATCCAGCAACCTGGATGTGACTAAGAAACAGCCCCTGTGCAACATTTTCCCTTTCTCTTCTCCCACCAAAATTAAAAGAAGCTCCACAATTCCAAACATTTTGTTGAATTTCCTGACTCTTTAAAATGCCATTGAAACAGAACTTTTAGGGGGAGAGTCTAGTTAGCATGCTTCCCTACCTTTCCTTGGGATTGTGTTATGTCTTAATTGCATAATCCCAAAATTTTGGGGATCCTCATCCCAAGGATGTGGAGGGCAGGCAGGTGCTGGGGATGGCTGGAGGCAGCTCCCAGGGAGACACAGAATATTTGGGACATGTGGTGGCAGATAATGGATGAATGCAGGATTAAAGCAAAGATGATTGAGTAAACTTCTGCCATCTCCACCTGGAAGTGGTGTCTGTCCACGCCACATGGTGAAGGTGATAAATTGTTGTGAATTTGTGATCTGGAGCCATCAAATTTCCTCGCCGTCTTTCTTAACCTTGGGACAAATTAAATCAAGTTCTGCTGTGAAGCCTAAAGACATAAAATTTGTTAGCTGTAACAGCACATCCTGCCAAGCAGTCAGAACTCCCTGGTATTAATTACTTTATTCTCTAAGTTAAATAAATGATGTGATATTTGGATTCAGGGGGAAGCCACCCAGGAGTCTATAAAGGATGTGAAGATTTTCCTGTCAATGAACATCGAAACTCTGTTGCTAATTTGCTGTGGAGGGAAATAATCGGTTCTAAAGTGCCTCCATTCCTGAGTGAGATCCTGCCAAACAGGAGCACCATTGACAGGACACCTGGAGTGGTGCATCCCAGTGATACTGGGATTTCTGCTGGGATCCTGGGGCTCCCTTTTCCCATTTGTTTTCCTCTTCTGGAACAAGCATCATCCCAGCCTGTGGATTGCTTGGCTCTGCTCCCCAGCTGCTGTTGGTTTCCCTCAGCTCTGAGAACACAAATCCATGGATGAACATCTCCTCACCTGCCCCACGTGAACCCAGATGGGTCCAAAGCCCCTCACACAGAGGGTGAAGTCATCCCCACTGCTCTGGCTGTGGACTGGAGATCCCTGCTCTGATTTCTCTGAGTTTCTCCCTACAAGAAGTGTCTTACAAAGAGACCCAAACACAGCTGACAGCAGGTCCACACTCCTGGGTTGTTCACTGATTCACTACCCCATTGGAAAAAAAAAAACCACACATTATTTTGAATTCAAATTTGCCTGCCTTTAATTTCCACTAAGAGGTTCTGTCTCTGCTCATCTCTGCCAGGTTAAAGAGCCCTCAGTATCTGATAGTTTCTTCCTGTGAAAGTGTTTGTACACTATAATCAAATTACCTTTTGAATTTCTTCCTGATAAGTTTAAAGAGATTAATCTTTTCACAATCTCCATTCTGAAGCTGTTTATTTCCACGAGCCTGAGCCACTCACAGGCCTTCTCAGCACCCCCTCTCCAGATCTGTGACTTGCCAGAATGCACAGACACTGCAAATGGGTGCAGTGCTGTTAAACTGAGCTCAGAAATAGCCCAGGGGGTTGGGTCAGGTCCTGTCCTGGTTCTCCATCCTGGCTCAGATGGGGCAGGAGTCCAGGACATCACACCAGTGAGGAACTGGTCAGAGAACCCAACACCTGAGCCTGGTTATGGGGGGAAACCTGTCAGAAGCAGTTGTGGGACTGGAACCCAAATTTCAGATGCAGCAACACCTTTCTGATGCAAAGCCAAAGATGTCACTGAGCCTGCGGAAAGCAGGCAGAGAGCTCCTCACACCTCCAGCTCTGGAACACTTCTTCACTGCTCCCATGGCTCAGGTCAGCTTCCATCTGTCATTCCTTCCCTCCCTGGTGAAAGATGGAGAACAGCTACTGGGAAAAAGGTGCTAAATGGCTCCCTGATTTATTATCTTCATTATTTTACTGAGGCAGCTGTGCTTGGCATTACCCTGTGGGGAATGTTTGTATTCAGGCTCTGAGATCAGCCCTGCACCAGCAGCTCGGTGTTTCTGCTGCCATTTCCTGGGATGACAACTTTGCCCAGCTTCTTAAATCCAAAGCAAAGCTTTTAGAGAACTTTAAGAACTACTTTTTATGAAGACTGTATTAAAAGGACTAAGAACTGGGGCTATTTTTAGAAAAGGCTGAGTATTAAAATGCAGAAAAGGCAGGAGGGGAGGTGGACAAGGAGGCTGCTCTTGCAGCACAAGGCTCAGCTCATTAGCACATCCTGCCCTGAGCACCACTGCACCCTCCTCTGCTGCTAAAATTCATTTCTGCTGTAAAAAAAGGAGGGGGAGAGTTTAAAAAAAATTGCAAAATTTCAATCCTGCCAGATGCTGGAAGCACTGAGTTGGCAGGAGCTGGAACTGCTCAGCCCCTCTCAAACAATCCTCTTCCTCCTCCTTTATTGTCAGCTCATCTGCAGAGCTGGCCATAAAACAGGCAGGGGATTCCAATAAAACACAACCACTTCCAAGGGTTACAATACAGATATTTCACTGTACAGAGCCATTCCAGAGGGTGAAATCCCGTGGAGAAATGGAGAAAGATGTTCTGGCAGAGGAACACGGAGTCCTACAGGCAGAGGGATGGAGAGGAGGGATGGTGGAGGGGACAGTGTGAGCCCAGGGGTGCAGCTGGGCCAGGTCCCTGCTGTGCTGTCCCATGAGCTCCTGGCTGTGTCAGCGTCACTCAGGGTGAACAGGCTTTGGGAGGAGCGTTCAGACCTTAAATCATCACCCAAATTACTGCCACACGTTCTGGCTCAGCACTCGCTGGCCTTATTTATAGCCCAGGCAGCAGACGGCGTCTCCTCAGAGGTTTGGAGGCTCAGAGTAAACTGCAGGTACAAAATGCTGCACCACATTTCAGGTGATGTAAAAGCCAGGGGTGGTCCCTGCCAGCTCCCTCTGGAGATGCCTGGGAAGAGGTGATCTCCTTCCAAAGGGCTGGTGGTGTCTCAGGTGGATTCCTCCAGGAATTAAGTGCGAGGTTCTGCTGGTCGCAGGAGTTGGAATTTGAGGATCCTGGTGGGTCCCTTCCAATTCAGGATACTCTATGATTCCTGGGCATGTGGCAGAAGAGTGTCCAGCTCCCCAGGGAAGAGGACATGGTGATAAAAGCCTCTCCTGGACTGAAGCTGTCGTCTACTCCAGCTGCAGAACGTGGCCTTGATCCTTGCTGGAAGCTCAAATCCCAATCAATGGAATTAATTAATGGTAACACAGCAGCTCAGAGCTGTCCCCTGAAGTGGCTCAGGTGTGTGGGTGCTTCAGCAGCCCCAGGCCATGAGATCCCAGTGCAGGGATTTCCATGAGGGCTGGAGAACAGCCGGGAGCCTCTGGGGTTGTGCTCATTCCCTGGCTGTGCGGGACTGCCGGGGGAGGCAAGCCTGGAGCTCCGGGGAGGGGCAGGCTGAACCGGGAGCATCATTTCCATATTCAACAGAGCCTTGAGCAGCAGGATGAGTTTGAGAGAGTCCCGCAGTCCTTGAGGAGGCACCTCGTGCCCATAAACAGGCTCCCCCCTCTCTCCAGAAGCCATAAAACCCTGTGGTAACGACCGTCGTGCCAACCATAAACCTGTTGTTTCCATTCCCCGTGATTTACGGAGCTGGTGGGAAAGGTGGGGCTGCTCTTTTATTGGGATGATCATATGTTTGCAGAGGGAAAATGCAATCTGCATTCCTCCAAGGCTGCTTTTATACAGTGAATCATGAATACATTTCCTTTCCCATTAGCAGTTTAACATCGTAGGACACAGAAACACTTCTTCAAAGTGAATTTCTTTTTTAAGTAGTGTAAAGTCCTGGCTGTGGGGGAGGGAATGCACAAGCCTTTGTAACCATGTGAAAGCTGGGCCAGAACCTCCACAAAGCAGCATTTTCCTGCTCTGGGCACCTGTGAGAGAGATAAATCACCTGTCCTGCCCTTGTGAGGTGCTGCCCACGTGCCTGGGCAGTCGAGCAGCCTCAGCATGCACAGGACAGCTGAGGAAAGAGGACTTTGGTCCAGAAAGAAAAGAGGATGAAGGACAACAAATCCTTTGAGTCTCTCATGTGCTGGATCATCCAGGCACACGCAGAGAGGAGATAAATGATGCATGGGGCTGGGGTGGATTTAGCCTGCCATTACCTGGCCATTTCTCTGTGTTAAATACCTTTCCCTGTTTTCTGCTGGGTTAAAACTCCACACAGGTACTTGAGAGATACTGTATTTAATAGTTGCAGATGTGTAATCGAATACAATTAATAATAGTAATTGTAGTGGCCAGCAGGCTGATGTAATTGACCTAAATGTTCCTTACTAATTAGAACAGCTCCAGTTCAGAAATCGTTCACAGTTTTATGCTGGGAAAAACAAGCTGTCCTCAATCTGTGCCACACATCAGTGTTCACACAGGGCAGATTGGATTTTACTGTTAGATTTATTTGCCTTTTCTGGGACTATTAGAGTTGGATGGACCTAAGGAAGATGGTCTGTGGGTTTATCTGTGTCATTTGGATGTTCCCCTCTCTCTTGGGTCATGAGTACGGGGCTTCCTTCAACGCAGGTCACACTTGCACTGGATTAAATGAGCTGGGATCTCTCCCTTAAAGCTTCCTTCATCTCACATCTTGTGTTGTCATTTATACTCCTGCAAAATGAATATGAAACTCATCTATGAAAGTGAAATGAGAATTGCTGCTTTATTTCTGATTTATGCGCTGATGTAAATTGTCAGGGAATGTGCAAAGCAGAATCAAGCTGGGCCCGAAGTGTTTGTGGTGCAAATCCCTGTTAGAGCAGCACACCACAGCATCCCCATCCACTGATCTGGGATGGGACAGGACCTGGGATGTGACAGGACATGGGATGTGACAGGATTTGGGATGTGACAGGATCTAACTTCTGACAGGATCCACAATGTGACAGGACCTGGGAAGTGACAGGATCCAGGATGTGACAGGATCTGTGATGTGACAGGGCCTGGGATGTGACAGGATTTGGGATGTGACAGGATCTGGGAAGTGACAGGATCCAGAATGTGACAGGATCCGGGACGTGACAGGACCTGGGATGTGACAGGCTCCGATGTGACACGTGGCTGCCTCAGGCACCGTGAATTTGGTGACTGACAGCAGCTCAGACAGAGTTTGATGTTAAACACTGTCCAAGTGCAGCCACAGCCAGGGGATGGGGTTTGCAGCCTTGTCCCCGTGCAGAGTCCCCTCCCTGCCCAGTCAGTCCCATGGGACCGGCCAGTTCCCCACTGGGAAAGTGCCACTGGGACAAGTGGAGAGTGACATTGTGCCAAAGAGTGGCATCACAATCACAGCTTTGGCAGAGCTTATCCTGACAATGTTCTCACGTGCCTTAGAAAGGGATTTTTGAGGCCAGATCCCTGCCTGGCATTAATCAGGATTGCTGGAGATGGAGCAGTGGGGACAGAGCCAGCTGAGCAGGGCTGTGCTCCCCAAAAATTGAGTGTGCAGCAGGACACAGATGGCATCTCTGCACCCCCAGACAAAGCACCAGTCCCTTCCCAGAGCAGAGCAGAGCCTGGCTGAGGTGAGAGCAGCCCCTGCTCCTGCACAGATCCCCGGGAGGCAGCGAGGCTCCAACTGCCAGGGAAGCAGAGAGCTCGGCTGGGCAGGAAAATCAAAAAGGAGCAGTTAAAGGCCTTGGCAGTTGGTCGCCCAAAGCGACCACAAACATGTGTCTCACCCTGGTAGGTCTCATCAGCACAGCTCAAATGTCAGCTCGTGCTGACAAGCGAGAGAGAGGAAAACACGGCTGCCCTTGCTGGAGAATAATGAGAGCTGCGAGCAAGGAGGGAGCAGAGAGCAGTCCCAGGTGGGTTGTGTCCCATTTGTGATCTTCTCCTCTCCCTCTGTTCTTCCAGCACTGCTCCTTTTGGGGGTTATTAAAGTGCTGGGTTTGCAGCAGCAGTGCTGGGCACGGTGTAAATGCCTGGGAGGGGAAAGCCCAAACCCCACCAGCAGCTGCTGTGCAGCCAAAAAAGGTTTGACATAAACCACTGAGTACTGATCCACAGAGGTTTTTAGGAGATAAAAGTTCCATTCCCAAATTTGACACACACTCCTCTGTGTGATCTCTGGGCAGTTCTCTTAATCTCTTTGTGCCTGAGTTCTCCAGGCTTAAAGAATATTGGAGGGGTTTAGGAACAGCTGATCCTGCTCTGAGGCTGTGTGTGACACTGGGAAAAACACATTGGAGGGACATAGGGATGTGGCACTTCATGATGTGGTTTAGTGGCCATGGGGGTATTAGGTCAGAGGTTGGGCTTGATGGTCCTGGAAGTCTTTTCCAGCCTGAATGATCCATGCCAGGCAGTCTGGGTGGACTTGGACAGATGCAAAGCCAGTGGGATGCCTGTGACCTGTGACACCAGCCCTGCTGCACCTCTGGATCCCCTCTCTCCAGCCAGGATTTCTCCTGGATGAACCAGCGGGTGCAGCTCACACAGCCTGTGCTGGGCTCTCTGCTTCCCTCCACCACCACACACCTGCTTTATTTTTCCCTATTGCAAAAGCAGGTGAACCCTGGATGGGAAGAAATGATGATGTCTGACTCCAGATCAGAAAGCTGAATGATTGCTTTATTCA
The DNA here is from genome assembly GCA_013399945.1 of Ploceus nigricollis. Taxonomy (NCBI): domain Eukaryota; kingdom Metazoa; phylum Chordata; class Aves; order Passeriformes; family Ploceidae; genus Ploceus; species Ploceus nigricollis. Next base: position 191,797 of record VXBC01001363.1, on the reverse strand, counting down.
AACTATACTATAATACATTAATACACTATTTAAAGAGATACTAACCTGCATGCTTACTTTCTAACTGACCATATCTAACTAACAAGCTCGTGACTCTCTGAGAGCCCCAGACACAGCTGGGTCCCATTGGCCACCAGACCCAAACAATCCTCACCAGACCCCAATGAACCAATCACCCCAGGTAAACCATCTCCAAACACATCCCACATGGGGGAAAACAAGGAGCAGAGATAGGGATTGTTTTCTCTTTCTTCTCCACGAAAAAATCTTGAGAGGGAGAAAATGTGCTTGCCACATTTCCCCACTTGTAACACATTTCAGAGAGAGGCTGAAGTGCAGCATCAAGGAATGTGTGTCCAGGACAGCAGGTCGAGGCAAGGGACACCCTCTCTTCTCCTGTCTTCCTCTCTCTTCCAGCCCAGGGCTCTGTTAATCCCCTTCCCACCCCTGCACCCAGCTGGATAACAGCTCTCTCTCCTACAGAAATATGTGCTGTGTCCTCACTGCATTAAGCATTGGCTTCAAGTGAATTTCTCTCACAAGCAGAACTAATAAAAGGACTAAAACCTGCCAGGTTCCACTTGACAAATGGCTGGAAGGAGGATATCTCCCTGCTTTTAGTGTTTGCAGTGATTGATCAGGGCAGGCTCGGAAGCAGCTGACCTGTTGAGGGTTTCCAGAGTGGGGGATGATGGAAGGAAGATAATGCTCCTTTCTGGTTGATCACTGTAATTTTTGCTTTTCAGCAGATAACATATCCAGTGTCCAGAAATCACCACCTGTGTTTTGGAACTCGCCCAGGAGCTGCAATTTCAGTCCATGTGTGCATCTGTCTGCTCAGCTCACCATTCCCAGGAGGCTGGCACAGGCTGTGGGTGCTGCTGCAGGCACACACAGAGGGACAGGGTCACCCCAAAGTGCTTTATGGCCCAGACTGAAGGTGCCCAACAGGTCACAGCAGAGCCTGGCATCAATCTCAGTCCAGCCAGGCTCTGGCTGCATCCAGGCACTTCCTCCCAGTGAAGCTCTGTCAGTCTCTCCTGGGGAAGCTCTGAAAGCCCACGCTCTGAGATGGATGAGTTTTTGCTCAGCTGGAGGTGGGAGAAGGAGCTCTGGAGCAGGGAATCCCAGCCCCATCTCTGGGCACTGCAAACTGGCCAGGCTGGATGTGCTCCCTGCCCAAGGCTGAAGGGACACAGCCCACATTGGTGCAAGGGACCTCCTTTTAAGAAAGTCCTGAGTTCTGGCTGTCAACAAAAATCTGAGTTACACTCCCCCCACAGGTACTGGGGGCCCTGGAGAGTTGTAAAATGTCCAGGAGATCTGAGCTGCCTTCACTCAGCCAGACAAGGTGGGGCAGGGGCAGGGCCAGAGCCTTGGGATGTGCTCTGTGAATTAACTCATCCCATAGATTTCTCTCATCAAATCCATTTGCAAGCCACAGTGACAGCTGTTATTTATTTATCTAAATAAAAAGAAACAATTAGCTAAGAGGAGATGCACCATGACCTCATTGTGAAAGCTGTTCTTTGCTTGTTGGGGGTTTCAGGCATTTCATCTCCCTGGGGATCACAGCAACCAGGGCTGTGCTGAGTCCTGGCTCTTCCTCAAGCTGGCTGTGCAGGTGAATGCTCTCGTGGTTAATTGACATCCTATTTATTGGTGCAGTGTTGGCCTTTTTGGGTTTTTTCTTCCCTTCTCTGTCCAGGAAGATTTGGTTCAGCAATCGGCCACAAGAGATTAGCAAACAAGCTGAGAACACTTGCTCTGGAGCGTGTTTGAGACCAGGCAGCTTTTCCTGGGCCCTGTCTCGCCTCCCTCCTTCCCAGCAGCTTTCCCTGACTGCATTAGGAAACTTCTTGGAGCCTTCTTGGAGGTGGATTTTCCCAGAGAGTCACCGGTGCTGCTGCCTGATTTGTCATTTTGTGCAGTGGATAAAAGCAATTTCATGTTCGACTCTGAAACCCCTTGTTCACTTTATGAATAACTCCTGTAGGTATCACTTCAGAAGCTGATCCAGCAAAGTGACAGGGAAGGGAAGGGAAGGGAAGGGATACTCCTGAGATGTCCAAAAGAAAAAAAAAAAGGGAGACCAGAACGTGTCTGCAAGGGAGACCAGAACGTGTCTGCAAGGCGGATGCCTGGGGGTGTTTTTGTGAGCTCCTCATGTGGGAGGGAGAGCAGAGCAGGCACTGGAGCCCCGTGCCTGGCACAAAGCCACTTCTGCAGCTTCTCCCTGTTCCCCTTTAAAGCCCAGAGCTGAGCTGCCAGCCCAGGTGACCTGTGCAGGGGGGGTGTTTGCCACCACGGTGTCACCACGGGTTCCACCCTGTCAGACCCGTCAGTGCTGGATCATTTCTGAGCAACACATCAGCACCTTCCAGCTCAGCTGATCCACTGCTGGCCCTGACTGAGGTCAACAATTAATACTAATTAATACTGGATCCTCATTAAGGAGGAAGGAGTCTGGTTTTTCTCCCCTCTCCTGCAGCTGCTGGCAGGGCACAGGCTCAGGATGCTCCCAGGAAGGCTGGGGCTGACCAAGATTGACTCCCCACCCCTGGCAGTGTCCAAGGCCAGGCTGGACGGGGCTTGGAGCACCCTGGGATAGTGGAAGTGTCCCAGGGGGTGGGACATGATGATCTTTGAGGTCCCTTCCAACCCAAACCATCCTGGCATTCTCAGTCCCTCTCAGCAGTGGTTTGTGTGCTGCCCACACCTCACTTAATGCAGGTTTCTCATGAAGATACCTGTGTTGAACTCCAGGATCTGGGCCCTGCTGAAGGGAAGTGCAGCTCTGCCAACTCTCTCCATTTTTAATTGTCACAATAACCTCTCTTACTCCTTGCTGAGACATAAATCCTGCACAGTCTGCTGGGACCTTCCCACATATTCCTGCAGCTGCAGGGACTTGTCCTGACTCCTGCTCTGCTCTTGAGGAGATGTTGATGCATTTACTTGCAGTTGCTGAAGCAAAGAATGTGAAGAGATCCCCTGGCCCTGCCTGCTCACAGTAGTTGGTCACTGAAGCACATGCAGGTTTTCGCTTTTTGGATTTATTTTTTTGTGCACAATTAGGCTCAGACTGAGATAACTGTGTCCAGCTGGGCTTTGACATCAGCTGGAAACTCTCCAGGCTGGTGCAATCGTTGGTGCCTGCTGTGCTGGGAGGGTTGGGGTGCTGTGGGGGGAGCCCAGGACAGACTCTCCACTTTTATTTATCCAGCTTTCCTTGGGATAGCTCCTTGCACCTTCCTGTCCTGAGCTGGGAGCACGTGGGTGCCTCTTCAGCTGCTGCTGGACAAGCAGGGGAGTGGGAGGAGATCTGAACAAATCCCTGGGTTATCTCCTGGCTGGGGGGGAGTGGGAGGGGAGCTCTGGGGTCCTCCAAAGGGGAAAAAGGTGACTCCTCATCCTTTTCTCTTTCAGAAAGAAAAGGGAGGAAAACACCAAGTACTGAAAAGCCTTTAAACCAACCTGAGCCAAATAATCTGAGGGTTGCATATTTGAATCCTTTCCCTCAGGTGGCATGGGTGAGCCCTGAGTGGCACCCTGTCACCCTGGTGACATTTCTGCAATATGTCCTAAACCCGCCTTGCTTTGATTAAAACCCACCTCTCACAAGTCAGGCCCTCCTGCTCAGGGTGAGCTGTGAGGAGGGGCTGGGGAAGGACTCACCCTTATGGAATGACTGCTCATGGAATGCTGTCAGCATTTCTTTAAGATGCCAGAGGCTTTAATAAGCAAGGGATTAATTACACCTCCCATGGCTGCCTGGCAGCTTCACCTTAATGCCTGAGCACATTTCCATGTTGTTATCAGGGGACAGGACAATAATGGCATTGTCCTCCCGTTGTCCCCCATGAATCCAGGGTGATGGGATCCTCTGGAGGAGCTGGAGGCTGTGCTGGCAGGCAGGGGGTGAGCTGTGCTCCACAGGTCACCACTGCTCTGCTCCAGCAAGCACAATGGAAGGGATTTACTCCATTATCCAATCTGATTCCGGATGAGCTGCTGGGTAAACAAGGCAAAGGCAAGGCTGGGGTGAAGCCACAAAGCTCAGGTGGCTTTTTGGAGCTGATCTTCACAACCTGGTTTGTGTAGCTGTGCTTGCCAGCGCCTCTGGGCACAGCCTTTGAAGGTCCTTTCCTGCTGCAGGTGATTCATGAGCCAGCTCGAGGTGAACCTTTCTGGCAGGCTTTGTTTCCTGCTCTGGGCAGAACTTGGAGCATCAGGTTTCCACCCACCCCTTGTAGCGAGCAAAAGTCCTACATTTATGACTTCCCCCGAGGCACTGGGGATGACTGATCAGGCAGTTCTGACCAGAAATGGCACATGAAGTGTTTGCTCCTCGAGGAGCTGAGTAACGCGCTAATGAGTGCAAGACAGATCCTGCTGCTTCCCCTCCGATGGGAATTCATCGTGCCTGTGCTGGAGCAGAACCAGGCTGCCTGCTCATGCATTGATTATGGCTTAACTTTCCAGAAAGTACAATTGAGCTGAACTTTTCACGGAGTTTTGAGCCAGGAGTGATGCAGTCAATGAGAGCTGCACCCTGAGCCAGGGCTGAGCTGCTGCAGTGTCCCGTGGTGATCCTGGCGTTCCCACCTCCCTCCAGGCAGTGCCAAAATGTTTATCTCTGATGAACCAAATTGCTTGGCTGAGTGCTGGGCCTTGGCAAGGCCTGCTGTGTGTCAGGGGAAGGACTTCCCAAGGCTGTCCTTCCTGCCTGTCCTGCTCTGGATTTGGGGTGAGGACCTCGGGAAGGGGTTCCTGGTGATGCTTCAGGTTTTAGCTTTTATATTTTTCAGATTCTGTGCTGCTTTAGTGTGTAACTCTGAGCTTCATATTAGGGGATGGTGAGCTCTGTGCACAGAGCAGGGAGACAAAACAATTCCTTCTCTAGCTGGGGACCAAGGACAAATGATCCAAATCTCAGGCCCAAGAGCTGAAACAACGTGGGCTGAAGAGAGAAAAACAAGCAGGATGGGACTGCATGGGCTAAAGCTGTAATTGGACAATGAACTCCAATATGCAAATGGACCAGAACTTATAAAAATGTGAGACCTTGTAACCAATCATCCATTTTTTGTGACCATTTTGGTTCATCTTGGGTGTAGCCCTGGATGGGCTCTTGTGCTGCCCAAGGTGGATCCATGGAGGAGATCCTTTTAATAAATCCCTGCTTTATTCTTTAACTCTGCCCAGCCTCTGTTCTAGGCCAGCCTTCAGAAGGCATCACTGGACTGCTGAACGTGGGACCTGCCCTGTCCTGGGCTGTGGAAGGTCAGCAGGGGCTCTGCAAGGGGAATCAGCACCAGGGCTGCCTGAAGGAGCCTCCTTTGGGCTCTTTGGTCACTGGCAGAGGTTTAAAAATGCTTTTTTATTTAAGTAGAGAGAAACCCCTTAAATCCAAGAGTCAGAGTTTATTGCCCTGAGGAGCTCTGATGGCTCCAGCTGCCCAGCCAGATGTTGGGTGGGTAAAGCCCTCTGCAAAACAAAGCTGGGCTTGGCTGAGCTGAGCTGGGCCAGCCCCTCACTTGCTCCCAGCCCATGAATCAAAGCCAGGCTCCAGCACTGCAGACCTGCCCACAGCCCCATCACTTATTGCTTAACAAGTGCATTAGTGTAAATCAAGAGGCATGTTTCAATTATCTAATAGAAGAATTATTGATCCACACTCTCCTCCTGAACGTTCAAATGTTCCAGGAGGAGAAGCTGTATTTGTATATGCTATAAAAAAGCTGGAGTGTGCTTTTATGTTTCAATTAGGTGGTGCTTGGAGAGCTGGTGCAAGATGTTTTTGTAGGAGCAGCTGTGGCCAAACTGTGACGGGCACAGAGCCACTGGTGGTCCCCAGCCCTGGTTTTGGGGTCAGCAAAGGACAGCAATAGATGAAATTCCTCCCTTTCCCCTTAGGATGCTGTCCATGGAAGCCCAGGGCTTCACTTTCAACTCATTGTCCATGGAAAAGTGCAGCTATTCCTTAAATGCCAAATTCACTTGAAGTGTATCAAATCAAAGCAATTTTCTTCTCCCTCTCCCTGCCCCAGGGTTCTGATGGCTGGGGGGAGGAGGGGGATTTGTGCTTCTTGTGTAAGGAGCCTTGGGCATCTGGCTGATAGAACAAACATCCCACAGGAGAGTTAATTCCAAGTGGAATTATTCTGAACCTTCAGCTTTCAGTCCATTGTCCTGTGGTGACTGTGTAAAATGCCATTGAGGGATGTTCCTTTTTCCCTTTGATATAAAACATGGGGCTATTTTAGAAACTTAAAACTCATTCCAGACTCTTCTCAGCACTTCTTTTCAAAGCAGCTCAGTTCAGCTGTCAGTCCCCAGCTCCACTTTTAATTAAAAGAGGTTTCTAGCCTTCCCTGACAAGCAAACATGTACAGTAAGTTGCAAACTATAGAGCAATCCTTCTCAGCTTAAGGGTGCCACATCAAATGTCACTTGGCACCTCTCTAGGACAGCTCTCTGTGCTTAAGAATAAATATACAAATAAAGTTGTCACCTGAAAAGTTGTTGATAACCCTTTTCTGGGACAGGGAGCTCAGATGAGACATAATAACAGCTGCCTGTACTTCCTGCAGTCCCAAAAATGTTTCTGGAGACTCCATGGCCCTGAGTTGTGGGGTTTTTTCCCCATTGTGCACAGTGACACAACTTGTGAAATGGTGTCACTGTGATTTGGGGGAGCCCTGGGACAGCTGAGGGGTCCTGGGCCAGCAGAGATTTGCAGTGAGGATTGCTCAGCCCACCCCAAAACAGAGCTGGGGTGACCCCCAGGGACCCTCCCCTAGGAATGGGATGGGAGCACAGGGAAATGTGGGAACAGCCTGTGCTGGAGAATTTGCACAGAATATTCTTTGTGGTTTGAGCACTTCACTGCCAGAGCAGGATTTCCCTGCTGGAACGAGGCACCTGCTGAACCTGTCACTGCTTTCATGTTCTGCTTATTGAAAACCTGAGAAACCCTCCAAAAGCAAATAAGATTAACTCCAAACAAATGTGTGGCACAGAGCAGCAAATCGTGCTGCAGCTTTATTGCTGTCACCATTGTGAACGAGTTTCTTCTCCTGGCCTGGCTGCTGCTTGGTGTATTTTTCAGTGCTTAAAGTTTGCTTGGTGTATTTTTCAGTGTTTAAAGTTTTTTAAAGTCTCCCCAAGGTCTCAGGGTTAGGGGAGGCCACTCTCACCCTGTTTGGGGGGTCAGGCTGGGCTTCTTTAAAGAAGGTTGTCCTGAAATAAGCAATGGGATCACAGAACTCTGGGAATGGGGTTAGGGACTTGCTGCTGCAGCTGGGGGCTTGGGATGGATGTTGTGGGAGATGCTCAGCTTCGAGGGGCTAAAATGGTCCAGCCTGGAGTGGCACAACTGTCCCCAAGTGCCACAGGTCTGCCAGGGCAGTGTTCCCTGCAGCAGTGGCAGGGAAGGGAGTTTGTCCCTGTCTCCCAGCTGGAAACCTGTGCAATGTCAAATATTCCAACTCCCAGCCAAGCCTCACCCCAACTTCTCGGACCCAGGGTGGGTTTGTGACTTAGATCCACATTTTTGGGGGCTGCCCAGCAGGAACCACCCAGCTCCTTCCTTCCCCCACCCCTGCTCCCCATTCAGAGCCCTGCAGCAGAGCATTCCACACCCTTTCATGGAGCAGAACATCCTCATCCTCCTCCTCCAGGCTGAGCAGTGTGGTAAATCCATCCAGGTGGGAAGCAGCAGGACAGGACAGCAGTTGTATTTTCCCTCTGCTGTTTACACACTGCTTTAATTAGGAGGCTGCCTTTGATTAGCTGAAGAAAACCCAAGCTGTGTCAATTGAAATTAATTTCCCCCCCATCAATTTATGCTTTGTGAAAAGTTTGGGTGGCTTGTTCCAAACTGGAATGTGGGCAGCGCAGGGACAGAAATCAATTTTCCTACCAGGGCTAATCATGAGAGGTGTGAAATTAAGTTGTCACCCAGGCCCCCTAATCCTCGTGTCTAAGTGCATGTCGGGCTGTTTGCTGAGGCAATTACAGGAACCTGGTTCCTCTCCCTCCCTGACTTCCTTTATTAGAAAACACTTAAAGATACAGCTCCCTGTGACACGTTGTCACCAGGGAGGGACAAAAGTTTCAGAGGAGAGAAGTAGGACATGTAAGAGCAACATGAACTGGTAGGAATCAAGAAGCTATTTATGAGCCATTTACTTACTTAGCCCTAAAAATAGCTGGGGCTTTATGTGAAAATAGGGCTGTGATTGAAATCAAGCCCTAGACATGAGGTAATGGGAAAGGGGGGGGTACAGAGAGAGAGGCAATCAGGTGTTCTATAAATAGCCCTGCTGGCCTCTCCAGGGGTGGGGCAGGGTGTTGGTTTGGGTGTTTCCCTGCTGGGGTTGGGTGGGTCAGTGGGGCTGGAGGAGCTGCCTTGGGGTGCAGCAGAGTTTGCTGCAAGACTGAAGGCAACAAAACACGGGCAGGAGCTGGGACTGAAATCCATGGGGATGATCCCCCAACACCTCAAATCCAGCTGCACTGGCCCATCTGCTGGCCACTGCTGTCCTTGGGCTGCTGTGCCCAGTCCTGGGCTCCTCAGGACAGAGGGACGGGAGCTCCTGGAGAGCTGTGGAGTGAGGAAGGGCCTGGAGCAGGAGAGGCTGAGGGAGCTGGGGCTGAGGAGATGCTGAGAGGGGCCCTGAGTGTCCCTGTTGTGTCCCTGGGTGTCCCTGTCTGTCCCTGGGTTGTCCCTGAGTGTCCCTGTCCATCCCTGTCTGTCCCTGCGTGTCCCTGTCCATCCCTGTCCGTCCCTGTGTGTCCCTGTTGTCACCCTGGCTGTCCCTGTCCGTCCCTGTCTGTCCCTGTGTACAGGAGGTCAGAGCAGGCCCAGGCTCTGCCCCAGGCCCAGCAATGGCCCCAGAGCCACGGGCAGGGCCTGAGCCCAGCAATTCCCTGCCCAGGAGGCAGAACTTCACTGTGGGCACTGGGACAGAGCCCAGAGAGGCTGTGGATTGTCCCTCCCTGGGGATATTCCAGAGCCCTCTGCACACCCTGCTGTGCCCTGTGCCCTGGGGTGGCCCTGCTGGAGCAGCTGACCCTCTGTGGCCCCATAAACCTGACCCACTCTGAGATTCCAGGATTCTCTTCCAACCCTCCTGCCACAATAAGATGCTCTGCAAGTCCAAAGGTGCTGAGTAACTTCTCCTGGAAGCAGCTCTCTGCAGCACAACCTCTTTGATCTCCTGCTTCCATCTGCTCTTTTATTGCTCCGGAGCTGCAGTGTTGAAGTTTTTAACTCAAGAGGTGACATTTGGGTCCTTTCAGGTCCCTCAGTGTTGGAGCAAGCCCAGCACCCTGGCTGGGTGCCACAACCAAGCTGTGCCTGTCACCTTAACCTGCACAGGAGCACTCCAGGGAGGGCACTGAGAGAAGCAGATGGAATTAAATCCCCATTTACTGTAGGCTTTTAATAAAAGAGGGGACGTGTGTAACGTCACCAGCTCTGCCCACGCTCTGGGGAATTTGCCCTGGACACTTTTCCAGCTTTTCCTTGGAGTTGAGAAGCAGAACTGTGCTTTTGCCACGCTGCAATTAAAGAAATTCACTGCTCCCCATAAAGCCTAAACCCTATAAAATACAGCTGTTCTCTCCTGCTGGGTTTAAAAAGAAATGGTTTCACAGAAATGGCTCCAGGTGTGCGTTTGTGCCAGAGAGGCTCATGAATGCCTGGTGGAAGGGCTGTGGAAATATTTTGGCAGATGTTGCTCCTGGGCCAGGGGATGCTGCTGTGGGCAATGAGAGTCTCTGAGTGGGGCATGCAGAATGGCTCTGAGGGACAGCCTGTGTCCCAAGTCCTCACAGCGTGGTTAAGAGGCCACAGTTTGCTCAAAACTTGGACTTGATGATCCTGGAGGGCATTTCCAGCCCTCACAAGGCTGTGATTCTGTCTCTGGTGTAGCCCCAGCCTGAGGCACAGCACCCGTGGGCTGTGCTGCTGTCCCTGCTCAGGGTCCCCTGCCCGAAGCTCCGGAGGTGAAAGTGCTGAGCTCTCTGCTTTTCCAAGTCTTCAGCCCAGCCAAAGCAGGGTGCAGTGTGCTGGCAGCAGCCTGCTCTGCTCTTCCTTAAAATCTGTTTGAAATCAAGGAGCTCAACACCCCTTCAACCAGGGAGAGTGGGAGGGAGCAGAGACCCAGCCCAGCTGTGCTGGTGCAAAATGGGATTTATGACTTGTGACCATTTTTCAAGTGAGAATCATTGATTTTTGTATTTTTTTTTTTCTTTTTCCTCATAGAATTTCTTCTCCTTGAAATAGAACAGATTGCCTGAAGCACCTGGTTTCCCAGGGATCCAAGGCCATTCCTCCCTGGTGCCCTGAGCACAGAGGCTGCTGTGATGTGTGGAGCTGTGCTGGGAGTTTTGCAGCCAGGAGGGGCTGGGGATGCTTCAGTGCTGGAGCTGGAGGTGCCATTTTGCCAAAAAAATCTTTGGATTTAGCATGTCTCCTCATGGCAGGGCTGTTTTCCCTGCAGTGCCTCACAGTCCACCAGGAAGGAAACCCATTCTTTGTTTCTGACTTACCCTAAATGCCTTTCTTTGTTAATGTCAGACCATTCTTTCTGTACTGCCTGTTCCAACACAAAAGGAAACAAATTCTTTCTGTGCCAAACTGCAGATTTTTGCCCCAAAAGTGCTGTTCTGATAATTTTTGAAAGGCTGCAGAAAGTTCTCTTGATAGGCACTAAAACCATGCAGATTTTGAAGATTTTCAAAGGTTGGACTTGATGATCTTGGAGGTTTTTTTTCCAACCTTAATGATTCTCTGATTCCATCTCTGTGCATTTGGGCTGGGAAAGGATCATTGTGAACAATTCTGCTTCCTCTTGCCTTTGCAAAGTCATTACTGCAGGCACAGCCAAGAATTTGGGGAGAACTTAAACTCTGCCTCTCGCTTCCCTCCCTGAATAATGGATGGTTGGGGGGCCTGGTGGGGTTGTAAATGCTCCTGTGAAGTCACAGCCCATCTGTGAGCCCAGAGAGAAATGGGAATAGCAACGTTTTGTTTTGTCTGCTCTACAAAACAGGAGCTGGAGACTGATTAATTCTTGTGAGCTGATCAGAGAGCTGGGGGAATGTGTTCCAGACAGAGGGGATCAGGAATTGGGGGGCTGTCTGTGGGGGATGAGATGTTTCTGGACCTCCCAAACTTCAGCCTGTCCAGAGTCATCTGTCCCTCTGTCCATCTGTCAGAGGGCCTGGGCAGTGTGTGGGGACAAAGGAATGGAATAAATAAAGAGATAATAAAAAAATGTTAATTGAAAATCAGAATGAGATGAATTCTAACTGACTCCACAGAGTGGCAGGACAAGGGGCAATGGGTTCCCACTACCAGAGGGCAGGGTCCAATGGGATATTGGGAAGAAATTCTTCCCTGTGAGGGTGGGGAGGGGCTGGGATGGATTTCCCAGAGAAGCTGAGGCTGTCCCATCCCTGGAAATGTCCCAGGCCAGGTTGGACAGGGCTTGGAGCACCCTAGTCTGGTGGAAGAGAACCCTGCTCATGGTAGGGGGATGAAAATGGATGATCTTTACATTCCCTTCCAACCCAAACCATTCCATGATTTCCTGATTCTATTTTCCTTCTCATATGAAGGAACATGGCCTATCACTACTCACTTAAAGAAATAAAACCCACACTGTACTGAAATAGTGACTTCAGATCCCTCTGTGAACATTCCCCTGCAATTACTCAACTCCTTTAGAGTGTTTCAAACACTTTTGGATCCTGACAGAGAAATGCTGTTTATCACTTCTAATTTCTACAACTGGGTCTGAAAACTAATTAGTAAAACAGACTGTACCATCTGCTTCCTTGGGATGTGCTCCTGCTGTAACTATTTATATTTTAAGTTGGGGGTTTTTTTTCTTTGTAAATTTGTTCTCACTCCTAAAATGGTTCTATCCGACCTGTTATTGTTTTATTGTACAGTCACATTCCATTTCTTCTGCATCTGCATCTCTTCTTGGCATCAAGAGTACCTGAGAGGAAGGAAACATCAAACAAAACTTAATCCTGTCATTCTTTCTGCACAAATGTGCCTGGTTTACATTCCTGGGGCAGCTCTTGCTGGAAAACACTGCAGAGTTTGCAGGTAGGAAAGGCAGGAGCTGTTCACCTTAATGAAAACAGCCATTCTCCATGGGGAGAAGGAGATCCAGACTCCCCTGGTCTCCTCAGCCCTGGGAACAGGGATGGCACAGGCTGGGAGGGTTCACGGCTCTTGGTTTGACCAAAAAATTCTGGTTTTGGGGCAGTCTTTGGAGCAGGGCAGGGCTGATGCTTTCACCGTGCCAAGGAGTGTTCCCACATCAGAGACTGGCAGAGCTCAGATTCTCCATGGTGGATATTTCCCCTGATATTCCTCTTGAATTCTCCATCCCTCCTTTTCATATTATTATTCCTGTTTGCACACTGAACAACCCTTCCTCCCTGCTGGTTGATGTCCTCATTGCATTTGCTTTCTGCAAGGGAAAGCAAGATCTTATCCCTAAAATAAACTCAGTGATGGAGACTTTGGAGCCCTCCTTTGCCTCTGCAGGGCGTGGGTGATGCTTCCCTGGGCCTCCACTCCCAACTGCACCAAGCTGTGGATCCTGAGCTGTGGAGAAAGGATTTTTACGTGGTGGGTGAGGAGGAGAGCTCTGAGTTTTGGCAGCTGAGTGGGAGCAGCGATTCCCTCCTGGAATTGCAGTGCCAACTCTGCCAGAGGTGGGACAAGGAAATCAAAATAATATCAATAATAAGAGTAATAATTTAATAATATCAAAATAAGAGTAGACAAGTCAAAAATGTCAATCCAAGCTCCATCCACGTTTTTCTGCTCATTTCTCCTCACCTGCAAAAGGATCAGCTCTTAACCAGAGAGAAAATTGAAGCAATAGTTATGGTGTGGCTGAAAATCCACTGGTGTGGTGGATGCTGCTCCCCCTCCAGGTGCCAAAGACCTTTAGACCTCCAGCTCATGAGATCCCCATCAAGCCAACAAAGGTCATGCTTGGCAAATAATGTGTCTCAGATGAGTTTCTTCCTCTGCATGAGCTGAGCTGCTCAGATCGTGCCCTGCTTTTATCCCTCCCTTTGAGAGCTCCCAGGCTGGTGGCAGGAAAGCCATTATCAAGGAGCTGTTCCTTTGCCTTGGCTTTGTGGATATAAATACTAACACCTTGTTCCATTTTTCATGCATTACTTCTTTTCCTGCCCCATTCAAAAGAACAAAAGGAGTTCTGAGCTCTCTGAGCCTGGAATTTGACAGGTTTTCCTTGGTGGTGGCATTGCTGGTTTTTTAGTTCTGCTCAAAAACAGCTTTTTCTTTTTACCTGAAGGGGAAGGGGGGGAAAATGAAATGATGGGGAAAGCTGGAGGAGGTTTAACCTGCATGCACAAAGCTGCAATTCCAGTGATTTTATTGTTTGGGCTTTCTGATGCTCGTCCCAAATCATCAATAAAGCTCTGGCTGTCTCTGCTTCGCCCTCCTCGTTAGCTGGAGGCACAGCCCAGTGCTGGGGCTCTGTGGCTGCAGAGGAAGTGCCTCCCCCTGCCTCTCCAGCTGGCCCTCACTCCCATTTGGAATATATATGGGAGCACCTGGCTCGGGGGAGCGGGTGGGATTTATGGCCAGCAGACAGATTTTAGTACAGATGTGCAGAGCAGCAACTCTCAGGTGCCAACAAAACCTCTGGAGAGATACATCATAGCAGGATGTTGTCAGCAATTAATTTTCAGAGGGTTAAACCTCACCCATGTTTTAATAGAAGAGGAGGCTGAAGGACCAAAGAGAAAATAAATCATTTGGACCCCTGGGAGGTTTTTTTTAGCTACTTTCCTGAGCAAGCATTGCTGCTTTTTTCTCCCTTGCAACAGGTGAAAAAACATTGGGGGTTTAACCACTGAGACAAATATTCTCAAATAAGCAAGACTTCAAATAGAAAAATAAAACTAAGGACAGCTTTTCTCTGTGAGATCCCTTGAATCCTTCTGCAAGGAAGATGCCAAACACTTGGATAAGGTCTGGTTGATCTTGCAGGTGATACTTGAGTGACAAAGTGAGGGGGGCCTGAGCTATAATTGGTGGATGTGAAAATTTGCTGAAAGGGTTGGTTGCTGACTATTGCAAATTTAGTTTTGGGGGGTTGATTTGGGGGTTTTAGGGTGGAGTTTTTTTGGAGGAAGAGGGAATTTTTTTGCAGCTCAGCTCCTCTGCCAGCCACAGACTTTAGAGAGGAAGAAGAGATGGCCACAGTTCAGTTGCAGTGCTGCCTGAATGGTGGTTCGTGGTTGGAGCTGAGTCAATGATGCTTTATTGAGGCTGTGGTGTGAAAGGAGAGTTTCTGTTCCTTCTGAAGAAGCTCAGTTCATCAAAGCATTTCAGCATTTTCCTCACAGTTAAGGTTTCCAGGGTTTAAGTCCATTTCTATGGTGCACAGTGTCAGTGGGGTGTGGGTGTCTAATGCTCACTGTGCTGGCTTTTAATGCTCCTGAAATTTTCCATTGCTACCAAAGCTGGGGATTTTCTTCCTCTATAGAAGCTGGCAATTGTCTTCCTCATGTCACAATGTGGTTTAGAGGGCATGGTGGGATTAGGTCAAGGGTTGGACTTGATCCTGGAGGCCTTCTCCAACCTTCATGGTTCTGGGATTCTGTATTAACAAAAACCTGTTGCAATTCAACAAAAACTCACAAATCATAGAATCATGGAATGGTTTGGGTTAGGAAAGAACCTTAAAGATCACCCCATTCCATCCCCCACCATGGGCAGGGACACCTTCCACTACCCCAGGTCCATCCAAGCCCCATCCAACCTGGCCTTGGACACTTCCAGGGATCCAGGGGCAGCCACAGCTTCTCTGGGCACCCTGTGCCAGGGCTTCCCCCCCCTCCCAGGGAAGAATTTCTTCTATATATCTATCCAAAATTCCCCTCTTTCAGTCTGAACCCCAAAATCTTCCTCTGTCCCAAATGGTGGTGGCAGCTCCAGGTGCCTCCCAGGTGAGGCAGTGGTCTCCTGGAAAGCTCAGGAGATGGAGAACTTGAGCCAAAAATTCACTGTGGAACAGTTCCACTCTGTCATCTTCCTCCTTATTACCCTTTCCTCTGCAGCCATGATGGGATTAGTGATATTTCCATTTGTCTGGTTTATGTATTTTGTTTTCCCTTCCTCTGAAAAATGATTACAGGATGAAAAGTTTGTCAGGCCTTGGAGTTCAGCAAGATTCTCTCTGGAATTAATTTCCAACCTTGGAGTATGAGCAGGCATCTAGAAAAACACTATTTGATTGTACTTTTGTTTTCATATAAGAAAATGATTCTTTTCATTTGTTGGTGGGTGTAGGACACAGAGCTGTGTGGGAAAGGCAGGATTTTTATTTATCAGATGCCTGAAAACTTAAAATCCTAAGAAGCAGTAATGAGGAACGCTGAGGAAATGGAAGTTTTGCTCCAGCTGGTTATTCCCTAAGTGTCAGAAATCCACAGCAGAGGAGAAGAGCAGGAGGAACAAGGACATTGACCTGGAATCAAACACCCCAGTGGGATGAGCTGGGATCTGTCAGAGCCTGAGGCCCAGCAGAGCCAGCTCCAAGCAGGTCTGGCATGAAATGGCTTCTCTTGATTTCCTCATCCTCCCCATCGAGCCTCTCTCTCTGATCTAATTGAAGGGGTTTGTTCTGACACCTGCTGCAATCAGGGCTGAATGTTTTCCATGGAAATTCAGTGCCAGGAACGAGGCCTGTGCTGTGCTCTTGGCTCCAGTGCCTCTCCAGCACTGGTTCCCACTCGCTCCCAGTTGCAAGAGACCCTTCTGCTCCATCATTCCTTCCACCTGCAGCATCTTCCTGTAGCCACCCCCGAGTTTTTTTGTCCCAAAAACTTATGGATCTTTCCTGCCCCACCATTTCACCCTGCCCTTGAGCTCCCTGCTCTCACAACCTTTCTAATCATATTAAGATCAAATCAACCCCCATGGTGGGGTTTGGAATGAGGCCATCTCTAAGGTCCCTCCAAAAGCCCAAGAGTTTTGGTTTATGGTTTGGGTTTAAGGGTTCCCTAAGCCCAAACCATTCTCTGTTTCTAAGATATCTGTGATGTTTTCTGGCTCAGCAGCACAAGGAGGGATCCCATCAGGTCCTGCTGCTCCATCAGCTGCTTGACACCATCACTGGGGCTTCCAGAAGGGGAGGCTGAGGAATGCTGGCTCCTCCTCAGGGTCTGTAGTGAGGAAAAATCCATCATTTCCCCTCTCCTCATGTTCCCAGTGCTGATGGAGGATTCACTCTCCCTTTAAATGAAGTAACCTCTGCAAGGACTTACCGTGCCTGGAGCCTCAGACCTTCGTGCCAGGATGGTTTCTTCTCCATCATCCAGAATAATTCCCTTTCTCCAGCTGCTGGCCTCGGGTTCTGTGTGCTGAGAGGAGCTGACTCAGAGATGACTCAAACTCTTCACACGCCTTTGTGGGTTTGCAAATGAACGAGCAGGGTAAGGTTGGGTGGTTAAATAAGAGACCTCAGGCAGCAGCCAGGCCCTTCCCAAAATCCCAGGGGGAAGTCAGGACCTGGAAACTCACCCTGAGCACAGAGATTCAATGGAGTGAGCAAAACCCACTTGTAAATACATTTATTAGTGCTGAGGCTGTGCCTGGAGCTGAGGCAAAGGAGAGAAGCCACACAATTACCTGCAAACTCCTCCTGAAGTCCTGGAGTCTGTAAGTCAACAGGGAAAGAACAAGGAACAGGGAGATGTTTCTGTTTTGCTGTGGGTTTTATTGAATTCCACATCTTTATTTTCTGATCTTAAAGGCAGATTATAAAACTGGTGTTTTTAAAAGGAAATTGCCAATTTGGGGGCAGCTGCAGAATGTGAGGAGTTACTGGGAAGCCTCAACACCAAAACTGGTCTCTGGATCCAGGTGTATGAGGGACTTGTCTGAAAGAATCTGGGCCCATCAGCTTTTTCTCAGAGCCAAAGCAGAGGAGCAGCAATCCCATGAGATTCCTAAATCCATCTCCATCCCTGGTTATGTCCAGCTGCCAGAAAATACCCTGGGGATGGAGGGGCAGGGTGGGATCCTTCACCTTGGGTTGCACAACAGGAATGAAGTAACTGAAAAAATGACTTTGAGTCTCACTTAGGAGCAAAACCAGCCCCTGAGCTGAGCCCAGGCCCATCCCAGTGATGCCTTGTGAAGGCTGGCCTAAAACAGAGGCTGGCAGAGCTGAAGAATAAAGCAGGGATTTATTAAAAGGATCTTCTCAATGGATCCACCTTGGGCAGCACAAGAGCCCAGCCAGGGCTGCACCCAAGAAGAACCAAAATGGTCACAAAAAATGGATGACTGGTCACAAGGTCTCACATATTTATAAGTTATGGTTCATTTGCATATTGGAGTTAATTGTCCAATTACAGCTTTAGGTTATGAAGTCCCATCCTGCTTGTTTTTCTCTCTCCAGTCCAGTCTCTTTTTGGGCCTGAGATTTGGATCATTTGTCCTTGGTCCCCAGCTAGAGAAGGAATTGTTTTGTCTCCCTGCTCTGTGCAGAGAGCTCACCATCCCATAATATGAACCCCAGACCCACCCACTAAAGCAGCACAGAACCTGAAAAATAGAAAAGCTAAAACCTGAGGCATCACCTGGAAATTCAGGCCTTTCCGCTCGTGTTCAGTCAGGACTGGGGGTGTTGCAGGAGGGATTATCTGTTCTGTAAGAGCTGAAATGTGCTTTGAGATCCTGCAGCTGAGGGTTCCCAGAGTATCCACAGGCATCTGTCATTCC
Source organism: Ploceus nigricollis (assembly GCA_013399945.1). NCBI lineage: Eukaryota > Metazoa > Chordata > Aves > Passeriformes > Ploceidae > Ploceus > Ploceus nigricollis. The sequence goes on along the minus strand of VXBC01001363.1, from coordinate 173,988 downwards.
TGCTCAGCACATCCTCGGCTGAAAGTGAGGGAATTGCACCTGGGTACAGAGCTGTTCCTGCTCCTCAGCTGGGGACACCCCCCAGGTGCTGGGAGGTCTGAGGGGAGGATTATGGGCTTTACAATGTGCAGGATTTCCATAGGGCTTAATGGAGCCAATACCTGTAAATTAGGATATTTTTTAATTTATAGAGGTAAAACCCCTGTGGGAAACTGCATTTGCTGTTGTGAGCCTTAGAGGTAATTATAATCTCCTTTTTTGACACTGCACTGTTGGGAGCGAATGCCAACATTTCCATTTGAGGGCTTATTTGATTATTTTTCTCATTTTGCAAAACATTATTACATTAACCCGCCACTCCTGAATCCTTGTCCTACCATAGCATTTATGCATGAGAGGGTCTGTGCTCTGAAAGGAACATCAGGCTGAAGAATGCTCCATGATGATGGAAAGGCTTCTGTTTATCCTGTGGGTTTGGAATAAGAGCTTATTTTTGGCTTTGGAAGCAAATGTGACCTAGTTTGGATCCAAAATGTAATCTGAACCTTCAGCTACACATCTCAGATATTTATTAGGGCTGAAAGTAGTCAATAAATGGATGTGAGTCTGAGTCAGACTGAGGGAGGGGAAGTTTAGGTTAGAGATTAGGGAGAAATTCCTCCCTGTGAGGGTGGGGAGGGGCTGGGACAGAATTCCCAGAGAAGCTGTGGCTGCCCCTGGAAGTGTCCCTGGACTGGACAGGGCTTGGAGCACCCTGGGGTAGTGGAAAGTGTCCCTGCCAATGGCAGGGGTGGAATGAGATGAGCTTTAAGGTCCCTTCCAACCCAAACCACCCCAGGATTCCATGGTTTTATATAAATCAATAATCCACAGCACCATGGCCCTGGGACCCTTTTGTTGTGTCCCAGCTCTCACTCCCTTTCCATCCCAGTTAAACCAGTGGGGCAGGAGGAGGCTCCTCCAGTCTGCAGAGATCCCTCAGGCTACTCTGACTGGGTGAAACCATCCCTGAGGAAAATCCTTCCCCCCCAGGGCTCACTGCTCTTCATTTCTCCTCCCAGTCTCTGCCCACACTGTCCTGAATGCAGGTCTGGGTTATTCCTCTCAGTCCATGCAATGCTCTCCTTTTTCCTTGCTTACTTTTAATTAAATCTCATCACTTGAAAAATCCCAAGAAACACTTTGCAAGATCCTTAATTTGATTTTTATTTTCATTAAGCTCAAACTTATATGACAAATCTCCCAGAGCTGTTGCTAAATGCACTTTGTTTTCATGCAGTGCTCTTCTGGCTGAAAGTCCTGTTCCTGCCACGGGAATGTGGGCAGGAAGGGAATGTTCACCTGGGGTTTATGACCCTGACAACCTGTTTTTGTTATTAAAATGGTGGTGAGCAGCAGAAGTGATGAAATACTGACTTCTGTGGAGTCTGCAGAGTGTTTTTTTTAAACTCCAGTCATTATATATTGTGTTGGCATAAAAAAGCAGAGGAAGATCCTTCCTAGAGAGCAAGCAATTCTTCTTGGACTTTATGAAGTTAATTATTTTATATCCCATAACTGAAACTTGTAACTCAGTGTAATTGGCAGGAGAAGTCCCACAGTAACAATCACGGGGCTGGTTATTGTTTCCTCTAGTGCTCCACTGTGGGAATGCTGGAAAAACAGCCTCCCATCCTGGTGTTTATTGGCAACTGCTTAAATAAATCATGCCAGCCTGTACAACAAGCTGAACAATCAATAATCTCTCCTCTTGAAATGGGAAGTGTTGCAGGAGGGGAAGAGGTGAGGACAGGTTTGTGGTGCCTTTTTAGCTGGGATTGTGCTTTATGGGTTTGGGAAAACCAGAGACCAAGCCTAGGATGGATGTCCAGTGGAAGGTGTCCCTGTCCATGGCAGAGGGGTGGGATGGGATGAGCTTTAACACCCCTTCAACCCAAACCACGCTGGGATTTGATGTCTCTTCAACCCAAACCACTCTGGGATTTGATGTCCCTTCAACCCAAACCATTCTGGGATCTGATGTCCCTTCAACCCAAACCACTCTGGGATTTGATGATTCCATGATGATTTTATGAATTTGTCCTTTTCCCAGTCTGCCAACACCTCACTGTGTGACTATAACAGGACCTGGATTAACCTTGTGGTGCTCCCCTATTCTGTTAAAAACCCCACTGATTGCCTCAGGCCCTGTTTGCAGCCTCGGTGAAGGAACCACGTCCCACACTCAGCATCACAGTGCCCCAGGGTTCCTCACCCATGTGTTCAGCCCAGCAACACCAAACCTCCTCATGCTGCTGTCAGCACCAGTGGGAATGACCCCATCACCCCCATCCTGAGGGATTTTGTGCAGCCACATCCACCCCAGCTCCCCAGGTGCCTTTTCCAGCTGTGCTCAGCCCATGGAGGCTCTTGGCTGTGCAAGACTTGGTTTTACCCAGGGGCTGCTGCTGCTGCTCTGTCTCACAGACCCTCTGGAGCTGCCTCCCTCTTGCAAGTGGATATATTAAGATTTTCTTTCCTATCTGCCACTGATTCCTGCCTATTTCTGTCCCAGGTGGAGCCTGCAGTGACAAGAGTGACCCATCTGTGAACGCTGACAGTCCTCACTCAGCGCTGCCTCGAGGCTCCAGCATAGCCAGGGAGAAGGGCAGGGACAACAGAGCTTTGCTTAATGTCACCTTTGGCACTTGGGATGGGACATTTGAAGTGGAGGGAAAGGGCAAAGCAGGAGATCTCTGGTGAATGTGGCACCTGCACCCTGCTGCTGCTGCTGGGAGCAGGGGGTGGCTGAGGATACAGCTCCAATTTAATGCTTCAGTAGGAAATTTTAGGATGGATCCTCATCTGGGATGAGCTGGCCTCGCTTTCAGTGGCAGGCAGGCAGCTTGTGAGGGATGGGGTCTGACCTGCTGGTCGTTTGAGGTCTTCAAGCTCATCTGTTAAGCTGCACTTGAGTTTGCAGGCTGGCATGGCATTCCTGCCACGTGGAGCAGGAGCAGGGCTGGGCACACACTCAGGATTAAGCATGTGAGTGTTTTACAGAAATACTCCTGTGTCAGTTCAGATATCCCCGTGCCCTTTTTTCTGCATGGAGAATGCTGGCTCAATTAAATTGTCATCTGCCTGGAAAAAAGATGTCCTGGTAGCAGGCCTGGGTCTCTTGGTATGAAACCACATTTCTGGACGGAATTTAAACAAAGTCATCCATCTTAGGGGGTTGCTGAATTTCTTTTTCTATCCCTTCCATCACGAAAAGGAAGTATGCTTCTGAACTCTCCAGACAGTGATTTCAAGGTAGGATGGCTCCTGTTAAATTAGACATTTATGGACTATTTAGTAAATTACCTCAGAGACAAAACCTTCCAGACTTGTTTTCCATTTCGTATGGACTATTTCAGAAAATCTATCACGATTATCTGGGGCTGGGAGGAGCTGAGGAGCATTTGGATGTGGGAGAGGTGGCCTGGCTGGGAAGTCCCCAGTTGTCCTTGTGGTGGCAGTGACTGGGGAGAGGAAAGCAGCTCTGGGAGCAGCACAGGCCAGTCCTGCCTGGACCCTTTCCCAATTTCAGCATTTGAGGAAAGGAGCCTGAATGCTGCAGGAATGTTGGAGGGGATGTGATGTGATCCTGCTGCAGTGATGGCCCGGAGGTGGCCGGGGGTGCCTGGCCCTGGGGGAGGCTCTGATGGGGCCACCCGTGGCCAGCTGTGGCTGCAGCTGCTTCCTCACACAGACACCTGGGCTTCCACAGGGCCAAGGCTGCAGCCCCATGGCAGGAGGTGCTGTTTAGGCTGTGGGGCCTGGAAGCATCCCCAGAGAATGCGACAAAATGGGGTTTGTGGGGATCCATGGGGGGCAGGGCATTTGCACAGAGCACACCTGGCCAGCTGGGGGTTGAGTTTATCCTCACCAGAAGCACCAAACCTGTATCTCCTCCCAGTGATGCCTTGAGAAGGCTGACCAAGAACAGAGACTGGACAGAGCTGAAGAATAAAGCAGGGATTTATTAGAAGGATCTCCTCAATGGATCCACCTTGGGCAGCACAAGAGCCCAGCCAGGGCTGCACCCAAGATGAACCAAAATGATCACAAAATGCACAACCAGCCACGAGGTCTCTCACTTTGATCAGTTCTGCTCCATTTGCATATTGGAGTTCATTGTCCAATTCCAGCTTTAGCCCATGCAGTCCCATCCTGCTTGTTTTTCTCTCTCCAGCCCACGTTGTTTGTGCTCTTGGGCCTGAGATTTGGATGTTATCCTTGGTCCCCAGCTAGAGAAGGAATTGTTTTGTCTCCCTGCTCTGTGCAGAGAGCATCACCATCCCCTAATGTGAAGCTCAGACCCACACACTAAAGCAGCACAGAATCTGAAAAATAGAAAAGCTAAAACCTGAGGCACCACCATCAGTCCCCTCTCTGCTGGTATTGAACAAAACCTGATTTGAAGCAGAACCTCCTGCTCTGGGATTTGTTTGCACCTTGCACTGGGAACTCTTCCCCCATTTGCTTTCACAGCCCCGGCGTGACCTTCCCCTGATGCCAGGATGGCAATTAAGGAGCTCAAAGCAGGGAGGGCTCTGGTTGCTATTGATTAGGGCTCTAATTGCTCATCTCCCCCCGCTGTCCAAGAGAATTGGGCTGGATGGAGATGCACGGAGTGAAATGGAGTCGTGGCTGCCACGGGACTCACTCAGACATCGTTCCTCAGCACGAGGCTGCAGGATTTGGGGGCTCTTCTTGCTCAACCCAGTTTTCTCATTGCTGGTCCCTTCCAACCTCTCTGCTTTCCTAAGGTCCCTCACTGTGACCAGCCACGGGTGCAAGGGCAGGGAAGGGTGGTCACTGCAGGCACACCTCGTGGGCTTCTGGGAGCACCCCCAAACATGTTCAATTATCTCATTAATTATTTCCTTCCAGCTCAGAACCAATGCTGGGACATTTCAGGGCATCACAGAACAAGTTACATCTCCAAATGTAGACCAGAGATGGTTTTTGAAAAATGCCCATCTCAAGAGAAGTTTAAATTTGGGGGATACCTTTTCAAGCTATTAGCTGATCACAGCCTTGGTAACTTGGAAAAGGAGAGGAAACCTCACCAAAGACTGAAGCAATATGACAGTAAGGAGTGGAGAGCTCTCAAGAGCCAAGACTTTCAGAAATAAGAGCCCTCTGCCCATAATTTTGGGTTGTTCCTTGTCCAGGGAGGCTTTAGCCACCAGAGGTGTGGAAAAAGCAAAGTGATCTCTTTGTTAGCTGCTGCAGGAAACTTTGCTGCCCTGAGAGCACGGGATGATCCCAGAGTTGTCTAATTAGGCAGGCAATTGTTTAAAAAAGGATTTCACATCCAGGCCTGAAAGAGCTGGAATTGACCCGTGAAGTGAAGAAAAGGCTGAATTTCATTCCCAGCCCCTGCACAGAACCTGGCTGAGCACGAGGAGCCTCACGCTGCCTCTCTGCTTGGGGTGAATTTCATTAGAATGGGCTGATAATTGCATTGTACAGCCAGAACCAAGCAGGGGGAATTTACCTTCAAGGCCCATGAAGGTCAAGATCAGCCTCAGAACAATATCAGGCTTTTGAAGACAAAGTTTTTATGTGAACAGGGAGAGGACTTTGTGAACTCAGAGGCCTTGCAGATGTTCAAAGCTGACAGCAGCCATTTTGTGCCATTTTTCAGGAGTACAGCTGGGCCTGTGGTTCATCCAGGGCTTCTCTTCTTCCGGGGATCACTGGGTGCAATTGTGGAGTTTGTTTTCTGTGGTTTGGGATATTCTCTGGAAATGCCCCAATCCTTTGGGAGACAAGGTCAGGGAGGGGGCTGGAACTTGCTGTGAAAGTACAAATTATTTGCTCCTAAGGAAGCTCTTTTGGGAGCCTGAGCAGCTCCCAGAGGGTGCCAGCACTCCTTTCCAGATGTGCTGCACCTCTGGGGCAGACAGAAAATGCTGGATAAGCTGGAGCTGCCCTTCCTCCTTAGTGAATCCTTCCCACGTGGAACCAGCAAACCCCTTGGAGATAACAGCAGGTGGCTGCGAAAAACACTGCAGATAAGGGAGGATTGAAGACAGTGGAACTGTTTTTAGGTAAATTTCTGCTTTTCAGATCAGATCTGCATGTTTATCCCCTATCTACATGCACACTTAATCCCCAGTTGCCATGGGACAGGAGAACTGCCTGTTTTTGCAAGCTCTTTCTCTGAGCAATTTCCTGTTGTTAATGCAGCTCAGTCCCTTGATTCCATTCCAGTCAAATCATTCCTGTTGTCTTTTCCGAGGTCATTGTGCTGCCTTGCAGAGCCCAAACCTCTGTGTTGGCACAGCTTGGGAATAAAGAGCCCTCTGTGAGGAGCTGCTGAGCCAGGCTGCCACAGCCAGGTGAGAGCAGACCTGAAAGGGCATTTCCATGCCTTGATCAGCTGCCAGCCCTGCTGCTCTGGGCACAGCCAGGCTCGGCCTCAGACACGTGGTCTGACTTGATTTATGTAATCCTCACATCTAGATAGTCCTCAGAATGCCCCACTCAGGATTATAACAAGGTAAACACGTTTTTAACACACAAAAAACCTGAAAATCTGATTGTTCTGGTGAAGCAGACAAAAGCTGGAAACTCTTAGCAGGGGTGTTTTTGAGGTGAGGCATTGATGTTTGAGGGAGAGAGAGCAAGGCTGGGAACTGGAGAAAATAAGCTGGGTGGCAGTAATAGAAAAAAACTTCCTGCTTTTCTTACAAGCAACCAAATGTGGAGTGGCAGAGGCGGCTCCTTTCTGCAGAGCTGCCTCTCTGACGACAAACACGCCGAGGTGTCGATGCGGGGAGCAGCAAGTTGTGTTCCAGACTCCCTGATAAGTAAGAATACACTGTGCTTCACACGTGTTCTAAAGGAATCTGTCACTCTCCTGAAGGCCTCACCTCCCTTTGCAAAGTCTCTTTATTCCCCTTTTCCTGAGTCACAAAGTGAGGGGGGAGGTCAGGCCTGGTGGGCTGCAGAGACTCCCAAGAGCCTCCCTGGCCACCTCATCCCAGTGGTGGGTGTTGGGTTGGAATTTGCTGTAATAACTCCCCTGGTGAGGTGACACCAGAGAAGGGAACAGAATGGGCCCATCATTAGGTTAAAAATAGAAACTCACAGTCACAAAGAGTGTGGGCAGTAAATTGGGTCCTGGCCCTGCCCCATGCCTGGAGCTGCTCTTGCTGCCTGCATGGATGAAGGAGTCTCCCCTTTTCCCATCCCTCTGGCCCAGCAGAATGCCAGCTCTCACCTGGGAGGGTCAGAAGTGTGTCCTGATGGCAGGAAGGCACCAATGCCCATGGCAAGGAGCAGGATCCCAGCTCCTGTTCTTGCCTGTGCCCATCCCAAGCTGTGTTTGGGGCAGCCTCAGCCTGGCTGTGTGGCTTTGTGCCTCTGCTGGACGGTTCCAAAGCACATTTTCTCCCGGGCAGAGTGCTGGCATATGCACACACATGCAGCAGGCACTCACTGGAACTGGCAAGCTGGAAAAATAACAGCATCCTCAGGGAAAAGAGAGGCTCCCGTGTTGGTACCTTCCTCCCCTCTGCTGGCAGTTGCTCTGCACATCTCCAGCTCTCAGGCTGCTGCCCCTGAGAGCCGGGGAGGGAGATAAAACAATCTCATCACAGCGATGTTATTTCCCTCTCCAAGTCCTCTTGCATTTTCATATGGATGTTGATAGCGAGGGCTGTAGATGTCACCGCTCTGGATTTATGGATAGAGATGTGCAGATGAGTGTGACAGCTGGGTGTCTGACTCCTTTCCACTGCAAAATCTGATCCCTCTTCTCTGCCATCAGTTGGATTTCGTGCCACTCCTGACTCCGTTGGCAGAGCCGGGAGCTGTGTGGAACTCGAGCTCCGTTTCCAATGAGCTTGTCGGGTCTCAGCCCTCAGCAGTGAGCTCATTAACAAAACCAGCCCTGGTGGACATCCCCTGAGTGCACAGGGGTCGTGTCTGAGCTGCCCTCCCTCTGCAAAGGCTTTTCCCCTTGGCCATGCAGGGTCGTGTGTGGGGTTTATCTCGCTGAGAACAAACCGTGTCGTGCAGCACAGAGACCCCGCTGGGACCCAGCTCAGGTCATGAGAATCCTCTTCTCCAGAGGCAGCTCAGCATCCATCTCCTGTCCTGCTGTAAATCAGGAGCTGTGGGGTTTAATTCCATTGCTGAGCCTGTGTTCTTACGTCAGAAATTACAGCAACAATGGGAGGGATTCAGTGAAAGGGCCTGGGGTGACAGGACAAGGGGGGATGGCCTTCAGTGAAGGAGGGCAGGGTTAGACAGGATGTTGGGAAGAAATATTGGCTGTGAGGATGGGGAGAGGCTGAGATAGAATTCCCAGAAAAGCTGTGGCTGCCCCATCCCTGGAAGTGTCCAAGGCCAGATTGGACACGGCTTGGAAAAACCTGGGACAGTGGAAAGTGTCCCTGCCCATGGCAGGGGGGGGCACTGCAAAGTCTTTGAGGACCTTCTCAACCCCAGCCATGCTGGGATTCTGGGATTCTGTGACAGGAAGGC
>VXBC01001363.1:147934-165453 GCA_013399945.1 Ploceus nigricollis | reverse complement strand
AGGGATGGGCAGAGCTGCCTGTGATGGGTGCACGTGCATGTGTGTCCCAGGCAGGTGTGTCCCAGGAGGGGTGTCCCAGGCAGGTGTGTCCCAGGAGGGGTGTCCCCTCTGGGCCTCCCTGTGCCGTGGCTCTCCTGCAGCACCATCTGCAGCAGAGCATTCCCTGCTGCAAGGCTGAAGGAGCAGGACTGCTGCACGTAGAGCTGAGCTGATGAGGCTCAGCACCCCCTCTCCTTGTTTCATGTTTAATTAGCTGGTGCATGAAGGATGGATTGGATAGAACAAGGAAGCAGCAGGGAGAAGGAAGGTTAATCTATCCTCTAGCCTTGCTATTCCTTCTTCCTTGTGATCTTGTGAAGCAAGGAGATGATGTGTCTTTTGAAGTGTAAAGTACTCCCTATCCTTCTCCCCCCCGAAGTCATCTCCTCCTCCTCCTCCTCTTCCTCCTCATCCCAACCTCAGTCCAGCTGCTTCCTGCCAGGTGCTGCTGATGGCCGAGGGGCTGGACCCAGCCTCCCTGGGGGCTGCACGAGGGAAACACAAAAAGTCAGGACTGGCTCTTTTAAGCACCTCAAAGCCCTGTGCAGGAACCCTGGGGTGCTGCCTGTCCCAGGCCAGGGCTTGGAGTCACCTGGGACAGTGGAAGATGTACCTGCCCACGGCAGGGCTGCAGTGGGATGAGCTTTAAGGTCCCTTCCAACCCAAGGGATTATTGACTTCGTTTGGGGTTGATGCAGCAGGAGGAAGAGTGTGGGCTGGGAGGATGCCCTAGAGCCCAAAGCAGTGCTGGGAAGCCTCGGTGTCACCTGGGGTGTCCCCAGGACCTCAGGGCTCACAAACAGCAGTGCCACCCCCAAGCTGTGAGTGAGGAGAGGGAGCTGGGCTCTCTCCTCTCCTCTCCGTCTTCAGGAGCTCTGCTCCATTTTTCAGGAAACTCTTTGAGAACAAGGAGCAGGGGAATCAGGACAGAGGAGAGGGCTGGCCTGGCACGAGCAGCCCTTCCCCAGGCCCCGTGTTCTCCCCAAGTCAGAGTAATTGAATTGTTTTAATATTAATGTCTTCTCTCGAGCTCTGCTGATGGGAGGGAGGGAGAGATGTTTCTTCCAAAACAGTCTTAAGCTAATGCAGAAAGTATGAATAAATCTCTCAGAGATTATAGCCCCTGGAAAGCTCCTGTGAATATCAGAAAGACATCCTTCCTGCTATGGGAGGTTTGATTGAATTACAAATTTGAGGCAACTCCAAAGCAAAACTGATTAAGTCTTTTCTTTCTCACTGTCTTCTTGTAGCTTTTTAAGGCGCTAAAGCTTTTTAATAATTAGAATCCCCCCGTCCTGTTTGTAAGTGGTTATAATTGGCATCGCCCTGCCTGTTAAGTAGCTCTAATTGGCATCATGTCCTCGTGGATGGTGACGCACCAGAGCACAAAACGTGGTGGGAAATGTTGTCACTCCTTATCTCTGAGGGAGACCCACGGCCTGTGCTATGAGAGGATCATCTCAGGGTGGGGAGGGAGAGGTGATGTCCCAGGGATGAGCCCCTGGGTGCTGCTGAGGTGGAAAAACAGGGATGGGGCTCCAGCTCTGCTCCCAGGAGGAACTGGAGCACCCTGGGTATGGCCTCTTGTGTAGGAGACTGCTGTGAAAACAGCAAAGCCCCTGTTTTGGGAGGAAGGGGAGGGTCCTGCCCACGGGGCTGTCTCTGCTCTTCCCCTCGGAGCCGTCCCCGCGCCCACGGCCGTGTTTGATTAGCGGTGTTTGATTAACCGTGTTTGATTAACGTTGGCACTGCACTGCCAGGATCTAAGGCTTTGCTGGGAGAAACACTGCCGGGGTAAAGGCACTATAGAAATCACCTTATTCAGTTCTCCCCTATTAGAGCAGAGAGGAAAAAAGGAAGAAAGGAAGCAAAAGAGAAAGCGTTGTACCGCAGGAGCTTCGCACGGGGCCGTCTGTAGCAAGGAGACAGCTGTGGTCTTTACCAGCCCTTGACAAGTGATTTTTCCAACAATCAGATGGGAGAACATGCTCTGTTAGGCTTATAATTGATAATATAGCACTGTTGAAATATGCCTGTCAGTTCTGCGGGGAGATAAAATTATAGCATTGATATTTCAGAACAGTTCTCACAGGCAGCTTCTGAAACCACATCCTGGCCCTGGCACGTGAAGGGTGGGATGGGCGGGTGTGGAGGCAGGATCCAGCCTTCAGCCTCGCCCTGAGGGTGAGGAGGGACCCCACTGCAGACCCCTAGCCCTCGGTGGGCTCTGTGGAGCCTTTCCAGGGCCCAGCAGGTGCTTGCACTAAGAGAAGTGGGATGAGCTGGCCTGGCAATGTGTCACAGAGGTGTTAAAATAATGATCAGGGAAATTCAAATGATCCAAGCCAGTCACAGTGGTGAGTTTTTTAACAGGGAAGGCAGTTAACTAGTGTACACTTCAGAAACTGATCCCTCCATTCCTGGGAATGTTTTGAAGAGGAGCACAGGCTTTGGGAATAATCCAGCAAAACTCTTGGGATGCACAGCTGGGGTGAAGGGCTCTGGCTACTTTTGAGATCACAGCACTCCACAAGGGCTATGGATCCCTAAGGAGCTCAGTGCCACAGAGTCCCACAACCTCCAGAAGTCCAAGAACTTTTTGGATCACCTTCTAAAAGGTGTTTGGTGAAAGGAAAACCTGACAGGGAGGGAGCCCCAGGACCCACCAGCACTCAACTTTGCCATCTCAATCCCACTGGCCACTGGTGCCTGCTCAGAATCAGGATGGTCACACCAGCTGGGTTATGAGAACCACCAGTTGCTCAGCTGGGTTCTCCAGGATCCTGTAGGATCAGGGGGCACGGGAAGATCCTCACCTTGCCCAAACCTCTGGGACGTTTGATCCCACGTGGATGCTGGTACTGGAGAGACAGAACAGGGTTTATGGACCAGGGGCTGGAAACACTCTGAGCTGTGGGACAGATGGAGGAAGGGACTGCAGGAGTTGTTGGCAGGACTTGGTTGTGTCCATTTGAGCTCCAGATCTGTGATTTGTAGACAGGGAGGGGAGGTGTTCCCAAGCCTGTGCTGATCCAGCACCCTGCACAGAACAAAAAGGTTTGAAACAGGATAAAAGCAGTCCTGGAAGCAAAAGGAATAAATTATTGTCTTTCTCCTGGTGACCAGGTGGAGAGCAGCAGGTGAGGCACAAGGTGGGGACTTGCCAGAGCTCACGGCACCTGTGTGCCAGCTTGGCTTGGGGGAAGGATGCAGCAGCCTCTGCCCTCTCAGCCCTCCCTTCTCTGTGCTCCTCTCCCTCTCTCCTTTCTTTCTCTCCTTTCTTGGCACAGAACTTGGATAGATTGAGTGCAAGAGCAGTTAAATGAAATTTCTGACACCCCTTTGTTGTTCCCTGCTCCGGGGGGGGCTCAGCCTCCAGCCCCTCTTGCACCCCAGTGAAACCAGTGGCTGGGATGGTTTGTTCATCCCCACCTCACCCACTGAAGCCCCCAATTAGCATCTTGCCCCAGGACACCTGGGCCTGGCATTAGCAAGCCTTTGTCAGGGTTAGTGACTCAAATTTGGAGTCAAATTAAAGGCGTGTCGCTAATTACGAGCTCCGGATTCCCTTCAGGGTTGGCTGCACTGAGTGAAATTGAAGTTCCCGACATCCCCGTTCCCATTCCCCCTTCCTAATTAGTCTTCCCCAACTCTTAGAGGCTGACATTTAAAATGAACTCAGCTGAAATTAGTGCTTTTGTAGGCGATTTTCAGTGCTGCTAATGGGAACACGGAGGGGACAAACCCCTGCCTTAGTGGCAGCCCGTGGAGGAGGTGACAGGTCCCAGCTGCCACCGAGCAGGGCAGGCACTGCTGCCACCCAGCCTGGGTGCACCTGCCTGGGAAGGGGCCTTGAAGGTGCCTTGGATTAATGCATTAAGGAGATTTTTATTGCCTGACTCCCTGATGAAGGTCCCTTTCATCAGAGATTTCTCCCCTCAAGACACAAAAGTCAGTAAATTCTGGGCTCAGTCTGCAAATCTCCAGTTGACGTTTGTGACTTAACTCACTCCTCCGAGTAAAACCCCGAGCACAGAGCTGTGAGTTGCAGCAGCTCTGGTGTGACCAGGCTGCCAGGCTCTTAAACCCCCAATTTCCTGCCTTTTGATGGCTTTGAATCACGATGGGCCTAATAATAATGATAGTTGGTACTTTTATGGCACTTTATCTTAAAAGCACTGTGCAAACATTAATTAATTATAGACACAGACAGTGTCTGCAAACGTGGAGCTGCAGATGCAGCCGGGTTTGGAGCCACGCAGAGCTCAGAGCCAGGAGCTTCCCAGCAGCAGAGAGCTTGGATCACATCTGCTGTGGCCCCTCCGTGGGCAAAGCCCCTCATTTCTGGCAGTATCTGCCCCAAAAGGTGACCAAAAACAACCTGTGCCCCTGCAAACAAGTCACTGCACAGGCTCTCAGGGAGGATTTTACTGCTGTTCCTGGCTGGAGAGGTGGCAAAACCTTGGGGTTGGCTCCTGGTTTGGAGCAATTTGCTCCAATGAGCAACCTGGACTTTCAGCCTCCTTATGGCTGCAGGTGTTGCTTTTTTGGGGGATGCTGTGCTCCCTAAAATTTACACGTGATGCAGAGATGAACTTTGCCCATCTCCTACTTCTCCAAGTTAAAACGAGCACCCCAACACTGCAGGGAAGCTGGGAATGCTCCGTGTCTGCCTGGGAAGGAGGGAGGGAAGGAAGGCAGCAGCAGCCATGGAGGAGGGCAGGCTCTGTCTTCACAACCTTTCTCCTTCTCTGACCACATGCTGGACATGCAAAAGATCCCTGTTTCCTTGGAAACGGGCTCTTCCCGCATGTGCTGCAGCGAGTTGGGCAAGTTTGCCTTCATCAAACCCCCACGGTGAGGAGAATAAGCTCCAGAGAAGCTGTTCTGGGGCCGCAGCCTGATTGCTGCTGCTTCCCTTATTTGCATCCCTTTAAGAAAAGGCAGAAGAACACGAAAATCTCCCTCCTGCCCCTTGCAGAGGAGATCCCTCCTGGCTCCTTGCAACCTCTGTCGCTGTCTGAAGGCAGAGGAAATTACTGCAATCACTGACACAGGGCTGAGCACCCCAAAACTTCCCACCTCCCCCTCAAAACCTGGGTTGCAGACATTGCTCCCCCAGACAAACTGGGGGCAGGGGAGGGACGTGTCCCCTCACTTATTTCCTTTTTTTTCACTTTCCAGTCAACTCAGCATCAAGTCAGGCTTGAGACAAGAGGCCCAGAGGCTCCCTGGAAGATTCCCTCAATGGCAGCAGCTTTGCATTTGCCTTTGCCAGCTTTACCCCCTGCCACTGCAGTGACCTGCCAAGGACACAGCCAGGACACCCCGGGGTGGTGCTGGGGAGATGCTCCCTGTGCCAGGGCACTGCAGAACCTGTCCCTGGATGCTGGGCACCAGGAAGGACCGCAGGAAGCAGAAGGGGGAAGAACAGGGACATTCCAGAGCACACAGCAAGGCTGGAGGGGCAGCGAAGCCCAAAGCCCAGCTCTGAGCGGGTGTGTGGGTGTTTAACCCAGCAGATATAAATGCTCCAGGCCTGCAGTTTAGAGAAACCTCATAAATATTTTAGCTCGGGGAGGATGAAAAGAAGACAAACAAATATAGTTTTGGGCCTTTGGGGCATTGCTGTGATCATCTCTTCAGAGAAACAGAGGTGGTGCTGGTACTTGGTGCTGCAGCGTGACAGGGAAGCTGCTGACATATTGTCTGACGAGCACTGCCACCAAAATATTGATTTTGGAGTGAGGGAAAAACAAGGAAAAAGGTCCAAACTTTTCTAATGAGGCGGTTTTGCTCCTATTATTCCAGCAGGATTTGCCAAACTAACCCAGTGATCAAAGCCTGGAGTTTTGATCCGAGATGGGTGGGCAAATGCCGTGAACATTTGTGCTGTTCTCGTACGCTTGTTTTGACTGTCTCTGCCTCTAAAGTCTTGTTTGAATTTGAGAGTGGAATTTAATTTGATTATTTTTACAGCTAGAAAGCAATGAAGGATGAATAAATACTCTTTGCTGAACATTTCATTTGAAAAATACACTAAAAAACCACTGAATTAACGATTCAGTGATCGAGGCTGTGAATTCTGGTTGATCATCATTTTAAAAGCAATCCTGGTAGAATTTTGCAAGCTGAGGAATATCATAAAGTGTTCCAGTTGTTTTGCTGCTGTAATTATACAAGACAGACTGTGTGCAGATGCAGTGGTGCTGGTACAAATTGCTCTGGTGCCCTCAGTGGAGCCAGGAAATGCAGATGTGGGAGGTGGCTTAGGTGGAGCTGCCACGGATTTGCCCAGGGAGGTGGTTTAGGTGTCAGCCTGCACGTAAATACCAGGCATTAATTGCCTATTAATTACCTGGGTCTGTTTGGAACCTGCTCACTGCGACTCTGTAAATATTTGTGGCAAAATTCAGCATCCACAAAGATCTCTTAATTCTTGGGAATTCAGCACTAAGGCTTGCTGTGGGTTTGCTGGAGGCACTGGCAGCCCTTCCAATGGTCACCTCCACTCTCTGGCTGCTCCTGGGCTTATTCTGGGGAGAATCCACTCCCTTTTTTAGCAAATATGGATGCAGTTTATGGAACTGATGCTCTGCCGACTCCGTTGGTTTCAGTATAAATCCCAGGAGAGATCAGCATTTTGCTTTAAAATCTCTGAGCTCAAACAGAGGATGGATAAAGGGAAATGTTTGCACAATCTCTTTGCAAATCAAATCTTTAACGTGGCGCTTCACTCTGGAGAGGTGGAGAGGAAAGATAATCCCAGATTTTGACTTTGAGCTCGCAAGGCAAAGCTGCCCTTCATTGTAAAATCAGCGGGAGCTTGTCTTCAACTCCCACGGGAGTTTCTGGGATGGAACCAGAGGCTCCAGGGTCCTGAGACTCCAAAACAAATTTACACCGCGATCGCTGTCTCAGCCTGCCTCCGGGAGGTGCTGCCCCGTGCCAGGCGCACGCGGAGCGCCAGCGTTTGAACATGTTCCGCTAATCCCGGGATTTGGAAACGCGCTTGGCAGCGCACACCGAGGTGATTCATTCCTGCAGCACAGCCCTGGAGCTGGGATGCAGCACACAGAGGATGCCAGCCAGGGCCCCTCGCCTCTCCCAGCAAAGGCTCCACAGTTTCTGGGGCGTTTCTGGGATCAGAAACATCAGGACTGTCGGGATCTGGGCTCATCACACTCCGTGCTCGCTCTTGCAGGGTGGCAAAGGGAAGCACATGCCAAGGAATGGACCCAGGAGCAATCCTGGGGTCCCAGCATCATCTATGGCTCACTGATCTGAGGTGCCACAGGGCAGTATTTCATTTTCCTCTTTGCAACCTACTGATTCCCCAGCATCTTAAAATTCTCCAAATATCCATAAATTTGAAATCCAGGCCCGTTCCTAATGCCTAGAAATGCTGCTGTCCCGCACTGGAGAGCAATTCCTCAGGCAGTGAATAAATTCTGGGGCTGTCTGGGTTTGGGCTGAGGTTTGGAGGTGTGGACGTGCTGCTCAGTGACTTTAGGATCTTAAATGCCTCCCTCAAGCTGGAGTTTGGTCAGCAGCCAGGAGCTGCACCTAGCAGGAGCTGGGAGCCAGCCCATGGTGCCGGAGCCGGCGGAACACGCTCATTATCTCTACCTTGCTCAGAAAGGATATTGTGATTTTAATAACTTCTTGGATCCATTTTTTCCCTGGTAGCTCTCGTTGCCTTGGATACAGGCTCTGGAGAGGCTCAGCCCTGCTAAAGATGGTAGATCATTTAAATGGAATAGAAGATGAGGTGTGGATTTGCAAAGTGCTTTTGCACTCCCGGAGCTGGCTGGGAGCGCTTCGGCAAAGCCGAGCTTCCGTGGGATGTGCGGGTTTGTTCAACAGGGCTTTGTTCCTGGGGATGGGACACCAAAGCTGCTTTTGCACATGGAGTTTGTGGTGTCTGATGTGTCCATGTGACAGCGCCAGGCTGGGAAAAGCAGAGCCCTGAGGCTTTGGTGATGGTGTTGAATCAATTATGCAGGAGCAGAGCTGGATCTTGGCGCCTTTGGAATGGGGTGTTCCAAAGACTCCAGCTCTGCTGCCATCCTCTTCCTCCTTCACCATCACCTCCGCCCTCACTCTGACTTCCCAAGGTCACACAGGACCTGCAGGGTGGGTTAAGGCCATGAGCTCTTCCAGCTGATGTGTGTTCATGGTGCTCCAGCTCTCCCAGCTGTTCTCATTCAAAGCTTGATTCCCATCCCCAGCACTCCCTTATTCCCTCTCTCCCAGCTTACACACACGGCTTACCTACAAAGAAGCCACGCAAACAGAGAAATTCTCATTTCATGAGAGGTTGCCCACCCCTAAAGGTCACCAAAGCTATTAAAGAAAGCCCCTCGTGCCCAGGGCTTTGGACACCTCATTTGACTTGCTTTGGTTGAATTTCACGCTGCTGCAGTTTTTTATTTATGCCCTTTGAAAGTCTTCTGCTGTGCTGGAGGAAGCCCACTCGTGGTGCCTGTTGTAATCAAGCAGCTCTGGCTTTTTGGAGCTGACTTTTCTTCTCTTAACAACTCTGGGGTGTCTGGGCCCATCCTGATAAAAACAAACTAAACAAATTGCTTTTTCTTCCTGGTCCTCATCATAAACACGCTTGGATCTATGATGGCTGTCTGGAAAGTTGTGAAGATCATTTAATCACTGCCAGAATAAATCATCCTGACTGGAGACTCTGCTCTGAACTTGGATTTGCTGCTGGGGTTAAGGAGGGTGAGATGCTTGTGACACTGGGCTCAGAAATCGGTGTTTAACTGCTTTGGAGGAGCTGCTGGAGGTCATAGCCCTGCTGTGCTGGGTGCCAGAGCTGGTGGAGGAGCAGGAGGAACTGAGGGACAGCTTCTTTCCATGAGGGTGTCAGAGCACTGGAAAGGCTGCCCAGGGAGGATGAGACATTCAGTGTTTGTGTGGGCTCACCTGGGAGCTCCAGCCCTTCTGCCACCCGTGCAGAGCCAGGGAACTCCTGCCATTGCCTCCCAGCTGATTTCCCCAATTCCTGCCCATGGATGTCCCTGTGCTGGAAGGAGTTGCTCACCTTGGTCTGTGCCAGCCCTTCTTTCAACCTACAGCCCATGGGAAGGACCCCATGATGCCTGAAACTCTCCAGAATTTCACCCTTCGTGCTGCTTCAGGAGCCTGGAGAGGAAGGAGGAATCACTGAGGAAGCAGCAGCAGAATGAAGAAAAGGAAAAAAAAAAAAAAACAACACTTCTTTGCTCAAAAAGAAATCACAGCCTTCCTGGAGTGAAGAAAAGAAGAGGAGGGAGGGAGATGCACCACACAAAGAGAAGAAAATGGGCTGAGAAACCACAAGACATTTTAAAGCTCACCCAGGAAACCCCACTTTGATATCCCCTCTCATTGGGAGCATTTGAGGGCAGAATAATGCTGCCATGATTGATCACACAAAGGGATGAGAAAGGGAGTGGATCCGAGAGCTCCTTTCTGCTTCTTAGGACCAAAAAAAAAAAGCTTTGTATTCCATTTCAATGTAGGAGCTAAGAACCCTTAATCAAGTGTCTGTTTGCAGGGCTGTGTTTGTCAGGAGCGACATGTGGGCCCTTCCAGGAGCAGGAATGGGAGTGGGCAGGACAGGAGCCACTTCCCCTGCCTGTAGGGACCTCTGTGCTCTGGCTTTTCCACTGCCTTCAGCCCTTGGGAATTGGCTCAGGTTGGTTCATGGCCAAGGAGAAACTGAGTCACACCCAGGGAATTTCCCCACACCGGATGCGTGTGGGCACAAGGTAATTCATCTTCAGAGAATCCCAGACTGGTTTGGGTTGGAAGGGACCTTAAAGCTCCTCCAGTCCCACCCCCTGCCACGGGCAGGGACACCTGGGTGCTCCATGGGTGCTCCAAGCCCCGTCCAGCCTGGCCTTGGACACTGCCAGGGATCCAGGGGCAGCCACAGCTGCTCTGGGCACCCTGTGCCAGGGCCTCCCCACCCTTACAGGGAAGAATTTCTTCCCAATATCCCACTCAAATCTCCACTTTTCCAGTTTGAAGCCATTCCCCCTCGTCCTGTCACTCCATCCCTTGTAAATAGTCACACTCCATCTCTCTTGTAGCTCCTTTAGGGGCCACAATTAGGTCCCCCTGAGCTTTCTCTTCTCCAGGCTGAACAATCCCAATCTTCCCCCCAGAGCACTGCCTGGGACTTAATTCCATCTCCTGTTTGTCCAACAGTTCAGCTCCATAGACTTCATTTTATGCTTGTTTAAGTTAATTTGATAATTAGTGCAGAGCAGAGGCGTTTTGGCCGGGAGGTCGTTTGTAGCTGGTGTGACCAGGGCAGCTCTGCTCATGTCTGATCCCAGGGGATGAGGGGATGCAGCACTGCCCACATGCAGCTGGTTGGGTTGCTTGGAAGGGGAATGCTGACTTCCCATTAAAGCAAATTGGTGCTGCTCCTTCCCTAAATACAGACTGGATATGACCCAGGAGAAGAAAAATCTCAGCAAACTATTTTTCCTTAAATTTCATCCCTAAATGTTCATCCAAATATCCAGCAGAGCAGTTACTGCTGAACAAATGAACTATGGAGCTGCATCAAAATCAACTTTTTTAACAGGGAAATGTTTATTATGTAGTGTGGTTTTATTTCTTTTTACTGATGGGAGAAAGAAAGTGTTCAAAATGAACATTTTTTAAACTGATGAAAAAAATCGATGTTAGGAAAATAAATGCTGCATTTTTCATTGGGTATGTCTCCATTTTTTAACTTCCAGATTTCATTTTCAGCAATTTGACTTTTCTGCCTGTTATAAACCAGCTGGATCAGACTCCCTGGCTGGTGTCAGTCTCTCCTCTGCTCGGGGGCAATCCAGCAGCTCCAGGGCAGGACTTTCCCAAGCTGCAGCAAGAAGAGAATGAGAAAAACTCAGCCCACTCCTCTTGGAGCCCCAGGTCTTCTCCCCATGAGCAAAGCAGCTTTTTGTATGGCCAGTCCCTGATTTTCCATCTGGGACCTGTTTTGTGTCTCTCTACCTGAAGCTTGGGAGATCCTCAAAGGCAATTTGGTTTTTAGGTATTCCAAATCTGGCTGAAAATGAGGAAAACTGAATTCAGCCTGGCAGAGAAGAGGGTGAGTGACTCCAGAGGCAGTGTTTGCCGCCTGTGCTGAGGTTTGTGGTGCCCCTGGTCTGTGATTTTGGGGGAGCAGTGCTGTGTCCTGGCAGGCAGTGCTGCTGGGAGTGGCATCCCCGTGGGCACAGCCTGGCAGTGACAGCCAGGAAATTGTCTCTGCCTGGAAGCAGCAGCTTACCTTGCTCATGGAAAGGGGTTGGAATGACTTTAAGATCCCTTCCAACCCAAACTGGGATTCATGAACAGCACCAGCCTCTCCCTCTCTGCTCACCCCCAGCCCCAAGCCTTGACATCCTCTCTGCTCCCACTGGAGGGACAAATATCCCTTGTCACCTACACAAACCTTGCTGGGAGCCAGCAGGACCACCCAGAATGTTTGGGGCTTGTCTGGTTGGCCACTGATTTTCTTGTAGGCTTCATGAGCCTCCAGAGCAAATCTCTTCCCAGTGCCAAGCAGATCCTGCCTCTCCCCAGTCCCCTTCCCCCTGGGATGATCTGGTGTGTGAACATCTCTGCCCAATGGATGCATCAATCCCACTGTGGCACCTGAGGCTGTGCCAGCTCCTGTGACCTCCTCCTGCAGATGGGATGAGGTGCAGAGAAACCCCCACCACCCCCAGCATCACCTGGGCTCGATTTGTCTCAGCACAAGAATGTTATTTTCCCTTTTCTCCTAAGCAAAATGCCTATTTGGATGGGATTAAATCTAACCCCCTTCAAATGGTGAATTCTGACTGGAATGCAAACAGTCCCTGCGGGCCCTGTGGTTGCAGGCAGCAGTGTGAGGTTGGTGGTTGTGTTATGCCTCGAAAATATTTCCAATTGCAAAACAAAAGTGGGAAGAGAGGCCTTAAATGATGTGAAAATAAGACTGTTTGAATTAATGTGTCAGCCCTGATGGATGCTTGTGCTACTCAGGGTTTTGAAGGGGCTCTGACAGGTAAGATATTACCAGGTGAGATTTACCTACAGTCCATGACTTTTAGTCAGCAAAATCTGAGATGAAAACCCATCCTTCACTCCACACTGACTTCCCAAGAATATTGAATCAAGATAAAGACCTAAAGGGCCACATACACAAAGCTATTTTGGCATCTAAGTCTCATTCATTTTGATGCAAGTTTTGACATTTTCAGATATTATCTTTAATTTAGTCAAGTAAAGGAGGGTCAGTCCTTATTTCCAGCTCACTCAGTGCAGGAGTACAGGTCATTCCCAGTGTCTGGAACCAAAGGAAGGGAGTGAAGGTGGATTTCACTGGAGATCCAGGCTTCAATCCCCTCTCAGCTCTAGCCATTCTCACCATAAACTTTTGCAAGTCACTAATGACTGGATTCTCCTCTTATCCACTGATGGAGCTGGGAAGGAATTTGGGGTTTTAACCCTGGTGGTTTTACACCAGTGGAATTCTTTTCCTCCTCTAAACTCTCTGTGAAAACACAGCCTAAAGCTCCAAGCCTTGGCAACGGCACAGCCAGAGGAGAGAAAGAAAGAGGAAAATGTGTGTCTGCACTGAGGAAAGAAAATCCTAAAAGAATAATGATAGAGGATGTTTTTATTGCGGGGGGAGCAAAAACCCCTGAAATTAAAAACGAGGCTGTGTTGTGTGCAGAGCCTTTCAGAGACTCAGACTCAGAGTGTTTGCTGTTTGAACACACAGCATTTAAGGCAGCACTTCCTCCCCAGCCAGATAAGGGAGGGTTTTTTGGAAACATGCAGTATCTACACTCGGCCAGCTCCGGCAGCCGGAGCCCAGGGAGCTCCGCCGGCTGCAGCAGCCACAGCTCCTCCTCTGCCCATCCCCAGCTCCAGCTGCAAAAAAACTTGGATTCAAAGAAACCACGGCAAGGAGCACCCTGTGTCCGGCCTTGTTTGAGACCAAAATGAATTTCAAAGCAGCTCCCACTCCGCTGGCGTTGGCGAGGCGTAGGTGGAACGTGGGAGGCCGCGGGGTCGCGATCCCCGCCTGGATCCTCATGTTTCATCCTGCCACCCATCCAGGGCATATCAGAGAGTTTTCCATGGAAATCAATAGCAACAGAGGTTTCTTCGTGGACTTTAGAGCATCGAGGTTAAAAGTCAGCTGTGTACTTTTCGATTTTTTTCTTTAATTTTTCAGAATTTTTTATTTTTTTGAAGAGGGTTTTTGATCATTTATATTTAAGATCTGAGGATTTTGCTTTCTTCTTGGTTTGAGTTTGCTGCAAGGTAACTTTAAAGGCCTTCCTAAACAGATGCTATTTTCTTGGCAGAGGAAAAGGGAGCAGCACGTTGGAGCTGATGCTGGAGGTGGAGGGGCAGCCCCGTGTCTGCCCTGCCCTGGGCAGTGGAGTCTGTCTGTCCCTCTCAGCAGATCCAACCCTGGCTTTTCCAGCCCCACCCAATATTTCAAGGAGCAACATCTGCACATGGGACCCACAAGGATCATCAAAGTCCAACTCCTGAGTTCTGGAGTGGTTAAATTGTGAGTTTCACCTCGTAAAGCACCCAGAGCAATGTTGGGATTGGGGTTGGGATTAGCCCAGCCTGGATTTGGGACCCTGGCAGCACAAGCAGCAGGGCTGAGGGTTGGGGTGGGCAGGGTAGTGCTGCCACCCTCAATCCCATCCATTCATCCATCCATCCCCTATCCATCCATCCATCCATCCATCCCCATCCATCCATCCCCANCTCCCACCAGGGCAGAAGGCAGAAGGTCATCAGATCTCTCTGCCTTGAGGTTTGATGGGAGAACTCTCTGGGACAAGATGAAAGCAGTGATACTTTTGTTACACGTGGAAGCTGACAGGAATTTGCATTAACGTCTCCTTTCTGGACAGGAGGAGTCTGAATTTCTCCACAACATCAAATTCTTATCTCTGTGAATGCAGATATTCGCCCCTGACCACAGAGGAAATGAAAAGTTCCTCCATTATGTATTTATCTGTTTCAAGAAGCATTTTTCTAAATAGAAGAGGGGAGCAGGAGGTTCCCTGTATCACTCTGAGGCACGAGCTAAATCAGCATTTCAAACAGGCCACTCCTGCACTACAAGGTCCTTTTCCCTCACTTCTCCCTTTTTGTACTGTAACTTCCATGGCCAGCAGCCCTTACCCATTGCAAGCCCTCCCAAATAAATCAGTAACTGAGGATATCACTGACAAAGGAAATCCTGATCTTTGTGTTTGTCCTCTGCTGGTGAAATCTTCCAGACTTCCCAGCATTCATCCACACAGGGAAACATCACTGCAAAACCAAAGTGAGATTTCTGCACCATCACCTGGCTCCAGGGGCTGGAGCATCCTCAGCCCTCACAGACTCTTTCTCCATGTGGGACTGTGGCAATTCTGCTTTTTAGAGTTAAATCCAGTGGGACTGAGCCAGTGCAGCTGATTTCTGCCTCCTTGGCTGAAGGCTAAACTGCACAGGGAGTTTCTTGGTGGCCCTGCAGACTGCAGCTGGTGCAGGGAGGGTTTGGTGACCATCTCAGAGGAGCACAGCAGTGGCTGGAGGGCAGGTGATGTCATCTGGCTGCTCTGCCATGGACCTCCAAGATTATTGAGTCCAGCCTTGGTCATTGTCACCCTCACCTTGTCCTCACCCAGCCCAGAGCACTGAGTGCCACATCCAGTCCTTCCTTGGACACCTCCAGGGATGGGGACTCCAAACCTCCCTGGGCAGCTCGTTCCAATGCCTGACAACCCTTTCCATGAAGAAATCCTTCTTGATGTCCAGGATGAATGGCTGATGCTCTTCAAAGGGTCCAGATCATCCTCAGGTAACTTCCAACTCAGTCATGCCTGACTCTGCCTGCACAGAAATGTTGAGATTCCCTGAGAGCCCAGCAGTGCCTCATTTCTTCTGTCACGCTGCCTTCCCCCTGCACAAGCCCATGGAGCTGTGTCTGCTTGGTTCTCAGCTCTGCTGCCAAGACAGGGTAGGATTTCAGCGTGAGGAATGAGTGTGATTTGGGAGAAAGCCCAGCAGAACGTCACTTACCCTCTGCCAGGATTGATGAGGCTCTGCTCACAGAGCACAGTGCCAGGCTGCTGTGGGGGGGTGGCCCACGTGGCTTTGGCGTGGGTGCCATGCCCAGGGCACACCCAGACCCTGGGGTTTGCAGGAGAGGGGGTGAAGTGGTGGCAGCCCCCCCAGGCAGCACCCGCAGCCTCTGTTTTGGGGTAACCCTCTGAAATGTGCCCCTTTTGGTGGTTCTGTTGAAAAGCCAGTTCTTCTCCCAGCACTGAAGCTGTTCCACATCCTTGTTTGGCATCCAACAAAAATGAGTCCTGTCCACAACTCCCTGAGAGGAGGGGACAGCCGGGGGAGGGGTTGGGCTCTGCTCCAGGGAACAGGGACAGGAGGAGAGGGAACGGCCTCAGGCTGGGCCAGGACAGGCTCAGGGTGGACACCAGGAGGAATTTCTCCATGGAAAGGGTGATCAGGCCTTGGAACTGCCCAGGGAGGTTTGGAGAGCCCATCCCTGGAGCTGTCCAAGGAAGGGCTGGAGGTGGCACTCAGTGACAAGGTGGGGATCGGGCACAGCTTGCACTGGATGCTCTTGGAGGTCTTTTCCAACTTCAATGATTTTGTGATTCTCTGATTACTGATTAGACCCATTCCTTGCCAAAATATTGAACAAGCAGGATCAAGAGTTAAAGCAAAAAATGATTTCAGGGAAGTGGAAGCCACAAAACAAAGCAGTGCTAATGTATTATTAATATATTCATGTCAGCATTAATAGCAACTCAGAGTTTTGTAGCTGGTTTAGTAAAAAAGCTACAGCTTTATGTATTAATAAGTGTGGTAATATTAATGCCACTTGCTGTGATAAATAACATTAGTGATAACATTGATAATAGCACTGCATCTCCAGGCTAAAAAAAAAAAAATAATTAAAAATTTAAAATGCTGCTGCCTGCACTTTTTGGCCAGCCAGAACCCCCTTCCCATCACTGATGGGTGTCCCCTCGCAGAGTTCACCCCATGCAGCCCCTCCCTGCTCACAGCACCTCTGCTGGATTTCCTGGGGAATTCCCACACTTCCAGCCAGGATTGAAGCCCTCTTTGGTTTTGCAGCCCTAAGTTCTTTATTCCATGTCCCTGCAGGGTGTGGCTGCCAACAGAGGCTGAAGGAGGGGACAGAAAGAGGCACCTGTATCCTGTCGAGCCCATCCGTGAGTTTCAGACTGGTCAGGACAGAAGGGTGTGATGGGATCAGCCCTTCCAGCTGCTTTCCAGCTGATTTCCAGCTCAGAGCTCCAACCAGGGGTATGAAATGAGGCTGCTGCAGGGAGATTTTTCTCTGCTGTGCTCACAGATTCTGTGGGCAGGAGGGCCTTGGCTGTGGAATATCCAGGGAAGGTGTGGGGAAAGCTCTTGGGAAAAGAGGGATGGAGAACCACACAAAATCCCACCAAAAGGGTTTGGAATGGAGCTGTCGGGGTCCCAAGGTACATTTTTGGGTGGTTCAGCCCCCTCCCAGTGCTGCCTGTTGAGCTCTTGGGGCTGTGCAGAGGAGGAGCTGAGCTGCAGGGGCAGAGGATCCAGTGTGTGTTTACTCATTCAAAATCCCTTCTAAAATCCCCAGAATTCAGAATTCTTTCTTCAGAAAGAGGCACCTGTATCCTGTTGAGCCCATCCATGAGTTTCAGGCTCAAACAAGCAGGTGAGAGGGGCTGAAGCCCTGGATTTGCCACAAGGATCCCATCCTGGAAATGGTGCCAATGCCAGGCCCTGGGGGTACAGGCTGGTGACAACGGGCTGAGGTGTCTTTGGGGCTGATGGCTTGAATCCTCCCCTGGCCTGTGCTGGGCTTTGCTGCTGGGCACTGACCATCAGGACTCTGGGGCACTGATCATCAGAACTTTGGGCACTGACCATCAGAACTTTGGGGCACTGACCATCAGAACTCTGGGCACTGACCATCAGAACCCTCCCAGCTTGCCCGTGGTCACTGTTTACAGCCAGACCCACAGCTTAGCCCTCTTTTTCCTTGATTGTGAATCTTTGTCAGCCTGCAGGCTCCTCGCTCCTGTTTTTCCTCCCTAATTGGCTCCGAGTGTGTGTGTGGATGTGCATGTGCCTGCCTCCCTCATCAGCAGCACCCCTGGTATTCACAGGAGTAATTAGAACATCTAAATCTTCCCTCTGTGCCACCCAGGCCGCTGAAATGATCGGTGATTGCTGCAGACGTGCAGGATCCCAGCCCAGCTCCCAGGAAGTGCAGCCCCTCCAGGATTTTTCTGTGGGAAGTCTCACGCCCCAGCTCCTTCCCACTCCCACTCCAATGGGTTTTGTTGGCTCAGGGAGGATTTTGGGGATTTGCATCCCACTGGAATCCAAATGCTGAGCAAACCTGGTGTCCCAGACTGCCAGGCAGGATGGATTCT
>VXBC01001363.1:104125-142205 GCA_013399945.1 Ploceus nigricollis | reverse complement strand
TATATAAAAATATATCTTTTTATATATACAGTTATATATACAGAACAGTTCCTGCTCCTGTTCTTCTTGCTGTGACAGTGGAGCAGTCCCCAGTCTGGGGGTGCTTCAGGGGGTGTTGGTGCTCCTTGGCTGCAAACGAGGGGACCAAATCTGTCACACAGAGGGATGCTACCCCCTGATCAGCTGGGTGAGCTCAGAGAAGGGGCTGATTTCACTTGGCTGGGGCTGAAGTCACAGCACCACCTCAGCTCTGTACAGGCCTGCTCGGAGCTCAGCTGGGCACAGCCTCCTGTCCTCTGTCCCTTCCCCTCCAGCCCCAGGTAGCTGAGCGTGTGACACCCAGATTTGTCCCTGCTTTTCTCCTGAGACTGTAAATCTTTTCTCCTGGGGCTGTAAATCTTCCCCAGCACAAGGATGTGGGGTCTGGGTGGGACAAGGGTGGGGTGAGGTTCCAGCATTGCCCACCCCCTGCTCTCCTGCTGAAATTCAGATTTCTTATCTCATAGTATTTAGTCTTTATATATAGCAAATAGATTTATTTATACCCACACCCATTGAGGGGTTCAGGGCTCTTTTGAGGGGTCACTGCTGGACCCCAGGACAGGACAGGGCTCTGCTGTCCTGCCAAAAGCCCAGCTCATCCTGCACTGCACAGGTGCCTGGGGGACAGCCCAAGGTCACCAGGATGTCATGGCAGCCCTTGGAATTGAGATTTTATCTTGTGGAGCTGCTCAGTGCTTTGCTCTCCAAGCCATCCTTCATCCCTCCTAAGGGAAGGGACTGCCTGGCCCGGAGCTTTTCACACACACGGTATCAATCTCTGAGAGCAGAGCACTTTTATATTGCAGATCTGATGGAGGAATAAATTCCCACAGAAGTAGAAAGCAGAAGCTAATAGGCTTTTTCACAATGAAAGAATAGATCTGCTGACAAAGGCATTTCCAGGGCATCAAAATAAACTGTATTTTCTGCAAAGACCACGGATACCCCTGAGCTCCCTCATCTCTGCAGCTGCCCAGCTGAGAGTGGCCATTCCTGGGATGCTCAGGGCTCCTCCTGAGCTCCATCATGGTCACCTCATGTGTCACCCACACAGAGAGTCCTTGCATGGTGTGTCTTGGGTCAGTGATGTCCCTCCTGGGTTCTGGTCCCTCTGCTCACCCCCAGCTTGTCAAATCTTTTCTCCTGACTCCCAGCCAGCACAAGGGCATTGACCCATCCTGCCAGAGCCCTGCTCCTGCTCCTCTCCGTTGTGGAATTCCTTGGCAGCTGTCAGGCAAGCTCCCAGTGCCCTTTTCATTTCCCTTTTTGAAAAACTGTGTGTTAATTTGTCTTTCCTATCAATTGATTTTCCAGTTAAAACCACTCTGTGCCTGCCCTCGCTTCCCACCCCCCCAGGAAAACCAACCCTCTCAAGGAAAGGCTTAGGAGACCAAATTTTACTGAAATCTTCCATGCTCCAGTCCCCAAAGGGGCAGGGAGGGGGGGAGAGGAAATGATTTGTTCAATTAATTATAAATGTTTTAATTTAAATGGCTAATGTAGAAGATAGATATAAACCAGCAAAGCACTGAAGTGGTTTATGGGTCCTTAAAGAGCAGTAAATGCTTGTTCTGATTCTGCTAAGATCACTCAAACGACTTTTCCTGCCGAATTCAGGGTAGGGTGCAGTGGGAGGCAGAGAGGGGGAGATTTCCTGCTGTATTTCACATCCCCCCAGGCAAGCTGTGATAAACGTTTGGCAATTCCTTTCTTTGGAGCCCGGAACTCGCCTTTGAAAAAACACAATGCTTGCCCCGCTGCTGCTGAGAGGTGCAACGAAAAAACAAAGAAGAAGAAGAAGAAGAAGAAGAAGAAATCGTCTGGGTCAAGGTCATCTCTTGCTGTAGGATCACTCCTACACCTACCAACACATCCCTGTCATCCTCCTTGATATCCCAGCCAGTGCCGTGATTCCACGGTCAGGGATATTTCAGCTACATCTGCCTTTGTTCCCTGCCTGCTGCACAGCACCAAAGCCCTCGGTACACAGCATTAATGAGCTGATTTACACAGGGAGAGCTCCAACCCGCCCTTTTTCTTGTCAAAAACACAGAAATGCAGAGTTATGAGGCTTGTTGTAGAGAGAAATGTTGCCTGCAAGGGAGAGATCGTGGATGGAAGTTGCTTGAGTGACGGAGGGAGAGGGAGCCCATGGGTCTGTGAGTGGCTAGAGCAGAACAGCCCAGAGAATCAGGGAATATCCCCCTGGAAAAGACCCACAGGGGTCATCCAGTGCAGCTCCTGGCCCTGCACAGACACCCCAACAATCCCACCCTGTGCTCAAAAGCGTTGCCCAAACCCCCCTGGAGCTCTGGCAGCCTCAGGGCTGTGACCACCGTGCTGGGATAAATTTGCCAATCCAGGGCCTTGCTGCCACCAGGATTCTCCTGCTGATTTCAGCCCTCACCCTTTCCTCTTGCAGCTCCTTGCAGTTCAAACCCACTGCTGCCATCTCTTCCCCTCAGCCCTGTTTTCCCTGTGTCCCTGCTCCCTGCCACTGCTCCTTTTTCCCCACTGCTCCTATTTGGTGGCTGAAAAGGAGCAGACAGCTGGGAGAGGGTAAATTGGACATCAAATAAATGCATTTTCTCAGTTCTTTTTTCCTCTCCTTTCTCCAGACCATCCTGCCCTGAAAACTATTTTCCTGGAGTTCTCATTCTTGACCCCTAGAGCTCCAGAGATGTTACCTAAACTAAATAGCTTTGCTTTTCATGCTCCAGCAAAATCTCTCTTGCTTCCAGCACCACCCATCTCCTCCCAGGCCACAAAGAAACAGTTCCAGCAGCAAAAGGCTTCTGCACTCATAATTACAAGTCCTTGAGATGCACCAGTGGGCTGAGAGAGAGTCTGTGCAAAGAAATTTGGATTTGGGGATTATAGAGGGGAGTTTTTTGTTTTTGTTAATTTTTTCAGCCTTTTTCCAAGAGGAAAAAAACCCCAGAGGTTGTTCAAAAGTAGATTTCTCATTGGCAAGGGGCTGTTTTAGTGGTGTCAAAGCCCAGCTGGCTCCATCAGCATTGTCAGGAGGGTTTGAGGGCTCCAACTCCTCAGCACCACGCAGAGGAGGTTTTCTGGGAAGCTCAAACCTCATCCCTGGCCTGAGAGCAGGAGCTGAGTGGCTGCCAGGGCAGAGCAGAGCCTGTGCAAGTGGCAGGGAGCTGGGGGACAGGAGTGTGGCAGCCATCTGGAGGGGTGGGCAGCAGTGTGGAGCCCAGCAGTGACCACCACAGTGCTGGGAAGGCCAGGAGCCAGCACTCCACTCTCCTCCAGGGCAGGCAGGAGCATCGGGAGCAGCAGAGAACAGGGCTGAGCTGTAACCTGCCTTGTTAGAAAGCAGAAAGCCTCCCAGAAATGGATTTCCAATTTCCCATCCACCTGCTTAGCTGAGACAGATTTCTTGCTTTTATAATTACTTTTTGGGTAGTTACAGGATCTGGTATCCAGGCAACTTGATGCCTCTTAAATCCTCTTGTAAATCTGTTTCTTTCTGTTGATTTCTAGGTGTTGGGGAAACATCCACCAGTCCCTCAAGGCAGACACAACTTTCTCCATGGCTCTTTCTCTTCCCCAAAGTCAGCTGGGCAGGCACGATGCTGTGTCAGATTTTGGGGGGTTCAGGTCCATGATGCAGCAGCTCCCACAGGCCCTGTGTGGCAGCTCTTGGTCTCTTTTCCATTAAAATAGTGACCAAAAAAAGGCTGCAATCATCTTGTCTTCCCAGGCATCCCCAGGCAGAGATGTCTTCCCATGGCTTAGGCCCATCCCTGCTCCATGGGTCATTCATTCAGGGACATGCTCAAAACCTCTTCATTTTGGGGGTGTTTGTGCCCATCTGGGTCAGGGCAGGTTGGAGATGCTTTAATTAAAGCACAGCCCCAGTTAATCACCCTGGACTGACTATCAGGGTCGGGGCAGGAGCGGGGCTGGCGGTCACCCAGGCACATCCCCCACAGTGCAGGACTGCTCTGACTTTGCCCTTCTCCCACTCATCTACACTTCCACGGAGAAGCAAAGGAGGAGGGAGGCAGGGATGGCACAAGCTGCTGCTCCAGGCCCCAACAGGCTCTTCATCACCATGCAGAGAGCACGGGGAAGTCAAGTCACCCTGCAAAGGTCACGCATCAACACGCGCTCCAAGGCTCTGACCTCTGGTGGGGGAAGTGTAATTTAATTAACTTCTGCTTTGCTCTTCACCTGCTGGAGTCATCTGCATGTGGGTCACATCCTGGGGGTTGCTGGTGCCTCTGTCCTGCCTCCAGCCCTGGCAGCACTGTCCCTCTGTCCCTCTCCCCCTCCGGGCTGGGTGTCCTTCAGCACGGAGACAGCGCTTGGGCTTGGAGCTGTCGCTTGTGGTCGTGGTAGCAACAATTAGACCATCAGTCAATAAACTAATACTCTCATTTACAGTCATTAGGGACTGCAGATCCAAGCATCTGCTTCTGCTAATGAGTTTAAAAGTTGGCTAAATATGGCAGACCTGCTCTCGCAGAGAAGGAAGCAACAGGAGTTCGATGCGGAATTGGGCTCTGGTGAACCTGACATCAATTTTAATTAGCAGCCACCACAACTTCCCAACCAAACCAAAATAAGTGGTGAAGGGAGGGCGCTGGAGGCTGCTCAGGGCTTGTTTTGGGGTCCCAGGTGGCTCTGCCAGGGGGAGTGAGCCCCAAGGGTGCCCTGCAGGCACCAGCCCAGCTTGTGCTCAGCGCTCCCAGGGCTGCGAGCGCAGCACTGCTCTGCTGTCACACAGATCTTTTAATCTGGTGAAGAATCATTCATTTCCACCTCCAGGCCTAACACAGGCTGCCAGGGGGATGCTGAAGTTTGAAAAGCCCTATCATAGATCTGTTGTAGCTCAGAGTGAAGGGAAAAAGCTTTTCCTCTAAATGACTGTAAACGTTTTTCACTCGGAGATGCCGGCTCACAGGGGGCTGGCGATTTATGAGCTGGTGTTTGACCTCACTGATGGAGACCTCCATCACCTGTCACCTCCCAAGGCCACCCTGGAATGGTTTGTGGGGGGAAGCAGCAGCCTCTTCACTCAACACCTCTGAGGTTGGATGGTGGGATTGCTCCATGTCCTGCCCGTGGAGCATTAAACCTGGGTATGTTCCCTGGGATCTCTCCAGGAAGGGGACAAAACACTCCTCAGAGCCCAACCCATCATCCTCTCTGAGCAGCAGCGCTATTTTCCCAATGGATCCATTCCTGCAGAACACCAGACATCATGTTTTTCAGGAATTCGTGTTCCCCAGTGCGGGTTAAAAGCAGCAGCTAAAAGGAACCATTTGAAAAGTCCTTTTCCCTTTCCTTGCACGCTGTTCAGTGAGGCAGACTGAGGCATTAGCAACAGTCAGGGATGTTTTAAGGCATAGCCTGCTCAATATAAAAGCAAGTTCCACACACAGGACTTGGCTTTCAGTGATGATTTTCTCTCCCTGGCTGCCACGTTGTGTTCCCACCTCGCTGCCTGATGTTGCACCCACTCCCAGCCGTGGGATCAGGACCAGGTTATGGACAGCCCAGCTGAGGGTAATTTTATTTTAGCTCCTCAGAGGAAGTTCTGATGAGTTTAAAGAGGAAAAAATTTGTCTGATTTTTCAGGTGGGGTTTTTTTCAATACTTACAGGAATCTACAGCTCCAGAAATGTTCTTTATGAGTGAGGGTAGCAGGCACAGAGTGGGTGCCAGTGCTGTGCTGGATGAGCACAGCTGGTGGGTGTAGCAGCTGGAGGGATTTGTATGAATTGCTTGGAAAGGCCAGGTTTGGTGGCTTTCCAGCCAGGCACCCCCAAAGGGCATCCTTGACAGGGTGAATAACTGAGAACTGGCTTAGGGAGGCTGGAAAAAGGGAAAACCTCTTCCTTTGGAATGAGAGCTCAGCAGATAGGGAGCATGGCAGAGTTTGTGAGGAGGGGAGTGACCAAGAGGCTGCTCAGGCACTGCTTGGGGGCCCCAGTGAGGAGCTGGACGTGCAGGAAGATGTGTCTGCTCCAGCTGGGGCTGGAATTTTGGGGGCTGTTGGTCAGCAGAGCCACTCCTGAGTGCTGGTGGCACTTCCCAGGCAGGGAATGCTGCAGCAGCAGCGGGAGCTGGAAGCAGCAGCCCAGGCCCTGCAGCTTGCTGGAGGAAGATGGAATGCTGCTGCTGTAGCCAACGCTCTTGATGCTCTTTTTAATACATATATTAAAAGGGTGCTAATAAGCAAATCCGTCAGTTATGCAAATGAGTGGCAATTGCATCTTGAAGAGCATCCCACAGTTTAATTACATCATAATTGCAATGTAACACTTTAATTACCATATGCATCACGAAATCATGAGCACTGTTTCTAATCTCTTCACTAATATTTCAAATCAAACAGATTGCACAGGGCCTGGCCTGGTGCTGCCATCCTGCACGGGNTAATATAATATCATATTAATAATACAACAATTTGCTGTAATAATATTAATAATTAATGCAATAGAATTTTTATATAGGGGTTAATCCTCCAATTACAGTTGTGGTAATTAAGCCATTTACTCCAAGTTTGCCCCCTCTAACTCACTGTTGTTTATATCTCTTGGGGCCTGAGACAATAAGGTGTCCTTGAGTTTCAGGCCTAAATAAAAGCTGAATCCTAAGGCATCAAAACAACGGATTCATCCCATCCCCTGCAGGATGGAGGCTGGGAAGGGCTCTCTGTGTCCCTGCCTGGCCGTGCTGGGAGCAGATGGCTCCATGAGCATTCTTGGCCAGCATCTCCAACCACGTCCCTGCCGTGCTGGAGCCGTGTGCCTGGAGCAGAGAGAAGCTGGGGCCACGCTGGGCACTGCTCCAGGATTTTCCCTGGGTTAACCGTGGACACACTGAGCCTCCACCCCTGTCCAGTTTGGGGTGATCACACCCTCCAGGTGATCACTCCATCAGGCTGCTTGGATGAAGGGATGAGGATTTGCAAATGGCTGTTTTGGAAGAAGAGATTTGATGAAAAAGCTGCCTGTGATCCTCCCTTCCCCACCCAGCATAGAAAAATGAATTTCACATTCTCCCTCTCACCCCAGAGAAGGAAACAATAAAGCTTTCTGGGGCAGAGCTTTAGCTGTAGGCCTGGGAATTAGATTTAAACCAGTTGATTTGGTAAATCTTCCCAGTTTGCATTCTTTACTTTTCCTCCCATCCGACTTCTTTCCTTCCCCCATAAAGCCACATCTAATAAGCAACTTAAGAAAAGTAGCAGATTGGCTTAAACAGGGACTAAAATCCACATCTGGGGAGTAAGAGATGAATGTTTTTAAGCAGATATGGGTGTGATGGATCAGGACAGGAGCGTGCTGGGCAGGTGAATCCACGCTGTCCATGGCAGTGCCCCAGCACGGAGCCAGCTCTGCTGGGAAGGGGCTGGGGGCTCCCTGCTGGAGCTCTCCCAGCTCTCCTGGCACACAGAGCAGGGCCAGAGTCTCCTCCCAGCCCTTCCCAGCGCTGCTGCTCTTGCTGCAGGTTGCACATGTGCTTTGCCGTGAGCTGGCAGTGATTTAAAATCATCCTGCACTAATCCATATAAATTCTTTTAATCGTGGATTTAATCTTCTAAGCGTGCGGTAATTAAATTACACACCAGTCAGAGGCACGTCACAAAAGGTGTGAGTTTACAGGCCCGTGGGCAAGGCTTCAGGACAGCCCATGGCCAGGACTATCAGGCATTTGATTACTCCACTCCTCCCTCGTTTTTCCCTTTCTGTCTCTTTTTCCCAAGTCATTTCGGCTGGGAAAGCATCGAGTCCAATCTGTGCCTGATCCTCACCTGAGTGCCACATCCAGACCTTCCTTGGACACTCCAGGGGTGGGCACTCCAAACCTCCCTGAGCAGTTCCAATGCCTGACAGCCCTTTCCATGCAGAAATTCCTCCTGGTGTCCAACCTGACCTTCCCCTGGCACAGCTCAAGGTCATTTCCTCTTGTCCTGTGCCACAAGGAGGAACAGGAGAGGAGAAGATACAGCCCCAGAAGGAGCTGATGGCCAGGACAGGGCCTGGAGCAATCCAAGTGCTGGAATATTCCTGGAGAGCAGGAGGAGACCTGCAGGAAAGAGCTCCCGAGCTCCCTGAGCAGAACACTTTGATGGGCTGGTGTTAATGGAGGGAAACACCGTGACACCAGAAGCACATTAACAAATTAAACTTTGGTGCTGGGAAGGGGAAAGTCTCGGTGAACTGCGAGGTAGGGAGATGACTGACTTCGGGAACGTGACAATTACTGTACTTAACATTTTTTTTTACATTAAGAGCCAAATAGGAGCATATATTTAATTCATTAAACCAGTCTGAAGTGGCTCCCTCCATCCCAAAGCAGTTAATCGGTGCTCAGTGTCTCCTAATGAAGGGGTCCCTGTAAGGTCAGCCCGACACTCGTTAGCTAATCGGAGACTTATTTGTTTTGCAAATTGCTCTCCCATTTTGAACCACCGCGCAGCAATTTCCATGGCGGGGAAGCAGGAGAGAGTTCAGGGGCTGGGTTTTGAAGCCCTCAATCTGTCACTGGGAGGAGGATAAAATTAGCCTGGGAAAGAGAAAGAGCAGGATGCTGGGTTTGTTCCAGGCAATCCAGCCCCGTCTTCCACGTCGGGACTGCGGGGTTGCTGGAGGGCTGTGTGGGCAGTGGCACCGTCCTGCGCATGCCAGGGGACAGGGGACATTGTGTGACACTGCATGAATCCTCACCATGCCTGGCTGGGCAGCGCTGTCCTGCCCTTTCCATCCTCCTCTCCATGGGAGACCTTGTGTGGTCCATGGGGGTCCTGCTGCCCTGCCCATGTCCTTGCCCAGACCTGCATCCTTAGATGCCCAGAAACAGGAGGGGTGCACAGAAAGGTGTTCCCAGGGATGTCAGAGTCCCTGGTGGCTCTGTGGGAGCGGGGCTGTTCTGGGCAGGGACACAGAGCACAGTGAGGGGATTTCTGATAGAGGGTGAGCAGTGGGGACACCCACAGAGCCTGAGGGAAGCACAGAGCCTGAATTAGCTGTTTAAATCCTTTTCCTTCTCTCCCAGAGGCAGCTGGAGGTCTGGCTGCTGTCCTGGAGCACAACAGGTCCACCTCGACTGGAGTTCATGTTTATCTCTGAAGCATCTCCCACCCTTTCCATGGATGAATATTCTCCTCCCTCCTCCATTCAGATTTGTTTTACAGCCATGCCCTGGGAACGAGCTGGCTGACACATGTCCCTTTGCATCCCAAACCAGCTCTGTTCCTGTGACACACAGGCCACAGCTCCTCATCCCCTCCTCACCCTCCAGAGCTGGGAGTGACCTGGGCTTTGCTTTTGGAACACAGGGAAGAAGGCCTGAATTTTGTATTTAGGTCCAAAAGCAGAGTGATGTGTAAATTGGGGCTGTCAGCCTTTCCTGCCCAGCCCCTCAGCCAGGAGCTGCTCCCTCCCCCTGTCCCACGGTGGGTGATTGAGAGCCCAGCAGCTGCCACTCCTGATTTCCTCCTGTGTGGAGAAATCAGGAGCCAGAGCAGAAGGCAGCAGCTCCCTGTGCTGGTGCTGGGGCTGCTGCCCTGGCTCTCCAGTGACCGACCTTTGGCCATGAACTTCTAGCAGGGATTTTCCCCTGGTTTCAGAGCAGGATCACTGGGAGCACTGGGAGCAGACCCCAGCTGTCCTGGCTGCCCTGCTCATTCCACTTGGCAGCTGCTTGGACTTAGAGCAGTGCAGGGGGAGAAAGAACCTTTATTTTCCACTATCACAGGAAAAAAAAAAAAAATTCACACCACCTTTACTTTAATTTCCCCTTTAAAGTAATGACATCTATAGTGTAAAGAAAACGTTCCACTGAGGCACAAATTTTTTCCCAAATGTCAGGGAAATGGAGGAATTTCAGCAACTGTATTTGTGTGCAAAAGAGGAGAGAAAGTAGATTAATTTTAAAAGGTTACATTGATTGCAGTCAGGCATGGATCTGCAGCAAGGAGCCCAGTGCAAGGAGGTGTGGGATGAGCTGCTTTCCTCCCCATGGGGCTGTTCCACCTCAGCATCTCCCCAGGATGCTGGGACACCCCCAGGGCCACAAGCCAAAAATCCTTAACTCTGAGAGGACCGAGCACGTGTGACCCTGGAGCTTGGGAGAGAGCAGCCCTGGCTCCTGAAACACAAGGCTTCATCCATGAGCACAAATCCTCACCCAGGGGTTGGTGGTGAGGAGTTCCCTGGGAACAAACTGAAGAGTGAGTTTTTACTGGATTTTATTTCTCTGCGGGATCCCTGACATCTGGGAAGAGCTCCTGGTCCTTCAAGGTGGTGAAGCTGATTTCCTGCAGCTCTGTCGACACAGAGAAGGTGCTCAGAAGCCTCTGTTTCCAGACAGGCTGCAGGAGAGGTGTGAGCCTGACATGGTGGTGCAGCAGGTCAGGTTCAGTGGGGTCTCTCCAGCCCAGCCTGGGGTTGTTTGGGGGCTGCAGTCCTGGCTTGGCTCTGCTCCTGAGGGCAGGGGGAGCTGCCTTTTGGGGTGCTCCTCTTCCAGCATCTCCAGAAACCTTGGGTTTGGTTAATTCCTGGAGAGTTTGTAAGAACCAAAGAGTGGCAAAGACAACCTGGAAGCGTGAGCAATGCCCGTCTGCTGCACGAGGGAAGTGTTCCTGTAGGAGATGGGAGCTGTGAGCATCCCCAGGGCAGTGTGGGGTCTCCTGCTCAGAGGTTCCTGGGCCCTGGGATAGCTCTGCTGATTTGGCTTCCTTTATCAGAGATGGGCCAGTTACCTCCTTCAGGCACTGGCTGCACCATCCACCATCTGGCCTGGCCGTCGGCCTCTGCCGCGGGGATGGGATGGACACAGGCTCTTGGGGAGGTTTCTCCTCACCACCAGGGCCCCATGGCTGGTGCTAATGGCAACTTCCATTTGCAGGGCAGTGGGACACAACCTCCAGGGCTCACTTGCCATCATAACTCATGGGATCTTCTTTTCCTCACGAGGACTAGAGCTGGGGGCAAAGTCACCCAAGCAGAAAACAAGAGCCTGAGTCTCTCTCATGAAAGCACAAGGGAATTTTTAAATCCTAATGACCAAATTTCCCTCCCAGAGCTCCTCCCTGACCAAATTTCCTTCCCAGAGCTCCTCTCCTCCTCTTCCCACAGGCGCAGGAGCCGTCTCTCCGCTGCCGCCTTCGCCCGAGCTCCGTCATTTCCCACATCAAGCGCGAGCCAAGGCTGACCTTCCTCGGCGGGCGGGCAGTGGCGGAGCTGTCCCTGCATCTCCACATCAATACCCGTCCCCACGAGGTGCTCTCTGAGCTCTAAAGCCATCCTGGCGGGGTCGTGGCCCGCAGCGTGGGGCCGGGGAGGCCCATCCCTGCTCGGCGTAGCCGCCGGTTCCCCGCGCTGCCCGAGCCGCGTCGGGGCTTCAATGGCAGGAGGAGGAAACGCTTGGCCTTGATCAGGAGGGATAAGAATAGCGAGCGGCAGGCGGCGGCCGGTGGGGTGCGGATGAAAGGCGGCTGGCTCTCATTCTTCCCCCTCCCGGGGCGATCTGCCCCTTCCTTTCCCAGCCATAATTGCGTGGCACGGCGCAGATGAGTGTCACGCTCCAGCAAAGGCCGAGCGCCGCGAGGCCAGGCCTCCAGGCTCGCCGGCAATGAGCGGGGAGGCAGCCGGCGTGCTTTTGATGCTGCTCTTCTTCCTCTGACGTGCTGAAGAATTATCAGGCTCTGAGGAAGGCGTTTCTCTGGCTTGGAGCTCTGCATCGCTCTGCAGAGGAGACCAACTGCTGCTCTGCCACGCCAAGAGGGCAGAGGGACAGCAGCAGCCCCAGGAGGTGCTCCATGGGCCAGACTCAAACCCAACATCCCTGAGCCCTCCACAGCTCCACATCCCTCCAGCCATCGCAATGGTGGGCACGCCTGTGACCCTTCCTGACAGTGGTCACTGGCTTTTGGTGGCTTCTGCTCTCAGAGGTCATGCTGGAGACAGCCTGGTGTGAAGAGCAGAGCCCTTGGAGGTGTTGTGACACCTCAGCGCGGTGATTTCCAAGCCCAACAGCTGTGGTGGGACATCGTGGCCTCCCACTTCCCTGTGTTTTTTCAGGTGTTTCCTCTGGCTTTGCTGTCATTAATTTATCACACGCACACAGAGGATAAGTGGGCTCAAACCTCCATCTCCAGCAGCTGAAATGGAATAATTACCCAGTGTATCCCACCTGGAGAAGAGTTCCCAGCTGATCAGCAAATTGTGAAGAAGTTCACTGTATCCTTTAGAGCAAGAAATTATTCTGGAGTGTAAGTTATGGCTCCAGCAGCCATACAGGTACAAGAAATGAAATGAAAAGGGTGGGTGAGATGGAGATTTAAATGATGCTGTAGAAAACACTGAGCAGGAGACACCTTGATCTAACTGGGGGTTCCCTTTGGAAGAAGGGGGCCTAGCAGCAGTGTCTGAAGGAGATAAAAGGAAAAAACCTGACACAAGAACCTGGGAACATCCCCTCAGCTCTCCCAGGGCAGGCATCTCACAGCTGAAGTCCTTTTCCCTGCATTGGCATGATGCTGCACAACATCATCCCTACAGCTGGCTGGTATTTTTGGGGGGCTATTTTGTCCTATTTTTAGGAAATGCCAATATGGATTGGGGACTTTTTTTGGGTCTGGGAGGGAAAAGGTCAGCCTGAGCAAATTTCTCAACCTGAACTGAAGGCAGAGAGGGGTGACAAACCCACTCCAGCTTCAGATGGAGCTAATTAAAGTGCTGACATTTTAAGACATGATGATGTGAAATCTCTTGCTTCAAGCCAAGTCTGGGCCCTTTTCAGAGTTTAGTTCTGCTGCCCAGAGTTTCCAGGAGAGGTGGAAGCCATCTGAAAGGGGTGATGGGTTGTTTTTAATGTGGTATTGTCCTTACAGTGTGAGCAAGTTTTTAGCCTTTGGAAGGATCCTGTAAAGTCAGGTTGCCTGGGCAGAGATCCCCAAAAAAGTGGAGCTCTCCAGCTCAGGATTTGAGAGGATTTGAGTCTTGGCACTGTTATGTTTTACCCTGCAGAGAGAACAGGGGAGGAGAGCTCCAGCCCCACAACATGGGGGTAAACTGGAGGAGGTGCACACCCCAAAACCTGCAGCATCACCCCAACAACTCTCACCTGCACGAACAGTGACATAAAATCCAACTACGTGCAGTTTTCTGGAGGATGGAGGCTTTGGGGGTGCCCCTGGGAGGGCAGGGGAGGGTGGGCTGTGGCAGAGCCGTGTGCCATGTGCTGCCAGCGGGGCCGGCATGCGGGGCCGGGGCTGCCTGGGAGGGAGGGAGGGAGCTGCAATCAGGAGCTCTATTGTGGCTCTCGGGCTGCCGGCACAATGCAGCATTAAGAGACAAAGTCAGCTCGGCTCAGTGGGGTGCGGGAGGTGATTTGGGGAAGGAGAGACTGGCTCTGACAGGTAGAACGAGCCTGGAGTGATGGGGGGGAAGCCAGACTGATGCCGGCGCCTGCAAACAGTTTCTGGCTCCAAGCCGAGTTGCAGGTCTGGGAGGGTGAGTGAGCTGTGCTGCTCCACTGAGAATATCCCGGGCTTGTTCCCAGGAGGGACCTGTCTGCACCAGCCCTGGGGACAGGGATGCACCCAGGCATGAGACACAGAGGGGTGGATGGACAGACAGACAGACAAACGGGCTGATCTCCAGGGAAAGATTGATCAGGGCAGGGCAGGCACGAGCCCAGGCTGCAGCAGGAAAACCTCTCCATGTGAAAGGGAGCTGATGGGATGCTGGGGTCAGCAGGGGATGGATGGGGCAGCAGCATCATTTGGGGTTTGGGACTCACTTTAAAGCCTCACTTCTCATCACCATCCCTTCTGCAGGTGCCCAGGTGCACCCACCCCTCCCAGGTAAGGGCACAACAAGTCCCAAAGGGCTGTGCTGGTATCAGTGGGGGCTGTTGGGCTCTGGAGAGCCACAAGTGCAGCTTCTCATTGGGAAAAAAATAATAGTAAAATAATAACCTATTTTACAAGCTCAGAGAAGAGGTGAAACACCCTGAGCTCTGCCCCACCATCATGCTCTCAATGCAGATGAGATGCTGGAGATGAGCTGGTGGGCTCAGGATGGAGATGAGCTGGTGGATGTGAGGATGGAGATGAACTGGTGGGCTCAGGATGGAGATGAGCTGGTGGGCTCAGGATGGAGATGAGCTGGTGGACGTGAGGATGGAGATGAGCTGGTGGGTTCAGGATGGAGATGAGCTGGTGGGTTCAGGATGGAGATGAACTGGTGGATGTGAGGATGGAGGTGAAGTGAGGACTGTGAGGATGGAGTTGAACTCGTGGATGTGAGGATGGAGGTGAGCTGGTGGCCTCTCCCCAGCTGAGACATTTTCTGCTCTGTCATCCTGAGTTTTCTGCTCTGTTTTGCCAGACTGTTCCGGGGAAGGCGGCTGTGCCGAGCCGCGCGTTCTCCCAATGCCATCTAGTGTCAGCTCCGGCAGCCCCGGACAGTTATTTTAAGGCATCAGCGCTGATTTATTGCAGAAGGATCTTTGAGGGCCAACAGGCTGCCCAGGCTGGTTATTAACAGCAGCACGGATAACTAACGGATGGGTGCGCAGGCTGGGCTGGATTACTTTTATTATCGCTCCTGTTTCGCACTAAAAACCCACCCTGGCAGGATGGAGTGCGAGGATGCAGCGCCGTGTCCGAGGTGATTAAAGTCTTTCAGCCTTCAGCCACTTGTCTTGTAGCCCCGCCATCACCTGAGGCTTAATCACTCAGAAAAGTGCTGTCATGTCCTATTGTCGCAGTATTGGGAGCGCGACCTCTTTCCCGTTTAGCTGCCATCTGAAAAGAATGTAACTTGCCAGGAGACAGGCATGACTCAGGAGACCGGTGATGGGATATAAAGACTTTGACCCGCGGGCCGCCCATTTGGAGGCTGCCAAGGTCAGTGGCAAGGGCGACGATGTCCTTTGCACGGTGATTATCTGGCCAAACAACCCAAAACAGGCAGTAATGGGTCAGTCCGTGACAGAGAGCGCTGGGCTGGACTCTGCTCCTGCTGTGAGGGCATCAAGCCCCAAAGCCCTCCCCGCCTGGGGTTTGGGGCTGTGTGACTGCCACGCTCCCCTCCTGCTTAGGAATTTGTCCTCCACATGTTTCCCTTGCCACCGTTGCAGGGGCATGGTCTGCACAGGCTGAGAACAATCTAATTTCTGCCTTTTTATGGGCAAAGAGCCACAGCAGCATCTCCCGTGTCCCATTCATCGGCCTGTCAGTGCAAGGAAGGTTTCACAGGACAGATGTGCCCTGTCCCCTGCTCGCCCTGTCCCCTCACCATCACCTGCCATGATTTAGGTCCCTGCTAACCTCATCCTCATCCTCAGCCACTGCTGACCATGTCAATTTATCTCCTCGGCTGCAAACCACCTCATCGAGGCACTTTGAGTCGGTGATTAATTAAGGTCTCCCTAGAAATGAGGTTACTCCCTGCAGCCTCATATATAAAAGTAAGATTAATGGGTGCTGGCCGTGTTAGATGGCCACGACCGGGCTGGGCCAGCGAGGGTTTGCCTGCTCCCATCCACACAGTCCTTGAACACAGATTTTCCGTGGAAGAATTTGCAAACAATCCCATGGGATGGGGAATGCAGCTGGCAGTGCAGTGGGGAGCCACGGGGGGCTGAGGAAAGGGGGTCCCGGGGCTGAACCAGGCACGGAGCAGCCGGGTTGGAAGCAGCAGCGATGCTCACACGACTCTCCCGGTGCCTGAGCCAACATCCAGCCTGCTCTGGGTGTTTAATTTTCACTAATCTGTTTGGGGTTTTTTAATTATCTGCAAACAAGGTGCCTTCTTCATGGAATAACAATGGTGCTGGGGACAGTGGGCGGCTGGGCTGTGCCCACACCCCTTCCCTGCCGCTCAGCACCGCTCCGGAACTTTGCCTAGGACTTGTTTATCTGTCCTTATCCATCATCAATCACGGGATTCCGCCCTGCTAACCAGCACCTGCATGCAGCATCTCCGACAGCAGGAGCGAGTCCTGCTCAGCTGGTGTGTAAAAGCCTTCGCAATCACCCTGTGCTACGGAGCTGGAGGAGGGTTTGAGTACAAGGCTCTTTAATAACATGAAAAGAGCCCTTTCTTTCCCCACTGGTTTTCTGCTTGCTCTTTCATGCTGCCAGAGCCCTCGGGTTGTGTCAGGGCCTGTCTCTCCGTGGGCTGACAGGTTTCCTAACTCTGTTTCCCTGCACTGTCAGCACAGTACCAGGAACAGCAAATACCAGTTGCAGCAGAGCCAGGCCAGGTCGGAAGAGTCCCTGGCCTCGTGTGTTTGGGTTTTTTCCTCCAAAACATCCTCAGTGGCACCGGTGACCTGCAGAAAAGCCTGTGCCTCAGTGTGTGCAGCAGGAAAATGGGTCTAATCCCGTTTACCTGTCTCCTCCAGAGCTGGCTGCGGTGTTTGATTCATGTCAGCAGCTTGGCTGGTGACTGCGGGATGAATGACGCTATATAAATGCAAAGTGTTATTAATATTTCATGTTGTAGTGAAAATGTACTAATGGGGCTTGTTCCTGGAAGATAAAGTGCTGCCATTAATACACCTTTGTGTCCCCTGCGCTGGGGACTCACCTGTGGAGGGATGGAGGGGGTTCTACCCAGAGCAGAAACTGCCCATCACACCTGGCAGCTCCCCAAAAGAGGGGATTTTAACCCAGAAAGACACAAAAAGCCACTTCTGACATGCACAAAATTAGGGGTACCAGGGACAGAGCATCCCCCCACCCACCACTGGGTGCTGGTGGATGGGTGCTGCTCTGGGTCCTCCCTGCCTGCC
This sequence comes from Ploceus nigricollis, assembly GCA_013399945.1. Classification (NCBI taxonomy): domain Eukaryota; kingdom Metazoa; phylum Chordata; class Aves; order Passeriformes; family Ploceidae; genus Ploceus; species Ploceus nigricollis. The sequence goes on along the minus strand of VXBC01001363.1, from coordinate 125,378 downwards.
CATGGGGGACACAGCCCCTGGGAACTCCCTTCCCAGCAGAGCCACTACACAGGCATGTTAAAAAAAATAAAAATGGGCTTGTTTGATTTCAAACTGCAGAACTCTTCCCTGGAGCCATCCGCAAACACTGGTAATTTACTTTACAGCTGTTTAGATTTGTTTCTCTACATTTTTTTTTAAACCCCAGCAGAATTGCAAATGAAATGTGTGTTTGCTCCTCAAATGACTCCAGCTGTACCTGAACTCCTGCACCCCACACCTCCTTGGACTCCCTCCCCTCTGACCCCCATCCCTGCAGCCCACAGCTGTGAGATGGGGGTCAGACCTGCAAGAGGGGGTTCTCTGAGCTGGGGGTTCATCTTGGGAGAGCTCCAGATTCTGGTATCAAGGAGGGGTGATGGGGAAGAGACTTGTGCCAGCTTGCAGGTGAGGGGAGCACAGGTAAGCAGTTAATTAATTGCCAGTGAAATTATCAACTGCCACCCACTTAATAGAGGGTGATGAGGGATAAAGGCTCTGCTAAATTATTGCCATGGTGAAAAGTTTCAATAAAAAAGGATTATAAAGGGTGGTGGTCGGCTGAGAGGCTCCCGGTGCTGGGGGCAGGGACTCCCAGGGCTTCGGCCACTTTGGAGGGAGGGGGGTGCAGGGAAGGCATGGAGGGACCCCAGGCTGTGCTGAACAATCCCTGCAGAAGCTGAGGACAGACAGCCCTGAGCTCCCACCCCTCCCCACGGCAGAGCAGCCGGCTCAGCCCTTCCCGGCACGGCAGCGCTGCGGGGCCGCCCTTCGCCTCGGGAAATCTGGCATTCCATGGGACACGTGGGGATCCGCCAGGAGCCTCGTCCCTTCCCCCGGGAATCTCCTCCTCGCTCCCAGGAGCGCAGGGGTGACTCATGTGCTGTGTTTTGTGCCGGGCGATGCGCTCCTGCCCTGGGCAGGCGCCGACCCGCAGCAGCGCCGCCGAGGGACACCCGCAGGTGAGCGGCCTGGGGACCCCCTGTGTGCGACCCCCGGTCCCGAGGAGGTGGGGAGGGCGCTGGGGAAGCGTGTCTGCCCAGCCTGGCACCTGGGAGATGGGCACGGCCTGCGCTGCTGCCGGCAGCGTGCACAGGGAAGGAGAAACCTGAGATTTGCGTGTTCCTCCAGGGAGCCACTGTGAGACGGGAGCCACCGGCTCCCACGGGAGGGACGAGAACCGGGAGCGTCCGTGGTCACTCCGGTCCTGCGGGTGGGTGCATTGGCTGAGCTGTGCAGAGCAGGGGATGTCTTCACCCCTCGGCGAGGGGGAATCTTGTTATTTCACTGGTGGGCAAAATATTTAAGGAGAGCCAGCGCCAAACGCAGCCCTGGGAGTCTTTGCTGCAGCTCCGCGGCGCATGGGGTGCGTTTATCTGATTTGATGCAACTCAAATCGGAGGGCAAACCGGGGTCAATCGGCCACGCAGGTGCCTGGGTTGGTGAATATTGGATGTTTTGGCTGCCCGGCCCCACGCAGCCCCTCGGCATTGCAGCCCCCCAGCCCAGCCGCTGCCTCTGCCCTGCCGTGGGCTCCCCAGTGAGTGGGCACGGCTTGGGGACACAGAGCGGTGGCACCGGGCTCCTCCTGCGCTGCCCGGGGGAGGCGACGGCAGATTCCAGCGATGGGAGAGGACGGGCAGCGCAGCGGGGTCAGTCACGCCCCGGCTGCTCCTATTTCTGTGTGCCTGGGCCAGGCCTGGCAACGTAAGGGAAATGAATAACAAATACCTGGGCAACGAGGCGGGAGCTGGGGCGGGATGGGGGCTGAGCCGCGCACCGGAGGTGGCTGGAGGATGCTGTGGCTGTGGCAGAAACCCCGAGCGTTGTCAGGTCCGGGTGTTCCCAGAGTGGTGCTTGGAGGACACGTGTCACCCGGAGCAGGTCTGTGCTGTCAGCGGTGTCCCTGTGTGCCAGCTCAGGTCAGAGATGGTCCCAGGAGCACGGCTCAGTGCTTTGAGGCACAGAGGGGCTCCAATGGGGACCTTTTGCTGCTGCTTCAGTGTCAGTGTCTTCTCTCTTCCCAGGCTGGCTGACAGGATCGGGGAGCCATGAACTGGGGGTCGTTCGAGGGGCTCCTCCGTGCTGTCAATGTTTACTCCACAGCCTTCGGCCGCATCTGGCTCTCCCTCGTCTTCATCTTCCGCCTGATGGTCTACCTGGTGGCGGCTGAGAAGGTCTGGAGCGATGACCACAAGGACTTCGACTGCAACACGCGGCAGCCGGGCTGCACCAATGTCTGCTTTGACCACTTCTTCCCCGTCTCCCACATCCGCCTGTGGGCCCTGCAGCTCATCCTGGTGACGTGTCCGTCCCTCCTGGTCCTCATGCACGTGGCCTACAGGGAGGCCAAGGAGGAGAGGCGCCGTGAGAAGCAAGGAGACAAATATCGCCGCAAGTACCCCAACCCCGGCAAGAAGCGGGGTGGGCTCTGGTGGACGTACCTGCTCAGCCTCATCTTCAAGGCCGGCGTGGACGTGGTCTTCCTCTACATCTTCTTCCGCTTCTACAAGAACTACACCCTGCCCCGGGTGGTGAAGTGTGAGCTGCCGCCCTGCCCCAACGTGGTTGACTGCTTCATCTCCCGGCCCACCGAGAAAAACATCTTCACCCTCTTCATGGTGGTCGCCACCTGCATCTGCGTGGTGCTGAACCTCATCGAGGCCACCTACCTGATCGGGAAGCGGTGCCACGAGCGCCTGGAGGCCGAAGAAGGGGACAGCCGGCGGCACAGCCACAACTGCCCCATCTCCTGTGCTGACCCTGTGGGCACAGGCGGGGAGGTGTTCCCTGGGGCTGACACCAAACCCCCCACGGCCACCACCCCACTCACAGCCTCCTGCCCCAGCACGCTGCCCAAGGATGAGGTTCCTTCCTAGAGCTGCCCAGGAGAACGCAGGAGCCGCTCACCTGGCCTGCAACTTCCTGACTGCTCTTCCTCGTCTGTGCTCTAGTGCAGGAGTGCTGAGGGTGGCAGCACCCTGGAGCTGGGCTGTGCCTGAGGGGTCTCTGCCTCTCCTGACCTGGGAAAGGCACTTTACATCATCCTGCTGAATTTGGGGTAAAGCAGGGACTGTAGAACATGTGCTGTCCCTGGCAGTGACAGGGAGCAGCAGCTCCATGGCAGCTGTGAACTGACAGTGGTGCCCAGACTCTGAGGCTGTACCAGCCAGGACAGACACCCTGATCCCCCAGGAAACCCCTCTTCTTATCTCTCACCCTACATCAGCCACTCAGTGGGTGTCAGGGCCACCTCAGACTGATGCAATTGTCATTAATAACACTTATTAGTTGAGTGGGGACAAGAGCAGGTCCCGGGTGTCGCAGCCACCGCGGCGAAGCGCAGGCGTGAGGATCTGGCCAGGCAGGCAGAGCCCGCTGTGAGCTGCTGGATCATCCTGCCTGGCCAGGGCAAAACACCTGAGCAGAACAGCCAAACACAGGAGAGGAAAAACACCCCAACCATTGATTAAACAATACCATTAAATGGCAGAATCTGATCTCGTTTATTGTTGTAACACATCGCGTTCGGCCGTGACACGGGCGGTGCTGCCATTTCCGAGGCCATCAGAGGCAGCTGAGCATTAGCTGGCATGAATAATTAACAATAATTTCATGGCAAATGCACTCACAAGTAACATTAACACTGAACATGCAGCTCGATCTGTTCCTGGTTTTGCTTTACTCGGAGGGTGTGATAATTATTTTTTCCATGAGCAGTGACAGTGCCAGCGCTCCCTGGCTCTGTCCCAAAGGAAGTGGCACAGGGGGCAAGGGAACACCATCACTGTGTCCTTTATGTGACTGAGGCCATTCTCAGTGACAGATCATTGCAGTGATCCAGCTGAGACCCTCATGGGCAAAACTGAGCTCTTTCCCACAGCTGGATGGGAGGCTGAGGGGCTGCTGTGGCCAGGGGGATGCTGGGGACAGGCAGGGCTGAAGGGAAGCCAAGAGCAGGGGGGGCTGCAGCACTGCTGGGTGGGAGGGCAGGGACTGAACCAGCCACTGGTGGGGGTGAGGATGGTGGAGAAGCCCTGGGGGGACCCTGACCACAGGCACAGAGCCCTCTGAGCCCACAGCAGCTCCTTGTGCTGACACAGGGGGTTTGGGAACCTTTGGGGTCAGAGACACAGATGGTGAAACACACACAAAATTTTCTTCACTTCTCAGGGGAAGCTGTGCTGGCACTGCCTTCCTTCCATCCACTCCTGCTGCTGGATTATCCACCTGAAAGTTTTCTTTATGAAGTGCACAACGTCAGAGGACACAAGTTGTTCTTTGTGTGCAAGCCATTGCCCCGAATTAAAGAGCATGGGCTGGGCTGTTTGTTTTCCAGCAAGGTTGGCCACTCCTGCTCCAGGCTGGAGAGTGAAACCCCGAGGAGTTCCCCTCTGCAGGCACTAATGGGGACAGAGATGAGCCCCAGAAAAACCACCCTGTCCCACTTCCACACACCAAAGCACAGCTGGAGCTGCTGCCCATTGAGAGACACGTGAAGTTCCACTTGCTGGAGGTTGTTGTGCCGTTTTGTCGTGCTCAGAGCAAACACTGCAGAGCTCTGGGTGCCTTGCACCATCCAGGCTTGGGATAAGCAGCAGTCAGCCAGAAAAATGGGAGCATTCAGCTGCTTCTTTTGATATTGGTGCTGCAAAAACAGGGGTCTGGGTACTGGGATACCTCCTGGGATACAGAGGCAGGACCAGGGTCAGCAAACCAGGGGGTGTGTCACAATAAAAGCTGAATATTTCCCAGATTTTGCATCATCACACAGGAAATTCCCGGTATTTGCTTGTGGGGTCCCAGAAGACCTCCTAAATTTTGGGGTGAGGGGATTTTAAAGAAACTCACCACTAACTCCAGCCCAGGCAGGGATGTGGAGGGAACTGCGTGCACAGGTCAGGGTAGCTTGGCTTTCCCAGCCTGGGCTTTTTTCTGCCCTGGCCAAAACCAGCCTGTTTGCTGGGAATTGAGGAGAATCTCTCTGATTTATGTCCAGCCCTGGCTGCCGGCTCTCAGGACCCCATGACTCCTCTGCCCCTGTTCTTGCGGGGGAGTCTTGTCCCTGGGGATGTGGCCCTGGAGGGGGACAGCTGTTGGCAGGCAAAATCCTGCCATGCCCCATTTAAGACTCTTCTAAAAAGGGTTTTAGGTTTGAGGTTTTCCTGCTGGTTTGGCGTCTGCCAGATCCACAGTTTGGGTTTTTCCTTTATGGAGGAGCCAAGGTTGGGCCTCCCTAAATCATTGGGTGTTTCAGTGTTCACATCTGGCACTGAGGCCTCTCAGCTGTCACCCTGCTATCTCAGAGCAGGGTTGCACCACGGGGACACGTCCTGGGCATATCCCTGAAGCTCCCAAGTGCTGAGATCTGCAGAACCACGCTGGCACCTTGCCCCTGCGCCCCCGCTACCATCCCTGTGCCAGTGTGGGTGCAGGGATGTGCCACTTGATGGATTTATGGATTTACCCAAACAGCCAGCTCAGCACTTCCAACACTGCAAAGCACGGGCTGTTCCAGCTCCCCACCCAACTGCCTCAGGGAGATCTTCTGCCCATGCCAAATGCACCTGAACGTTCTCACCATGACCACATGGCCCCTCCAGAAATTCCAAAACTGCAGGCAAGAGGCTGCCCAGGGGTGATCCGGCCCCTCTCTTCACCTGGCCCTTACAGAGTTTGGCCGTGGGGCAGGGAGCAGCTGCCTCTGCAAGGAATCAGAGCTGCCAGTGCTCCACAACTTCCCTCTCTCCAGGGTTTTTCGCCTCACAGGCCACAGCCCTCAGATTCCTGCTGAGCTCTCTGCATCAACATAGCTCAGATTCCTGATCTGGGCAGCTCCGGGGTGAAGGGAGGCTCGGAGCCCCTGCTTGGCTCTCATCCATGATTGGGGTGCCCGTGGCTGTCCCCTCCTCCAGGCTCACCCCATCCTGCACCCCCAGGCTACCACCAGGGTTTGCTTTGTGTCTCCTGGGCTCCCATTCCATTGTCCCCAGCCTGGCAAACCCTCACTGGCTTTATTTGACCTCCTGGAGACAAAAAGCCTCCAGGCAAGTGGCTCCTTGTCTGCCAGGAGAGCAGAGAGCAAATCTCTGCTGGCACCAAGCACCCCGGGGCTCTTCAGATGTGTCCCCATGGGAGGGGTGGCCCTGGCGAGGTGCCGAGGTGGCTCCAGCACGGCTGATCGGCCCCAGGGTGTGCCTGAGGATTCCAGGGAAGCCTCGGGGCACTCTAGAAACCAGGTGAGTGAAGGGAAGTGCATTCCTGCCCTTCCTGCCCATCGGCACAGGCATCTATCGCGGCTGATCCATGGGGCATCCGGTGGGATGGGGTGACTCAGCCTCCTGGAAGCCACCGGTGCTCTGGGGAGAAGGACACCCCCCTTAGGGACACCTTCCAGGTCCCTTGGGGGTGCAGCAGAGCAGGGTCTGGCTGCACAGGGACCCTGGTGCCACCCTGCTCCATGGGAAAGGTCCCACCTGGCCACACCGGCCCCGCCAGGGCGGTGCCTGCAAGTTCCTGTAGGTTGGAGATACCGATGAGCTGTTGCAAAACTATTACTAAGGTAAAATCATTTCAAAAGTGGGTTACAGTTGTGTAATCTGGGACTCTCAGCAGTGCTTGCAGGTGGGCTCAGCCAGGGGACAGTGCGAGGTCTCTGGTCTTGCTGCTGGGTCTGCAGTGCCCGGACCATCCCTGCAGGGGATGGGACATCACCTGGAAGGAGCTGCTGGTGTTTCCTGTGGAGGAATGTGTCTGTGCTGGTCTCCCTGCGGGATTTGACCTGCCTTTTGTTGTTCAAGCCGAGCGTGTGCGTGCATGTGCGCAGCAAGAACCTCTCCGGGAGCTGTTTGCCAGACTCACCCAGTTACTGGGAACCAAACCAACCACCCTTCCCCTCCCCTCACACGCTCAGACAAACCCTGTGTGTGCAGGAGGGCTGAGGCTGGGAAGGAGCTTCCCTGCTCTGAGAGGCACCCGAATCTGGACACCTTCCTCTGGCTCTCCCACCTGGACAGGTACCTGCTGGGGCACAGGGTTTCAGGGTTGAGGGGGGACAGCCCCGCGGTGTAACGGGGGGCAGGTGGCAGCTGTGTTAAGTTCTAACAGGGGCAGGTGGGACTTGGAGCTGCTGTGACTGTGGGGTCAGTTGTGGGGATCCCAACATCACACAGTGCCACATCGGGAGCCCACAGGCCGTGCCAGGCTCCCCATCCCATGGGGTGATGAAGGGGGATGGCACAGCCTGGCACCCCGAGGGGCAGCAATGGCCACCCCAGGCCTTGCACCTCTGTCCCACTCCCAAAAGAGGCAGAGACCCCCCGAGAAAAGTGGTTCTGCTGAGTTTGCAGCCTAGGTGGGAGTGGGGCGCTGTCAGGTCCAACGCCCTGCGCCCACACAAGGCAGGACCTGGCTGTGACGCAGTGGGTTGGCATCCCGGGGGCTGGCAAGGCTGCCGGGCTCTGCGGGAGGCAAACGGGCACTGCCGGCACAGCTGAGCACACCTGAGTGCTGCCCCTGCTCTGCCTGGCTGCCATCCAGCACTGGGGAGCCCGGGGGGCTCACACTGTGCTGCACACACCCCCTGCCACAGGGGACTGGCACAGAGCTTGGCACGGAGATCACAGCCCTTTCCTGCTCTGCTGCGGGTCCATGACTGGAGCCAGCGCTGGGCTGAACCGGGCACACAAGTGCTGGGCAGGTGGGTTATGGGCAGCTGGGTGCTGGGTTGGTCTCGCTGGCACCAGGGATGGGGTCATGGGTGAATTGGCAGGCTGACGAGGGGGCACAGGCTCTGGGGGCATGCAGAGGCTCCAGGTTCCATCAGCACCAGCTTTCATGGGCAAAACAGCAGCTCCCCTCTCCCAGTTTTAAATCCAAGGGTTGGGTGGGAACGCAGTGACTGCTCCCCAGCCTGACTCCCAGCCAAGGGTTTGCCAGGGAGGAAGATCTGGTTTCAGATGGGGCAGTGAGCAAAGGTGTGTGGGCATGGGCAGAGGCACAGCCCTGGCACTTGGCACACGCTGCCAGGGACCCCAGCCTGGGGCCACTCAGCCCAGCCACCCTTCCCGGTGTGTCCCTGGGCCGGAAGTGTGGGAGCACAGCCACAGGTTCGGGGCTTGCTGTGGGGTGGCCCTGGCCAAGGACAGGCTCCCAGAGCGCTCCATGGGCTCCGGGCAGTGCTCCAGGTTCTGTTTTGTCCCCACAGCCCTGGGACACCACAGTGCACCAGATGAGAGGACTCTGATCACCAGTCTGCTATCGTGCCCTGGCTATGCCCTGTGCTGGACACTTCCCACCCCACAGCCCCCAGTGAGCGGGGAAGGAGCCTGAGCCTCCTCCAGGTATGTCTTTGAAGGCACTGGGTGGGCAACAGGCAGAGGCAATTCCTTAAAAGTGAGAGCAACCCAGTGTTCTGTGAATCCCTTTGCAGGGCAGACACCTTCACAGCCCAGAGGGTTGTAAAAACCACCTGGGTTTGTAAATCCAGGTGTAGCAAAGCTCCGGGTCAGGCTTAGCGTGTCTCCCTCCTCTCACAGGGCAGTCCCAGGCTGAGCTGCAGAGCCGGTTTGGCCGTCGGGACCTCCGGCGTTGCTGCCGGAGCAGGAGCAGAGCGCTGGCCAGGGTGACATGCTGGTGACACACACAGACTGTGACACACACGGACTCTCACTTTCTGCAGCCCCACTATCAGCTGTGTTTGGGCTGCCTCAGGTATCACCTGGGAGACAGAAAACAGGTCCCTGGCATGTCCCAGCACCCCAGCTGGGACAGGAACTGCCATTTCCCCTTTGGCTGGTGATCCTGGCCTGCTCCAGCAGATCGTGCTGCCAGTTTGCACCAGCACCCACAATCAGGCACGGAGCTGGTGGCAGGGACTTGGCCGGGTGGCTCATCCCTGACAGCAAAGGCTCCGTCAGAAGGAAGTGCAGAGAGATTGAGTCACCTCTGTCACCAGGAGTGTGTGAGGATGGGCTTTACTGTCTGCAAGGGTGAAGAGCCCCATCCTAGATGAGTGCCATGTGGTGGGGGACAGGGTTCAGAAGTCAGTAAGAGTTAGTGCAGTGAGAGATGTGCAGCCCCAGCGGTGTCTCCCATTGCTCCTTCTGCCTCTCCAGGTTGGGTGACTCTGGTATCCCTCAGCTGCCATGGATTGGAAAACGCTGCAGGCGCTGCTCAGCGGGGTCAACAAGTACTCCACAGCCTTCAGCCGCATCTGGCTCTCCATGGTCTTTATCTTCCGTGTGCTGGTCTACGTGGTGGCGGCCGAGAAGGTCTGGGGCGACGAGCAGAAGGACTTTGATTGCAACACGCGGCAGCCGGGCTGCACCAATGTCTGCTTTGACCACTTCTTCCCCGTCTCCCACATCCGCCTGTGGGCCCTGCAGCTCATCTTTGTCACTTGTCCTTCCTTCCTGGTCATCATGCACGTGGCCTACAGGGAGGACCGCGAGAGGAAGAACCGGGAGAAGAATGGAGAGAATTGCCCCAAGCTCTACAGCAACACGGGCAAGAAGCACGGCGGGCTGTGGTGGACCTACCTGTTCAGCCTCATCTTCAAGCTTATCATAGAGATCCTGTTCCTCTACCTCCTCCACAAGATGTGGGACAGCTTCGATTTGCCACGGCTGGTCAAGTGCTCCAACGTGGATCCCTGTCCCAACACCGTGGACTGCTACATCGCTCGGCCAACTGAGAAAAGGGTCTTCACCTATTTCATGGTCGGAGCCTCCTCCGTCTGCATCGTCTTCACTGTCTGTGAGATCTTCTACCTCATCTTCAAGCGAGTTGTCCGGGAGGCAAGCAACTGGGGGAAAACCACCAAGAGCTCCATCAACTACAGCAAGGCCTCCACCTGCCACTGTCATGTCAAGTCAGAGGAAAAGGACAAGTCCCAGCCTAGGTGTGTGGCAGCCCTGACTGCCATCTGAGGGGTTCTGGGAAGGGTGGTGGGGAAAGAAGTGTCCTGGTACGTGCCAGGGATGGTTGGCACCACGGGTGACCACCAGTGGTGCCACCACCAGACTCTTCGACCAGGACCTCAGTGGCTGTAAGGGGAGGGGGACACATCCATGGGAACTCTCCTGCTTGGCACCACAGGCACATCCCTGGCTGTGCCAGTGGTGTGGACACGCTCGGTGGCAGGTGGGTGCTGGCTGCCCGTGGCCATGCCTCAGTGTGTCTGTTCTTCCCACAGAGGAGAAGAGCTCTGAGCTCACCCGTCCCAGCCGGTTCACATTCCCCTCATCTTGGCTTTTCCAGCCTGCCAAATCCTCGAACCCTCAAGAGTCAACCCGTGTGAAAAATGACTAAACCAAACAAAGTAATGTCCCTGGAGAGAGACCCATGGGTGCCTGAGCAGACACAGGTAAGGCAAGGGCAGCCCTGGAGCTCTGCAGGCAGCAGTGCCACAAGCAGGGACATCACAGCAGCACACAGATCCTCCGTGTCCTGCAGCTTCTCTTGGGTCCTGCAGCTCTGCTGCTTCCATGCTGGCTGTGAGTGCACCATCCAGGGCATGCCAGTCCTCCCAGCTCACTGTGCCTCACACATGCACTGCTTTCTTTTGTACCAAGAAACCAAGGAATTCTGGGCTCTGTGGCCAGAGCTCTCTTCATGCACCCAAAGTAATGACAAAGGACCAGGGCTCCAGTCTGTTGGCAACTGTTCTGCTGCCCCAGTTTGCCCAGTTTGCCATTTCTCCCCCTTGGCTCACACAAGCACCAAGCCATGTCCTGCCCAAAAGCCCTTGCTGGCTCTGCTGCTTCCCTTGGTGCCTCTGTGCTCCCCCTCACCTCAGATGCACATCACACAAGCTACAGATCCAAAAGTCCAATAAATGTCATGTTTGGAGACACCAAGATCTGCTCTGCATGCTGGAAATTGGGAACTGGTGAGGGTAGAAGACATGGATTTGCAGAGGTTCCTCAGGAGCCCACAGCCAGGTCCTTCTCATCTGCCTGAGCCGGGCATTGGTCGAGCCCAGAGCCGCGCTCACGTCCGCCCGTTCCGCCTCGCCCAGCTTGTCACGCGTCGTTAAACTTTAATTCAACAGAACCTCACGCTGGCCCCCAAGGAAATCAAGGAAGGATGAGCATCAATTATTTACTAAACCTTGATAAATATTACAATAAATAGAAATGATTTCCATTTAATCTCTCCTTAAGCAGCGCTAGCGGAGGGTCTGCTGTGCCCAGCTCCGCTCGGCCTGCCCGCGTTTCACAGCCCCAGGCGCGTGTCGGGGTGTGCTGAGACCCCCGAGAGCAAAGCTCCCTCTGGAACCTGCGCTGGAGTTCCCGGCCGGGCTCCGGTGCGGTTCATCCCGAGAACCGACGGGACGCGGGATCGCAGCTGGGCTCTGGTGGGGCTCAGCCCGGGAGCCTGCGGGATGCGGGATGGGACCAGGCACGGTGGGGTTCATCCCAGGAACCGGCGGAGCCCATCCCGGGAACCGGCGGGATACAGGACCGCAGCCGGGCTCCGGTGGGGCTCCAGCACCACCCAGCGCCCGCCACGCCGCACGGACCCTCGGGGGCAAACCACGAGCGCCGCAGCCGCGGTCCGGCCGGGGCGGGCGAGGACGGAACATCCCCGGGACACCGGGCGGGGAACGGAGCGTCCCCAAAACACGCCGCCGGGCAGGGAATTAAACATCTCCAGGACACGGGTCAGGGGACGGAGCATCCCAGGGTCTCNACTCAGCGCGGCCCGAGCCCGGCGGGACGTGCCCGGCGCGGCGGAGGTGAGTGCGAGCACCCGGGACCGCCGGGACACCGCGACCGCCCGGGGACACCGGGCTGGGGACGGCGCACCCCACCGCTGCCGGGGGTTCCTTTAACGGCACAGCCGGCACTTCTCTGCTTAATTAGCAGCGGTTAATGAGGAGCCGGGGCTGCGGCCGCCCTGTCCCTCCCTCACGGCCGCGCTGAGCGCCCGCGGGGTGCGGGCTTGGCTCCCCAGAATCCCGGGAGCGGCAGCAGGGTGGTGAGCAGTGCTGGGAATCCCCTGGCGATGGGAGGGGACTGGGGCTGGGAGTCCATCACCCCGCAGCAAGGGAGCTGGTGGGGGGCTGTCTGTTCAGTTTGGGGTGAGCCCTGAATAGGCGTTGGGGTGGCAGCTATACCCCAAGGGGTTCTGCTTCCCCTCTAGACCATCCTGCTCTCTGCTTTTGGGAAAGCCAGGGCAGCAGCAAATTTGTGAGCCCCCACGGTGCCTCCTCTCCAGGTGCCCTGAGCTCCCTGGGCAGCCCCAAAACCCCACTGGCTGCGGGCTGTCCCCAGAGTGACCAGGAGAGCCACGAGCTGTGGGTGCTGCTGGGAGGGGAGAATCCCTGTATCTCCCAGCCCCCTGTTCCTGCACTGTGTAGGAGGAGCCCTCTGGGGCTCCTAAACGCTGCCTGCAACCCTCCCTCCCTCAGAAGTGGGATGTTCCTCAGAGGGTTTGCTGGGACACTCTGCAGAGCAGCTATATCCTGAAAAAGCACCGGGTTTAGCTGGTCACATCTACCCTGTGCTCCCCAGCATGGGAACAGGGAACTGACGTGGCTGCTGTCTTCTCTCTGCTGGCAGAGGCAAAGGGCTCCTAGAAGATGGGTGACTGGGAATTCCTGCAGAAACTGCTGGACCAAGTCCAGGAGCATTCGACCGTGATCGGGAAGATCTGGCTCACCGTGCTCTTCATCTTCCGCATCCTCATCCTGGGCCTGGCCGGGGAGTCTGTGTGGGGGGACGAGCAGTCGGATTTCGTGTGTAACACCAAGCAGCCAGGCTGCACCAACGTCTGCTATGACAAAGCCTTCCCCATCTCCCACATCCGCTACTGGGTGCTCCAGTTCCTCTTTGTCAGCACCCCGACCCTGATTTACCTGGGCCACGTTGTCTATCTCTCCCGCAAGGAGGAGAAGCTGAAGAAGAAGGAGAGTGAGCTTCGGGCTGTCCACAGCAAGGACCCGAAGGTTGAGGAGGCCCTGGCAGTCCTGGAGAAGAAGATATCCAAGATCTACATGACAGAGAGTGGGCGGCTCAAGATCCGAGGGGCGCTGATGTGGACGTACATCACCAGCGTCATCTGCAAGAGCATCTTTGAGGCCGGTTTCCTCGTGGGCCAGTGGTACCTGTACGGCTTCTCCATGGTGCCCCGCTACGTGTGCAAGAGGGACCCCTGCCCCCATCAGGTGGACTGCTTCATCTCCCGCCCCACCGAGAAGAGCATCTTCATCATCTTCATGCTGGTGATGGGCCTGATCTCCTTAATCCTGAACCTCCTGGAGCTCTTCCACCTCTGCTGCAAGAACCTGATTAGCAACATCAAGAAGGTGTCGGGGCCAGCTGGACCGAGCCAGGGCACCTTTGTGGATGACATGGTCTCGAGTCCCTACGCACCCAAGCACTATCCCTTCCTGCCCATGGCCGAGAGCCACGTGCCCTCCTACCAGACCTACAACAAGCTCTCCAGCGAGCAGAACTGGGCCAACTACCGCAACGAGGAGAACCTGGCACTGGGCAGCAGCAGCAGGCCCCTGTCAGACCCCTACACCCCCGGGCCTGCTGAAGCCTCCGCCCCGGAGGAGAAGCTGGGCAGCCGGCCCGGGAGCTCAGCCTCCAAAAAGCAATACGTGTAGTGCCGGGCTGGCCCCGGCTGGCGGGGGGACATTCCTCAGTCCCTTGTGCCTGCAAAGGTGCTGGCTGTGGGCAGGCAGCTGCCTCCTGCCTGGTTCTGTGCTGTACACATTCCCCTCTGGAGGCTCCAGAGACCTGCCTGCCCTGGGATGGGATGCTCAGGAGCACGGCCGTGGAGCGCAGCCTCCGCTCTCGCCGGTTTTCCCCACAGACCCTGCAAGGAAGGAAACTGCACGAAGTTCCCCGGGACGCCGTGTCCTGTGTGCCTTGCCGTGGGAAAGGGAGAAAGCCCTGGAGCCACGCCGTGGAACAGGCTGTCCCCGAGGCCATGCCCAGAGGCTGCTGGCCATTGGGAGCTGTGGTTCAGCCAGACCCCAGAGCCTCGGCCAGCATGAGAGCCAGGAGTGCGGCCGTGGGAAGCTGCTCGTCTCCAGCCTCCACACAGAGCAGGCTGAGCCGCGGACTGCCAGGAAAAGCTGGGCTGGGGCAGCGCTGACTGATCCTGGCCACCAGCCCCATCCCATTCCAGTGGTCCTGGCACCTGCCCAGGGTTTGCTGCAGAAGCTGCCCCCTCCCCATGGGACACAGAGGGGTTAAGCCAGCTCTGCTGTGACCAGCAGATCCCAATGGCTGCAGGGTCACTGTGGGTGACCCAGGAGTGTGAGTTCCTCCCCTCCCGGCCCTGGGCTCTTTCCCATGGGATGTGTGCCTTTAAGTTATTTTTAACCTGCTGGGCTGAGCATGGAGTTTCTGCCTTAAAGGTGCAGTTTGCAGGGACTTTGGGGAGCCGTGTCCAGCCTGGCCATGTGCCTTGGTGCCTCGTGGGGTTTAGGGAGGAATCAGCCCAGCACCTGATAGTTTGGGGGTTTTTTGGTTTTTATTACTTTGCACTAGTCATCTCCTGCTGTGGGCTGGGGGGGCTGGAAGAACCAACTGTTGTCACCCTGACTTCCCCAGCCCACTGAATGCTGTGAGAGAGGATTGTCCTGCTGTGACCAAGGGGCTGCAGGTCCTGTGTGACCAAGGTGTGAGGGTGGGGTGTGCTGCCCTCAGCGCTGTTTCCCCTCCCCTGGCAGATTCTGTGTTGCATAAACCGTGTTGAATAAAGTTGGATGAATGAGAAAAGGTGAAGGTGGTTTGATTGTGCTTTCCGCAGCCTCCAGCTGCCTCCAGGAGGGCAGGTGAGGGTTTGGGGCTGAGGGAGGGGGAAATGCTGTCCTGTGGGGGTGATGGGTCTGGGGTGAAGGGGAAAGTGGATGCCCAGTTGTGCTGTGGGCGCCACTCACTCACTGAAAGCACAACCCTCCCTGCTGTGGCCTCCTGTCTCCCTGAACCCAGCCTTAATTCAGGGTTTTGACAGAACTGTCACGTCCCAGGCTCATGGTGGCCCAAAGCAGAGCTCAGCCCCTCTCCCTCCACTGCAGATAAACCCAGCAGAGGCCATGGAGCTGCTCGTGGCTGCATAATAGGTGGAAATGAGCCACAGATAAAGGCACACAATGTGGCTGGGGCTGTTGTTTAGTTCCCCAGCCAAGCCAGGCCAGAGCAGAGCCTGCTCTATGTCAAGGGCCTCTCCAGTGAGGGTGGGACAGGCTAAAAATACCCTGGAGAAAATGAAATATGGGTGATATGGGGCAGTATCGCTGCCATCGGCCGCTGGAGGAAATGAGGAGGGAGGCACCCAGCTGTGCTGCCCTTGGGCTGGGAGCCGAGCCCACCCTTGGCTTCCTCCCTGCTGGGGACAAGGGGGGGTGAAACACCCAGGGGTGAGGGTCTGGGCACACCACCAGCTCCCAGCTCCTCCCTGTGCCCTCCTGGAGGATGCTGGGGTAGATCCACTGTGGAAGGACCCTGCCCTGCTCCCACTGTCTCTGGAGGGACCCTGCCCTGCTCCCACTCTTGCCCAGCTGGGACCTCCCAGGCCACTCCAGTGCGATGGGGGACCACATCCCAGTGCTCCCCAGGTATCAGCAGAGCCCTGCAGCTCTGGGGGGAGCAGCTCAGTGTGCTGGGTCAGGAGGAAACACGCGAGTGAAAGGGAACGGAGCAGCCACACCATGTTTACCCACCAGTGTCCCCGGGTCACCTCCCCTCTCCTGGACTCCTATTTTTGTTGGCACGGGGGGAGCATCACACTTTTCCAAGCGACCCTGAAGGTGAAAAACAAGACGGCCGAGACCCCCCCATTGCCTGGATAGTGCAGTGCCCAGGCGCTGCACAAACACAGCTCCGTGTCCCACTATTGTTCCCGTGTTGTGACAAAGTGGCTCGGGGCAGCTGCAGTGACCCCACGCCGCCGGGATGTTCTGCCAACAACAACAGCGAGGGGCTTACCTGCGGGCCAGGCTGGGGAGGGGGCAGCAGCAGGGCTGCGGTTGGCAGCAGCCTCCCACAAGGTGGGCGGGCAGCCCTTAGGCAAATAAAAGTTTGGAGCTGATAAGAGCCCAGGCTGGCCCGGCGGAGCCCTTTGGCACAGCCCGGGGACAGAGAGTGGCCAGACGGGCCTTTCTCACACCTCCACACTCCCTCCTGAGTAAACAGGTCCCTCTGGTCCCTTGTGGGAATGGCACTCGCTCCCCCAACACCCAGCCCTGGATGATGATGCTGAGCTCCATGTTGGCACAAGCAGCCTGGGGACTGCCGTGAGGGGCTCCCATGGGCATCCCCAGAGTTAAGAAACACTTTGAGACAGCTCTGCCAGTCCTGGAGGGACCACACACTCCCCAGAACCACAATTCCTGCTGGGGATGTTGGTCTAACGCCAGTCACAGTCCCCAGGAGCCCTGGGGCTCCTCTGCAGGGAGGTTTCTGCCCTCCTCCCAGTTAGGAGAAGTCCATGCCATGGCCTGGGGCAGAGGGCTGTCCTGCCTGAAAGGCTCTGCCTGAGGTGCTGGCCAAGCACCAAGGAGTTTATTTTTAACCTTTCCCAGCATACAGCAAACAGCAAGTGTCTAAATCTGACCCACTCAGGAAGAGCCGAGGTGGGAGCAGAATCCTGCTGAGGGGGAAGAAGGGCAGAGAGCTGGGCAGGAGGGTGCCAGGCAGGGCCACAGCGTGGCCACACTTGCCCACAGGGTAGTCAATGCCCAGGTGTGTCCTCAGAGGGAGCGGGAGCAGTCGGTAGCATCCTCCTGGGCCAGGCACAGAGCCCTGACCCCAGCACTCTGTGCCCACAGTAGCCACCACTGGGGCAACCCCAAACCAGGAATAATCCTGCCCTTTCCAGCCGCTGCCAACGGTGCACGGCAAAGGAAAAGCAAACCCCACGGAGCTCCCTTCCTCCCTGGGGTTATATTTAGCCCTCCACTAGGGTCCCTCCATGCACGGGCATGGCACACAATGCAGCCCTGTGTGAGAACTGCAGGAGGGAGGAAACACACTCAATAGCTGCATCCTGACATTGTCGCTCACCCTCGGCCGTTTCCTCGTGTGGAGGCACCAGGACTGCGGTGCCCAGCACCCTAAGCCCACCCTGGCATCGGTCCTAACCCTGCCAGCAGCTCAGGCCATCATCCTGATGCAACACCAGGCAAGCAGAGGCTGCTGCCTGCAGCCTTTTGTGGCATGGGAAAATCCATATGGCCTAAAAACAAGGACCCACAGTGGTCCTGGAGTGCTGAGGATAGAGAATCAACCCTGATCTGTACCTGCAGGAAGAGCCAGTGCTGAATGAGAAGGGAACATGTTCCACCGTAGCTGTCCCCAGCTGTGGCTCGAGGGATGTGACTTGGTGTAGAGCAGAGCTGCTCCTCTCCCACGGCATTTCAGGGCCTTTTCTGGCCACAGAAGGAGCCACCAGGAGCAGCATGGAGAGAGCCATAGCAGGAAGCGAGACGTGGAGGCTGGGAAAGACTTGGCTGCTCTCAGGAAAAGGGCAAAACCAGAGCCTGGGAAAAGCCTGGGCTGGGAGGGAGCAGAAGTCTCCAGGGGCTGTGGGAGACACGCTGAGGGGATGTTCTATTTGCTCTCCAGCGCAGCCGGGGTGAGCACCCGCCGTGTCCCGGGGCTGTGGGGACACCGTGCTGTGGGAAGGTCTGGGTGTCCCAGGGTCACCCCACTGTGGGCAGGTCCAGGGTGTCCTGGGGTCACTGCACTGCACCAGGATGGGACACCAGAGTGTGAGTCCCTGCCAGCCCCTGCTCCCCCTGCCAGCTCCCACCCTGCTCCTCTCCTCCCAAAGCATCATCACTCCAGGCCTTGCAGGAAGGGCTCAGATGGCCTTGGGCCATCCCCATGCCAGCACAGGGTCACCTCATCCTCAGTCCTGCACAGCTGGAGCATCCCTGCTCTGATCTAACCGGACATCCAGAGCAGCCATCCAGGTGTGCCGGATGGCCAGGGGGATGTCACTGTCCCCCGACACAGCAGCTGTCCCAGTCCCCTCAGTGAGCTGGGGCACAGCTCGCTCCCAGCATCCTGCCTGCGGAAACCACCACCTGCTCCTCTCACGAGCTGTTCATGATGGATCCCAGGAGCAATGCAGGACCTGGGCAGGACAGGGGGTCCATCAGGAAGTTGCAGCTACCCTCAGGCCATGCCAAGAGCACTGCCGTCAGCCTGACCCCCTGTGAGCCTGGGGCACAGCCACCACAGGCTGGGCTGGGACCAGGTGTACTTGTGGCTGCTGGATTCAACCCCTGATCCATGGCACCGTGCAGTCACAGCCAGCCCCGGATGCAGGGACATCCCTGAAGCTGGACAAGCCTGGGAGGATGCTCTCCCACCAAACACTGGCCTCCTGACCAGGCATGGGACTCCTTGCCTGGGGACAGTTTCACTGCAGGCAGGGCTTCCACAGCATCCCCCAGCTGTGCTGTGCTGGGAACAGCTGGATCACAAACCCCCTGCAACAGACTGAGCATTTGCACGTGAGTGGCTGAGTGCAGGCTCGGGAGGGCAGGGTTTTACCAGAATGGTTTATTCAGCAAAGCTTCCTCTTGCTCTTCGTGAGCCGCCGTGGCTGCTCGCCCTAG
The DNA here is from genome assembly GCA_013399945.1 of Ploceus nigricollis. Classification (NCBI taxonomy): domain Eukaryota; kingdom Metazoa; phylum Chordata; class Aves; order Passeriformes; family Ploceidae; genus Ploceus; species Ploceus nigricollis. The sequence continues at coordinate 106,771 of VXBC01001363.1, read as the reverse complement.
CCCTGAGATCTGCCCGCTCCTATTCTTGTCCCGCCGGCACTTCCCAAGCGGCACATTGTTGGGATTCAATGGGAGGAAGGGTGGGTTTACAGCACTGAAGGCTTAGGAGAAAGGCAACGGGTCTGGGAAGCGACTTCACCCCTGTCCCAGTGCCTGCGGGCATCCACAGACCTGCAGCAGTGCCGGCAGATGGACGGGAGCCCCCAGACACACGGAAAACAGCTGGAAGTGCCACAAGCAGGGGATGGGAGCAGGGCAGGGGCTGCCGGCCAGGTGCCATCAATGCCCAAGCTGTCACTATCAGGGCTCAGTCCTTCCCCGGGGCATCACTCCAGCACTGTGCTGGAGCAGCCTCCCCGACTGACACTGCAGGGGGCTGGGGCAGGAAATGGGGCAGCGAGGCCCCCCCAAAGCCCGATTGTGCCCGGCCGGCCATGGGAACGAGGGGATCAATGGGCTATAAACAGCCAGGGGAGCTGCTCCGGCGCGGGGTGAACAAAGGCATTTCAGAGACAGTTTCCGAGCTGGTCCCAGCTGGGAGAAGGAACAGCAGCATTCCCACCCCAGCACACAATAGGGAACAGCCATCACCCCACAGCCTGCCTGGGAAAGCAGGAGACAAAGGGGAAGGGGCTACTTCAGGCGACAGTGCCAGCCTGCCAGGGGGACAACATGGTGGGCACTGTGAGCCGCAGTGCAGGAGGTGGCAGTGAGACAGGGCTGGGACAGGCTCTAAATCACACCCAGGCTCCTCCTGCACCTTCTCCCGACGCTCAGCTGCCCTTGCAGCAAAGGTCAGAGTGTTCCCGGAGGTGCCGGGCCATGAGCCCAGCTGAGGGCAGCAGTCCAGCCCAGGACAGCAGCTCGGGCAGCAAACAGAGCCGGGAGCATGGCAGTAAAGCTGTCAGCAGGGCAGGAATGGCCCTGGCCGGGGCGCAGCACGGCGCAGTGTGGATGCTGACTGCCTGCTGACCTCAGCGCTCGCACTGAGCATGGGAGATTTATCGTCCCCGGGAGGGGAAGGCCGGGCCGGGGCAGAGCCGGGGCCTTGCTCAAGCACCATGGGAAAAAACAAGCCGGGAGGCAGCGATAACCCCAGCCCTGGCCCTGCTCAGGCAGCTCTGGCTGGAGTTTGTCCCTGCTGTGCCAGCACCTGAGGGGACACCAGCCACTGGCCCCCAGCGCCTGCTGCCAGCCTCTCCCTGCTCAGCACCCCAGTGGGACCCCTGTCCCCTGGGACCCCACCCTCTGTTGTCACAGCCCTTCTCCTCGAGATAAAGAGGTCAAACGGAAGCAGATGACGCAGCTGGGGGAGCTGGAGGGAGGCACAGCCACAGCACAGGCTGGGAATTTGGTGCCTCCTCCTCCTTCCTCCCCACCACCCTGCTGCCAGGCCTGGAGAGCAGTGCCTGCCAGGGACAGCAATGGCATTTGTCCCACTGCAGCAGCCGCTTCTTGAACACGCAGGGAGCAGAGACATGCCCTGAGACAGGGCTGGGGCTGTGCTGATGCAGGACACGCAGAGGCCCAAGGACTGACAGAAGTTTATTGTGCAGAGGGCAGAGACCTCCCCATTCCCAACACATCGCCATGCTGAGAGCACCACAAGGGAGCAGGACCAAGACTTTCACCTCCCCCTGTCACCATTCCTGGGAGGGATGATGCAGAGAGGGGGTCCCCAGAGAGCTCCATGGCTGCTGTAGTACATTGTGGCGTGAGGCTGTATTGGGGTTCATCAAGAGTCACAGGGGATCTGGAAGCAGGGCAGCAGTTCTTCCTGTCACTGGCGGTCAGCCTGACCCCATCCCATGGCACTCAGGTCCAAACTTCTTCTACTTTCACACCATGGAAGAAATCAAACCTGAGGGGAGACAGATGGAACCAGGCCGAGAGTATTTTGTGGTGCAGGAGCCAGGCCTGGCGAGAGCTGAGGAGTTTCAGACTCGCTCTATCTCCACACATGTCTCCCTGCCCGCTCTGCCACTGAGCTCTGGGTACCTTGAGCAAATCCATGGGGTGGCAAACCTGACCCTCCGAGGGCCCGGCAGGGTGAGGAGCAGCAGCTGCAGGAGGGAGGCTGGTGGAAGCAGTGCAGGTGTCAGGGGAGTCCCCAGCAATCGCTCCAGGGCACCGCCTTTGCCCAAATCACCCTTTATTAACTCTTTTCGGGCCGGTTCCTGTTGAGCACGGCCCGAGGGGCGAACTCCAGCTTGTCCTTCAGGCTCACCACCTTGGTCAGGTCCTCGCCCACGATCTCCTGCAGTTTGCGGTCCTCCCGCTGCTCCGAGATGCTCTTCTCCTCCTGGGCCGTGGGCGGGGGGTCTCCGCGCAGGAACCACTCCAGCTGGGAGCCCACCAGCCCCACCACGAAGGCCACCGGGAAGGTGACGTACGGGGCCTTGGAGCGCACGGCCGCCCACAGCACGGACCACATGCCTGCCCGGGGCGGGACGCGGCGGTTACCGGCCGGGCCCGCTCGCGCCGGGGCCTCAGCNGAAAAAGATTGGGGGACGCAGAGGGGCACAAGGAGGAGTCCTGGGGAATATGTGGGGGGACAGCGAGGGGGAGTCATGGGGTGATATGATGGGGAACACGAAGGGGAGCATGGAGGGGACACGAGGAGGAGCCATCAGGGGAGACAGGAGG
>VXBC01001363.1:86214-101866 GCA_013399945.1 Ploceus nigricollis | reverse complement strand
GGCATGCGGGCGGGAGGGGCAAGAGGACGGGGCAGAACCGGGCTTTGCGTTCACCCGCCGTCGGATCCACGAAAGGGCTAAGATAGAAAAGAGAGAAGCTGTGAGTGGGGCCAAGAGCTGCCCCAGGGTGTCCCCGCGGCCCCCCATCACAGTGAGCTACGGCCGCGCCGTCCAGTCCGGGTAGAAAAGCGGAGGCTGCGGTCACAGCCGGGTCTGCGCCTCGGGGATGTAGATCTCGATGCTGTCCGCGCTCTCAGTGGCCGAGCTCTGGCGGAAGGAGGCGGCTCGCTTGGCTGCCAGGAGCCGCTTGCGGGCCTCCTGCCGCTGCCGGTCCACCGAGTCCAGGGAGCGCTCCTTCACCGGGTGCACCTTGGAGCGCGGCGGCTTCTTTGGTATCGGGGGAGGCACCTTCTTCTCCTCCTGCACAGACAACAGGGGCTACAAGCTGGGACCTCCCAGGAATGGGCATCCCAGCGGGCTCAAGCCATGGTGAGGGGCTCCATGGACCCTTCCACAGGCTGCAAGGCAGGGCTGCACATCCCTTTATCCATCCCATGCCAGGACCCCTTTATCCTGGCCCTTTGCTGGGATACATCAGTGGGAGAACAGCCCTTCTCTAGCCTCACTTTTCCCCAGCTCTGTTTTTCAAGGGTTTGCTAAAAGCAGTCACCAGTGAGAGCCCAGCAGTGGTTTGGGTGCAGATGTGCTTGGGGATGAGGAGGGACAAAGAGGTGACAGGTACACATGCCAGTGGCAGAGCCCTGCCCTTACCTTGGGCTCCATGATCTTCCACCCATTGGCCTTGAGCTGCTGGAGCTCCCCAAACTTCATGCTGACATCCTCAATGGAGAGCTGCAGGAGGTCCCAGAAGCCAGCTAGGTCTTGGAAGGTGGGTACAGGGAATGCGTTGGGATCCTGTGGGGATAGAGGGACAGAGTGCCATCCTCATCCATCAGTGGGATGCTGGCTCTGCTGGCCATGGGGCCATGCCAGCCCCCTGTGCTGGGGGCTCTATGTCCAGCTCTCCTCCATGGTGGTCCATAGTCACTGGCTGAGAGTATGAGACACCCCCTCCCCACCACAGCTGCCCCCTGGCACCGCTGCCCACACTCACCATGTTCTGCTGGCAGAGGCGGTAGAACTGCTGCACCTTCTGGGACATGAGGAGCTGGGCACTGCCCACTGCGCTCCGGATCTTCTCCAGGACTGGGGAGGAGAGCAGACAGTCACGGGCAGCTCAGAGCCCTCCAACACATCGTGTCTCTCCTCTCCTTCATATCCCTCTAGCCCCAGAGGGTTTCCTGGTGTTCTTTGCCCTCACCCACCCTCTTCAGCCTTGGCAGGGAAAATGCTCCAAGGTGGGAGCACTGCAGGACAATGACTGTGCCCCCCCAGCTCTGCAGGATCCCCAGCCCCTCTCTTTGCTGCGACACCCCACCCGACTCACTCTCCTCGGGCAGGTCATAGTCCTCTGCCTCCCTCTCCATCTGCTGGCACCAGCCCTCCATCTTCTCCACCTCTGCCTGCAGCAGTTTGATGAACCACTCCCCGTCGCGGTGGCAGGGGGAGGCGCGGCCGGAGTCGGGGAGGCTGCGGGAGCCCCGCTCTATCCAGGCGTCTCGCCGGGGCACCTCCACCGTGTCGTACTGCAGCTGGTAATCCTCGCGGTACGCCCACTGCCCCTGCGTGTGCACCGTCTTGTACACGGCGTACTGCCGGCCCGACTCGGGCTCCGAGGAGTGCCGCTGGAAGGGCCGCCCGAACTGCAGAGCTTTGTCCTCGGTGGCCACGGCCAGGCCGGTGAAGCCCTCGAGCTCCAGGTCCGCCTGCACGCCCGCTGTCACGCTGTTGGAGCGCTTGAAGCGCGCTCGCCTGCAGAGACAGGGAGAGCGTGGGGACACTCTCGGCCAGCAGGGATTGTCCTGTCCCCCGCACCAGGTACCGCAGCGGCAGGGGCAGGGTGAGGGACACCCACAGGTAGGATGGGGCTGGGGATGCCGGGGTGGATCCCGGAGCATTCAGGGCCACAGGCGCAACCCTGAGCAGCTGCGATCTGCCAGTCCCTCATCTCCTCTGCTCTCAGCCTGTTGCCATGGCTACCAGCGCTGGACCGGGGATGGAGAGGAGCACCAGGCTGCATGGGCACAATGCCGGAGCTCCCCTCCTGCAGGCCATGCAGGTTCTGGCACACCTGGCATTCCCATCCCAGCCAAAATGTCATGGTTAGCTACAGAAATGCCCAAAGGTTGATCTGCACCTGGCGTGGGCTCAAAGCTAAGGGCTGAGCCCAGCAGAGGGGACCCAGCACAGCGCAGGAATAGGGCAGCTCCTTCCCTGGGCAGCAGAGAGGACAAAGAAAAGGCCAAATCCTGCTCCAGGTGTGGGCAGCTAGCCTGGGATGGCGATGGTGCTGAGCTCTGGGGTTTCAGCCAGAGGGGAGAGGGAAAAGATGCTGTGGGGTATTGGTGGTGTGCAGAGCTCAGGAAGCCCCCAGGAACCCAATGCCTCAGTGCAGTGAGTGTGGCAGGTCTCAGCCCAGTCCAGCCATGTGGTACCTTTTGTCCTCCTCCACCTGCACCCCGATGGAGTGGAACTCCCTCTGGCTCCGGCTCTCCGTATCCGAGTCAGAGACGGCCTCAACCTGCCAAGGGGCAGAGGGAGAGTTCTGGAGGGCAGCCCCAAAATGCAGCGTGGTGGCTCAGCATGGCCCCCACCACTCAGGCAGCCCGCAGGGAGGAGCGGAGCCCACCTGCACGCCGATGGAGGGACGCCACTTCCGCTGCCGAGCCAAGCTCCGCAGCTCCTCCCGGCCTGGGATGGCCTTGATGATGAGTGTGGAGGGCTTGGGAGCGGCGCGGGGCTGGACCGGGGGCAGGTCGAGGGCCACGGCCGTCACCTTGGAGGTCTCCAGGCTCTCGGCCGAGTTGCAGCGGGCCGCAGCATCTTTGGACCAGGCGGGGCTGCGGGCGACCTCGCTGGGCAGGTAGCTCTCGTGGGTGGACTCGGTGCTGCTCTGCGCCGTGACGGAGATGAGAGGTTTGGCTTTGGTTCCTGGAGGGATGGGAGGTGGAGCTTTTCTGTAACTGAAGGCTGTTGTGGGAGAGGCGCAGGATGAAAAGGCACGTGAAAACACAGACACTTGCTCATTTCCCGCCACGAACAGGGGCCCCGGGGAATGCTGCCCATCTCCTCCCACAGCACGGGGATCATGGCCCCACAGGGTTTGCCCCTAAGCTGGGTTAGATATGGGTCAGAGTTCAGCAGGGCTGTTTGACATTTTTGGGATTGGAAAACACCCCAGACCCACACTGGCCACATTGCTGCAGCACCCAGCAAGGGGCAGAAATGGGGACAGAAGTGGAGAGAAAGAGGGGATGGCAAATGGGTGCTGGGGACACAGAGCAGCCCCCTGACTGGGACTGGGTGATGAGCAGGATGCTCACACCTTGTCCTGGGCCCTATAGGGGTCAAGGGCCAGGAGGAGGGCAGCAGCAGCCTGTGGCAGGTGCCCAGGTGAGCAGACAGGGAGACATGGGGTTCCCTCACGCGGCCAAGCCCTCGCCACCCCCCAGGACTCACAAGTGCTGGGCTTCAGGATGCTGCTGGTGATGGGCGGCCCAGGAGGGGCCGACATGGAGAAGAGTGAGAGACAGTCATCGTCCTGGGAGCAGCCCGCCTGGATGGCCCGCAGGTAGCTGTGGCTCCGCATGCGGAAGCAGCCGGGCAGGTCCAGCGCCTCCACGGCCTGCGACTCCACCTCGCCGAAAACTGACTCGCAGACGGCCTCAAACTGGTGGTTGAGCTCGTCGTTGATCTGGGGAGAGCGGTGGGTGAGGCTGAGCCAGGGCAAGGGATGCTCAGAGCGACATCCCTGCCCCAGCCTGCCCTGTGGAACCTGTGCCACAGAACGTACCTGGCCAGTGGTGAAGGAACGCCCGTAGCTCTGTCCCCGCGGGAGCATTCGCGGTGGCGTGCAGCAGCTGGGACAGTTACAGATATATGAATCAGAATAGTGCCTACTTGCAAACCTAATGAGAGACAGTGGGAATAGAAGGGATTGCACCAAAAGCAACACATTCCAGCAGAGCATTCGGAAACGCAGCCGCAGCAATACTCCCGCTGGCCACTGCTGCTGTCCCCACTCCTCACTGCCCCCAAAACTGTCACCTACTGGGGCTGGAGCACAGCTCAGTCATCCCGTTTTGAACATGCCTCTTCTCCCCATGGTCTGCATGTGGCTGCAGCAGCAGGTCCCCCCCGAAAGCCCAGCATAGCCATGTCCCCCCGAGTGCCCTGACACAGAGCAGGCATAGGGCTCAGTGTTGCTGCGGCTGTGAGCGGGGACAGTGCTGTGAGCAGGGACGGTGCTGTGAGTAGGGACAGTGCTGTGAGCAGGGACATGCCACTTGTCCTCCCAGGGAGCCCTGGCCCATGGCCCCACTGCTGCCTGCAGAGCTGGGACGGGGCCAGGAGGCAGCAGCCCTTACTTGGTCCTGGCCTGGTCGGCGCTGGAGGAGCGGCGGTAGCTGTCTCGCCGCGTGGCCGCCCTGGGCAACACTTTGGCGCTGATGTCCGAGTCGGCGCTGTCCTCGTCGCCCATGGCCTTGATGTAGCTGCCGCTGCGCATCCGCCGGCACGGGATCTCCCCGTCCTTGCCCGCCGGGTACCCGCTCCACTCGTCCTGCGGCACCTGGAACAGGAGGCAAGCGTGGGAGGATGTGGTGGCCAGGGTCCCACAGGTGGGATGCAGAGCTGAGCCATGTGCCAACCCAAATCCAGCCCAAATCCAGCACATGTGCCCGGCTCCCCTGTCCTCCCCATACACCCCAGAGCTGCACGGACAGACCCTGGGGGCTCCGACCCTTTTGGAAAGCCCCAGAATCCAGGAGAGCAGATCCCTCCTAACAGCCACAGCTCCCCATTCCCACAACGCGGGGCGGCGCATCAGTTCCCACCTCACGTCCCCCCTGGCAGGAGCGTCTGGGCCAAATCCCACCCATGCCAGCACAGCACCCGCCTGACGTATCGGGCACCAGTTCCACCACGTGCTGCTGACGCCAGCACCACGGGGTCCTTATAGGGCAGTTGCAGGGGGATGGTGTCCCCTGTGGCTCACAGCCAGGGTGTTGGGGCCAGCACCCTGCCCTGATGCCCCCAGTGCCAGCAGAGATGGGCTCCAGCCACCCCCACCCCAGCCAGCACAGCATTGCTGCTCCCTGTCTCCTTCCCCCAGGAAAGGGAGAGAAGAGTTAATTAGCTTTTAATTGGAAGGGGGGTGACCTAGAAGGGAGCCCAGTGATGAGGCAGGCAGTGGCACCCAGCCAGGCACACAGGCAGGATAAAAGCAGTGAGAAGGGAGCAGGCACAGGACTGCTGGTGGCCCTGAGCTGACAGAGCTGGTCTGACCCCAAATGCAGCACAGGGCAGGAGGCAGCAGATGGGCTTCGAGGAGACATCAGGGACTGGCACAGGTGCTGGGTACACGGAGCAGAGCTGGAGCATCCCCACAGCACCCCAGGCTGCTGGATGGGGGTCCCAGCCCTGGCTTGCCCCACAGCACGGTCAGCCCCAGTCCCCTCATGCTGCCCAGCCCCTCACCTGCAGGTACTGGTACGCTCGGTCTTTGGCCTTTGCTTCCTGAAGCATCAAGGTCTTCTCGGTGCCGCCGGCGCTGGGATAGGCTTCACGGGCCTGGCTGACGGTCATGGTGTGCCAGGCACTCCTCTTGAGCGTCTGGCCGTCCAGAGACATGGACATGCCGGCACAGGCCAGGCATTTTCCTTCCCCGCCGCCCTTTAGACTCTTCAAGGTCAAGTCTCTGAAGGCACTTTCGGGAGCGTCCACGCAGTACTGGGTGCCCTGGTCGGCGGCGTGCCGGCCGGACACCATGTAGCTGCTGTCGCTGTCCAGGTTGTCGTCGGAGCTCCACCAGCCCAACATCTTGGACCGGTGCCGGGAGTCCACCTTACGGTCCTTGCTCTTGCTGCGCTTGCCGTGGCGGGACTGGTGGTGGTGGTGGTGATGGTGGTGGTGGTGGTGGTGGTGGTAGCCGTCCCCGCGGCCGTCCATCTTGGCGCCGTTGTAGTCCCGCTTGGCCGGCGCCTCCAGGGAGTGGGACTTGGCGAAGAGCTTCTGGACGGAGTGGACGAGGTGGCGGATGCGGCTGGGGCTCTCGCTGCGGGGCTCGGCGCCGCCGGCCCGGGGGTACTGCAGCGTGTGGAAGCCGTCGTGGTGCAGCGGCAGCTGCTTCTCGAACTGGTCCAGCAGCGTGGGGGGCAGGCGGTTGATCTTGCTGGCAGGGTGGGCGGTCGCCATGCATTCGTCGCAGGAGTCGTAGGGCTGCTGCGCGTGATGCATCCTCGGGAAGGTGCTGCTGGCGCTGGCGGAGGGCGGCTCGCTCAGGGGCCCGCCCGGGCACTCGCTGGCCGCGCCGGGGCTCCGCGTCGGGCAGTAGGGATGCTCCAGGGAACACGGCTCGCTGGGGCTGAGCAGGTACGGCGGCCGGCCCTCGGGGCCGTGCGGGATGTAGTCAGCGGGATGCTCGCAGTCCTCTGGGATGCAGCGGCAGCGGTGGCCGGAGGAGGGCTGTGTCTGGCTACGCTCCCCATGGTAGCCCTTCATAATTTCAGCACCCACCCCATAGCCTCGGCATCTTGCCGGGATGCCCCTGCGGGCTCATCTGTGGGGACAGGGACAAGAACAGTGTCAAGATCCCCTCTGCACCACCACAACCAGCAGATCATTGGGGCTATCTCACAGGAACCAGCTGAGAAGGCTGGGAAACTTCCAGGGCAAGATTCAGCCCTGTGAAGTGCCAGAATCCTGGCTTTCCATGTGGTGACAGGAGCACAGTGCCCAGGCCAGGCACCTTGTGTTACCCCTAGTTCAGGTGCTTGGAGGGGGCAGTGGGAAGGAGAAGGTGCTGCCAGCAACGATGCAGGCAGCAGGGCCTGCAGACGGCGAGGGAGGACATGCTGCCATCAGCAGATCCTTGTTTTCTTCTCCAACACCAAATATTATGAAGTGTTTCTCCATTAGAAAGCGGCTCTGGCTGAGTTTTTCAGCCGTTGCGATTCACAGCGCCGCTAATGAGCTGCCGTGGGGTGCGGGGGGGCCGCGCTCTGATGTCTCCATCCAGCCCCACACGGAGCTGTGCATGGAGACCCACGATCCAGGGTTCTCCTGCCCTGCAAGCCCTCTGGATGAGGAGCCAGGAGCAGAGGTGGCTGTGCTGTGTAAGGGGCAGGCCCAGGGAGAAGCAGGAGGATGGACGGCGTTGAGCCAGGCTGAGCCTGCACCAGCCAAGGCTGAGCCGCCTGCACCCATGGAGGTTTGTGTGCCTTACAGTCCCTCAAAGGCTCTGTCTTTGGTTGGACTGTAAATGAGGAAATTACTTATTCTCCAGAGTATCTTGGCTAATTAACAGGCATCGTTAACGCTCTTGTTGTCATATTTGGGCAGGGTGCTGCAGGCAGCGCGTCTCCCAGACTGGCTGCAGGGAATGGTGACCATGGGTTGTTCCCTATGGCACGTGGGAATTTGACCATGGAGACTGGAAATGAGGGACACTGGGAGGACCAGGGCTGGTGGGAGGGGGTTGTGCCCCCGAGGAGCCCTGGAGGAGAGAGCAACTGGGGGTCCCCAAGGGGTGTGGGAGTGGGCAGCGATGGCCTTTTGGCCCTGAGCAGCTGACAGGGCCCTAGGAACACATCTGCCCTAAGCCACCACCACCTTCCTCCCCAGCTTCTTCGAGGCTGGATGGCTCCATCCTGCGCTGCTCCCCATCCTCAGATCCCGCTCCTGCTCTAACAAGGCTCCCTAATTGCTGAACGGAAGATGCAGCTGGTACAGACGATGCCTCTCCCCTCCCGAGACAGCTGCTGCGAGGAGCAGGAGCAACAGCGTGGGATGGAGCTGCCTCCCTGGCCTGAGATCGAGCAGCAGGATGGAAGGACAGACAGACAAACAGGCTCCCAGCCCAGCTCTGCCTCTGCGGGCTGAGCTATCATCTCCTGCTCGGGGAGGGAAGCTCTCAGCTGATCCAAATATTGCTGCCGCGGCGGCAAGAAGGAGTCAAAATATCTGCGGAGCCTGTCAGCACGAGCCCGCCGGGCTTTTGTGCTCGGCAGGTGCAGGAATTCAACAAAGCCGGAACCGCGGGCGAGGCAGCGCCGCAGCTCCCCCGCACCTGTGGAGCGCTGGCAGCGGGTGGGGACATGCCGTGGTGGAGGTCCCAGCTCACCAAGGCGGCACAGGCATCTACACCCTGCCCAGGGACCAGCCAGGCTCCCTGAGGGCAACATCGGGATGGAGAAGGGGTCAGGACAGACCCCGTGGGGCTTCAGCACAGGCAGTGCAGCTCAGGGTCTCCATTCCCTTGTGCCAGCAGGAATGGCCACGTGCAGAGGATGAGAGAGGCCACTGAGCCCACTCCTCTCCCCTGTCCCAGGAGGGCAGTGTGGGCAGGCTGGCACGTGGGACTGGGGCAGCTGGCCAGAGCGTGGCTCATGGGCAGATGGCCGAGAGCTGGAGCTGTGTCCCTCCAAAAGCCAATCCACTGAGCAGCCCTTGGGATGGAGGGATTTGTGCCACCAAAGCACAGATTTAAGTCAAGGGGGAAAAACCCAGCCCAGCTGAATTTTGTGCCATTTAACACCAGGGTAATTACCACCAGTGGGAACCTACCGCCCACACAATTATGTGCTAGGATAAACTGGAAGAGCATAATTACCATTACAAATAACTCACTCCTCGCCTTTATTGCATCCAGCGCCAGGAGAAACTCCCACCAGTGGCTCCTCACCACCACCTCCCTCTGATGTCTCTCCCCATTGCGAGGGTCAGCACAAGGAGGAGAGGGGTTCATAGTCCCTGGTGCTCCAGGCCATCCTGAAATTCAGCCTCCTGCTTAATTTCCCATGTGAGCACTTGGCAGAGGCAGGTCCACTTCCCAGCAGCTGCCCCATGAGATCCCTGCCTTGGAGGCAGTGCCGTGCCAAGGCCCAGGGCTGCAGGGATTCAGGGCAGACCCACCAGGAGCCTGAGCTTCCCTGGGACCCCACAGTACCCAGGATCTCCCATCTTTCCTCCAACTCCAGGAACACCAGTGGGGAGGTGAGAGGACATCAAAACCCCATCCCAATGTCTGAGTCTGGCAAACCACTCTGACACAGGGCAAGACTGGGTTTTCCAACACTTCCAGGTCTAACCCCAAGAGCTGGGCTTGATGGCCCTGCACTCAGGGGGTCCTGGCCCTCTGCCCTTCCCCAGCAGCTCCACCATGGGCAGCCCATGCTGGGGTCCCAGTGAAGCCTGTTGGTGGCACTCACCGCCCGGCGCTCAGGGGGATGCTGTCCTCATGGCCTCGCCAGCAGCAGCTCCTCCACGCTGGGAATCCCTGGGGCAGCAGGCTCTGGGGGAGGAACAGGATGGGGATGAAGCCAGGGCAAGGCTGTTCCCCCCCAAAACAGGCCTGAGCCACCTCCCTGTGTATTTTTTATCAGCCCAGCTTTCCATCATCCCCTGAGGCCACCCCACACCAGCACAGAAACGGGGACAGTTCTGCACAGCCACGGCCACGTGTTTCACCCAGTTTAGCCCCAAAACCATCCCCAGTCCCATCCTGTTATGCAATTCCCTGCCAGCGGGTGCCAGAGCGGGCCCAGCGGCCACCTCACCATCGACTTTCATTTGCTCCGGATCCGGCCGCTCGCTCCACAAAACCTCCTCCCGCCACCCCGCCTTTCCACCGTCACCAAAGGGACTTTTTTTTCCTCTTCCAGCCCGGGAGAGGCGCGAGCTCGGCCCGTTCTGCTCTGCAAATTAATGCGAGGTTCTGCCAGCTTGGGTCCTGCTGGGGACCTTTATGGCTTGGGATGAAAGCGGGAGAGAACAAACACGCAGCGTGAGCGCCCGGCACCGCGCGCGAGCTGGAGCCGGGGAAAAAAATAAAATAAAGTGGTTTTCCCACTTAGGGGCTGAACAAATTTGATCTACGGTCGTCGGAAGAAAATAAATATGGAATACCGCCAGGTCGTTTCCACCGTGCTTTTAATCTATTTACTCTTTCCCAGCTCATTGTAAGCGAGAAGGATTGTGGAAAGCAAACATTTTATTTTATTACTAATTGCTCTGTTATTTTATGAGGCTGAATTAGTGAAATTTACTCAGTCTGGAGGAAAAAAAGAGGGGTTTAGTAAGAGATCACCTAATTTAGCAGAGAAAGGGGAAAGGGAAGGGGGAAAGGTGAAGAAAGGGAAAGGGAATAGAAAAGGAAAGGGGAAAAAAGAGAGGAAAAGGAAAGAGAAAAGGGGGAAGGGGAAAAAGGAAAAGGGAAAGAGGAGAAGGGAAAGAGCAAAACAGTGTGAGCAGGATGCAAAGATCACAGAAAATAACTGGCTGCAATCAGGAAATCAAAACCAATTACTGTTAATAAAAGAAAGCAGAGCAGCTGCAGGCAGGCACTGCCTGCAGAGGGCTGTGAGGGGCAGGATCCAACCGGGCACCACTGGAAAAAAGGGATGAGGCAAGATTTTTTAAAAGTCATGAAAGATGAACACAAGCTGAGGATTTGCAAATATGAGTGGAGCAGGAAGTGTTTACTGAGGCCACTGAGAAGGCCACAGAAGCCAGCACTGCTGGCTGGGACCCCAACAGGGGTGGGGGGCTCTAGCACCCCAAAAAATCTGGAGGACCCTGACACCCTGACATAACTGAGGGGCTCTGGCACCCCGAGGCTGGGGGCATCTTCCCTGGCTCAGCCCTGCCCTGACATATCCCTACTCCCTGAGCATGGGCACTGCCCAGGCACCAACCCCAAATCCACGGTGCCCCAGGGCTCCAGTCCAGCGTGGCCACCCCACTCCACATGCCAGGAGGCTGAGGACAGGCCGTTGGACGGGCTGGGCACGTTATTAAGCACATGATTAATTTTGGCACCAGCCCCAGCTGCCTGACAGCTCCTTCTCCAGGGCTGGGAGAGCGAGCGCGAGAGGTGCTGCCTCTGCTGATGCAGCGGTTGGTGGGATGAAAAATCCTGCAATGCAGCACTGCTTCTTAATGAGCCATTTGTCTTTGAGTCTTCTTCACTCATTACCATGCCGGGAGAGGGATGGGAGTTGCCCCACGTCCCCATCTGAGCAATTACTCCTGGAGCAGAGCGAGGAAATACGGCCACGGCGTGCCCAGCTGCCAGGGATCCCGGCACGGCCGCCAGCGCTGGGACTTCCCGCCACAACACCACTGACTCTGCCTGCTGCCACCACGGGGGAACAGGAACCCCCTCTCTGCACAGCACACACGGCCCAGGACCACCCACCCTGGCCCCAGACCTGATTCTCTGGGGGCAAGAGCCATGCTGCTGTGCTGTGCTGGGTGAGCAAAGGAGCTGGAGCATCCTGGAGCTGCCAAGGCAAAGCCAGCAGAGAAAGGAGCCAGGCACGCCATCCCTGCAAAGCCCAAACCAGATCTTGGTGGAAGAGCCACATCTTCAAAACCCATTTAGGACGGGGAACACCTGGGCCTGCCAGCCAGATGACAGGAAGCTGGCTGAGAAGGAAAGAGGTGGCACAGGGAATGGGCCATGGCAGCGTCCCTGTGTAGGTGCAGGCAGAGGAAGGGCTGGCAGGGGTGAGAAGTCAGAAGCCCCATGGCACAGGCACCTCCAGCCCCCTCGGCCCCGCAGCAATGCTCATCCTGCCCACAGGAGCCAGGACATGGCAGAGGTGGGACCCCACAGCCAGAGTGTCAGGAGCACAGCCAGCTGAGTTGGGAGACCCCTGTGGAGAGACCCCCAGGCCAGGCAGGGCTCCAGGGACCCCAGCCCATGCCAGCTGGCACAGGGATTGTGGGCACTGAGGCGCACGGATGAGCACCCATCAGCGGTGATGCCCACGGACAGCTCCCCTCCCATGGACGCACTCAACATCTGCCTGCACTGCCTGGGGCCAGCGGCAGCCAGCACGCTCCTCCGGTGCCTCCAGGGCTTGGTGGGAAAGGGGGACATGCAGGTGACACCGAGGAGAGACCACAGCCTGCTGTTCACCTGCAGTGAAGGGAAGGGACAAGCAGGGACACGCATCCCCCTGTGCTGTGCTCGCCCTGGGGGCTCTGCCCACATTCCCACGGGCACTCCAGCCACCAGCGGTGCCCCAGGTGGGAGGTGGGCTCCAGCATCTCCCAGGTGTTGGATCTGCCTGTGCCAGAGGCACTGGGGGCCATGGCAGGCCCCTCAGGCCCTGCAGCTGTGCCAGGGGCCCCAGCTGGCAGCGGTGCTGGATGAACCCCATTTCCCCATCACCCCCATTTTTCCCTCCCACCCGCATGGAGCCACCAGCTAGGCCACGCTGCCGAGGCTTAAAGAGCCACTTACCCCCCGGCCATGCCGTGTAATGACTTAAGCCAGGGATCACTCCAAAGCCTCTTTGGTGAGCTCAGGGCAGTGCAGCCTGAGCACTGAGCGTGGCAGCAGTGACAACTCTGGCCATCTCCCGCCCTTTTCCTCCAAGCCCCTGGGCAGGCTGACCCTTCCATCCCCAGCTTCACTCCCACTGAGCCCCCAGCAGGCTGGCACTGCCATCCCTGCTCTGCTCCTGCCAGGTGCTTGGCTGAGCCAGGGCTCTCACCTGTCACCAGCGCTGCTCCTCATCCTGCCTTCCCCAGCACGCGGCACTCTCCACTCCAGCCCCAAATAACACCAATCCCAACCGGTTCCCTTGGCGGCACCACCCCCTCCCACGGGGCCGCAGGGGCCGGAGTTTCCAGGAACAGCGAGGAAGCAGAGCCCTCGTCCCTGTGCCAGCAGGGATGCTCCAGGCCATCACATCCCATTCCCAGGCTGCATCCCCTGGGGCCAGGGCTGGGATGAGCACAGCGAGCCCCGAGGCATGGCACAGCCCAGCCTGCCAGCAGAGGACCCAAACTGCCGCTTTAATGGATGGGCTTAATTTGCAAAGCTGATGAAAACCTAAATATTTAAATACATAATTCTGCACAATGCTCTTAGCGCGGGGACAGAGCACAGGGAAGGGGGGCACAGCTGCTGAGTGAGGACACAGTAGGCATGGGGGATGCTCTGGTGGAACCACCTTGATCACCTGGACCAAGAGCACCTCCATCACAATTTGGGGACCATGCACATCCTTGTCCCCAAAGCCAGCAGCACCCACAGAAAGGGTGCCATGGGGAACTCTGCTGTTGGCACTGGAGACCTACTCCACCACCCAGAAGCATCCCAGAGAGAAATGTGGGGAAAAGGGAGCGTGGTCCAAGCCAGGGAGCTGTGAAGGGCAGCGGGATGAGCCCCCATGGAGATTACACCACTGATATTCCTGCTACAACAGCTTAGAGATAAAAGAGATTTGCCGGATTTACCAGCAATACAAATTGAATATTTAATTTTAGCTGCAGGGGAGGAGCGGGGGCTCATCCCAGGGGTGCACAGAGGTGTGCAGGTGGTGGGCCTGGAGAGATCTTTCCAGCTCTTGGGGGAAAGCTGGTGTTAGGGCCATCCTCACGAGCCAGAGGGGCTGGGCATTGTCATGGCAGTGGGACTGGGCACCCTCTGCCCAACCTGCCCCTAATCCCACCAGCCACTCACCGGCTGCCAACTGCACGACACAGCCTCTGCCAGCACATGGAGCTCCTGCAGGATCATCCTCGGATGAACCACGTGTGTGGGCCCAGCACCAGCTCTGGAGGTGCTCAGGAGGGGTCCTGACCCCACACACTGCCCCTGGGCCAGCCCTGAGCCAATGAGTGGCCGCTTTGCTGTGCTCCCCTGTGCCCTGACCAGCATGTACCCAACAGGGCTGTGCCTGGCTGAGGATGTCCCTGGATGAGGCCATTTGCCACCCAGGGCATGGACTTTGCAGGGAATGGGGCTGGAGGCAGCAGGGAGGGAGAAAGATCTGAGTATCCTGTGGGATGGGGTGGAGAAACCCCCAAGGGGACCCAGCCACCCTCTACCAAGCCAGAGCAGGGGCAGAGGACAGGCAGCACCCCCCTGCCAGCTGTGAGAACAGGGCTGCTGGCTGTCCCCAAGCCCAGCACAGGGTCCCCATGGTGCCACTGAGCCAAGTGCCCATCCTGGCTCACCCCTCCATGGCCGGTGTGCCGTGCTGGCGCGGGTGCCAGTGCAGGGCGGGCTGGGGGAGGACGGCAGAAGATGAATGAGGGAGTCGGGAGGCTAATGGCATTGTCTGGAAAGTAGGTCGTGTGCTGAGCAAAAAGATATTTATATCAAAGCTCGTTCCCCCGCAGAAGCTCCCGAGCCGGGTACAGGCAGCACCACGAGCCCATGGCCGCTGCTCTGCACCCCCGTGACACCCGTGTGGCACTCTCATGGCACTCCACACCCCCACGGCACCCCCTGCCCGGTTCCATGCCCAGCTGTGCCACCCTGGGCCCCTGCCAGCCCCGGGGCTGCCCTGCTCAGGGGTGGCAGTGCCGGAGGTGAAGTCATCCCAATGGAATGGGAGCCACGGCAGCTTTGCCTTTTTCTGACCTGGCTGCAGGCGCTGGGCACTGAATGGCACCGAGTTATTTTTATTTTAATGCAACCTTTGCCAAGGTGTGATACTGCCATGGACACTCCTCTGATGGGCACAGTCAGCCCAGGGTGGCCACGGAGGGTCCTGCCCAGCCCAGCCTCAGGCCAGCTGCACCACCCTGGCCTCTCCCAGCACTGGGCTCTGCCCATGCTCCTCACATCCTACATCACCCCTGACCTGAGCTTGGGCCAGGTCTCAGCCTTGTCAAAGCTCAGTCACGTCCTTTCCTGCTGGGAGGAGACCTGTGCCTCAGGATCCCTCCTTCACACCCCCAGCCTTCTCAGAAAAGCCAAGAAATCATCCCAGAGAGCCCAGATGGAGTCAAGTGTTTTTGCCCCCTCTGGCCATGCTGCCCCAGCTGTGGACGTGACCCAGTAGCAGCCATGGGGCCATCCAGGCCTGCTCTCCTGTGCCCATCCCCATCCCACACCTGGCAGCCTGCGATCCAGCACGGGAACAGGTTCATTTCCCATAATAGCTGTGTCGGCTGAATTTACAGCCTCGCTCCAAGTTATTAATAATAATGGCCTCACTCTTAAGTAGGGCTTTTCATCTGCCTCAGAGCCCTTTCCAGAGGACGTCTGCAGCATTATCACCATTTTATTCTCGTTTCAGTGGGCACAAGAGTGAGATGGAGAAGGGGCAGCTGATCTGTGGTGTGGAGTGGTCCCATGGGGAGCCCGGTCACGAAACCCCCAGGGAGGCTGGAATGCCAAGGGCCTGTCGGGATGCAGCCACAGCACCGAGGCTCCTGCCAGCCGTGCCGTGGTGATTTACACCAGCAGCGAGCCCGGGCCCTGCCGCACGGATAAATCCACTTCAGGCAGCAATAAACCAGCATCACCACATCGGTAATCCGCAGCGCTGCCACCGCCGTGAGGAATCCAGGGGCAACGCACATGTGCCGATAAATCCCGGACTTGTCTCAGCAGGGAGGTCCCTGGGGTGGAAATCCCCAGTGGAGCCGTGGCCGGAGGGGTGGGTGCAACCGGGCTCTCATGGGAGATGCCGGCGAGGGAGACCCTGGGGATGGATCCAGCACATGGGACTCACAGCGGCCACGTGGGACCGGGGACATCCCCGAAACGCCCCCCCGCCCCGTG
>VXBC01001363.1:53633-76526 GCA_013399945.1 Ploceus nigricollis | reverse complement strand
AGCCGCACGTGGGGCCGGGGAGATGCTGCGGGTGCGGGCTCTGCCGGGATGAGTGGTACCCACCCGTGGGCATCCCCTGAGGCACCCTGCGGAGCCGGACTGGCACCGATACAAGGGGTACCCACCCGTGGGCACCCCCCTGGATCACCGCAGGGAGCCGAGGGCACTCTGGGACTGTCACCCACGCCTGTCCACGGGCACACTGCCTGCCAGGGAGGGGACACAGTGCAGAGACAGTTCCGGGGTACTGAGATAGCCCTGGGGTGTCTGTCGGGATAGTCCCTGAGTGACAGAACAGCCCCAGGGTGCCAGGACAGCCCCAGGGTGCCGCGACAGCCCCGGGCAGGGTCCGGCCCCAGAGGCCCAGCCTTCCCCCAGCAGACCCCGGGCAACCCGCTGCTGCCTGCCCGCTGAGCCACTCACACCACACCCTGTAATTTGATAATAATTATAATAATAATAATTACAGCGTGCGCGGGCTGGAAGTGCAGGAACAATAACCTGGGTAACGCCCTGCACGGTGGCGGGAGCAGCGTGGTGGCACATGCCCCATCCTGGTGCCAAGCTGAGCCCAGAACACCTCACCAGGCCCTCCCCAGTGCATGGGGGGATATGGCCCAAACAAGTGCCCTACGTGTGTTTTTAAGAGTCATGTCCATGTCCCAGTGCTGTGGTTCAAGTGCCCAGGCTTTCCCACTGAACAGGACACCCTGGCAGAGGCAGAGCTGGAGCTGGGGCTGCCCCCACTCCTGGCATGTGGAGAGCCACCCAAAAGTCCTGATGCCCCCAGGAAGAGATCTCCAGTCCCAGACCCCACCAGGCCCTGCAGCATCCTGCATTGCTGACACGGCTGCTCCTGCTGCATGCAGGGAGCAGAGCTCTGCCCCCTCCTTCAGCAGTTATATAAAGGGATTAAAATTTAATATGAACTTCAAAAGGGGAAGAACTGGGTGGTCGAAGGCAGCTGGCCTGGGGCCGGGTGTGGAGCAGAGGCACCTTGGGACATGTCCCAGCTCTGCTGAGCAGCAGCACTGCGGCACATGGAGACATCATCCAGCCCCATTCATGAGGGCAAAGTGTCCAGGCAGCATGGGCAGCACGGGCATCCCATGAACCCACACTGGCTTCACTGAGCCATGGTCTCCCTGGGTCGCAGTGGTGCCCAGTTTCCATGACACATGGAGACCCCATTCCTTGGGGTCAGGCTTTGCCCTGCACCTTCACCTCTCTGCTGGCATCCAGGCAGCCCTTAAAATTCACCACCCACAGGCACAGCATCACCCACCCATCCTGCTGCCCAGTGCCACCCTGCCCGTCCCATGCCAGCAGTGCCCCAGCCAGCACATCTCCTCCTACCCGGTGCCTCACATTTCCTGCCATGCACATGGGTTGGAGTGTGCTGGAGAGCAGCCCGTGCTGGGGTAGGAAGACCCCCATGTGGGGGGCAGCTGATGCACCCCTGCCCCCCACCATGCCCAGAACCCGCGTGGCTGCACAGCAGCGGTTCTGCTCTCCCTCCGGTGCAGCACCGGCAGCGGGGCTGTGCTGGCAGCAGGAATGAGCCAGGGCTGGGAAAACACCATCTTCCGCCCACACAGCCGCCCACGGCCCCGAGCCCGCTCCGCCGCCCCCGCCGCGCCGGGGCTCACGGGGCNGGGGCGGCGGGGGGGGGGGCGGCAGGTGCGGGGTGGGGGCTGTGCCCAGCACGGCCGCCCCTCCACGGGCAGAGCAGGAGATGGGGCAGAGAACGGGGCAGGGGGGTGCGGGGTCAGCAGCAATATCTGCCCTGGGACAGGGTCCTGCCGCAGGAGCAGGGCTGGGCTGGGGGCCAGGGCTGCGGGGGCCGGGGGTGCCCCGTATCCAGCCCTCCCCGGGGCACAGAAACCTCTCGGTGAGGGGCACAGGCACCCGCCAGCGAAGAAGCCTTTGGTTCATTCATTTTTAATCCTGGCCAAGAGCAGGAGGGGTGCAGGCGTGCGGCTTGGGGACATTGCAGGACAGGACTGGCCACGGGGCCTCAAACAGCCCCTGCAGCAGCCCAGCTCATGCCATGGGAGACTTTGGTCATGCATGTCCCTGCAGGATGGAGACCTCCGGGAGATGACAGCAACCATCGAGCATCCCTCACCATTCTGTCTTCCCACACCCCACTATGGCTCAGCTCCCATTGCTGGGCGAGTCCCTCTCGCAGTGCCAGTGCCGCTCTCCCGGTGCCAGTGCCACTCTCCCAGTGCCAGTGACGCCCTCCCAGTGCCTGCAATGCGGGGGGCAGGATCTGTGCTGGAGCAGGAACTGCGGGCGCGTGGGAATGCACAGAGAGCAGAGCGGGGTGGGAGGAGGGGAGCGCACGAAGCCAGAGCTCCCCCCGCGCTGCTCCCGATCCCTCACCTGGCAACAGGGACCACATCCCACCGGGACTGTGGCACCGGGGCAGGCGGGGGCAGGACCCTGGTGCCCACCCCGCTACGAGGAGGTGAAGGAGGATGCTCGGGCGGCAGGCGCTGGCCCGGGCGGGGCCGGCGGGGGCAGCGGGAAGCACCGGCCGATCTTGCGCAGGGTCCGATGCAGGTCAGCGCGGAAGCGCCGGATGGAGAAGCAGTAGATGACGNACGCCGCGCCGCCCGCACCGCGCAGAACCGGTTGAAGCTGATGAGAGCCATGAAGGTGATGGCGCTGTAGGTCGCCAGGTAGTAGGCGGCCCCTGCCAGGCGACAGGTGGCCTCGGAGAGTAGCCAGTCCCCCCCAGCCAGGTAGTAGTGGATCCAGAGGGGAAGGGTGAGGTTGAAGAGGATGTCAGCCAGCGTGAGGTTGATGAGGTAGATGCGGATGGCCTTCCTCACCTTGCCACTCTGCAGGAAGACCAGCAATGCCACCAGGTTGCCCGGCAGCCCCACACACAGCACCAGGCAGTAGACAATGGGCACCAGCACGAACTGCACCGGGTTGTTGGGCACGCACTCGCCAGGGTGTTCCACCAGCAGCGGTCCCGGCACCGAGNCGGCCGATCTTGCGCAGGGTCCGATGCAGGTCAGCGCGGAAGCGCCGGATGGAGAAGCAGTAGATGACGGGGTCCAGGCAGCTGTTGAGGCTGAGCAGGGCCACACTCAGCGTGTGCAGCACATCCAGGGTGTCGGGGGGCCCGCAGAGCGGTGCAGGGGGCCGGCTGCCCACCCAGGGGGCCAGTGTCAGGTGGTAGGGGGCCACACAGACGACAAAGACCAGCAGCATCCCCAGCACCATGGCACGGGCTTGCTGCCGGTGGGAGCCTGGCNAGACAATGGGCACCGGCACGAACTGCACCGGGTTGTTGGGCACGCACTCGCCAGGGTGTTCCACCAGCAGCGGTCCCGGCGCCGAGCCGTTCATCCCGGGCTCCTGCAAAAATGGGGAACAGTCAGTGGCACAACCCTTGGGGACAGGGAAGGGATGTTGACCCAGGATAACCTCTCTGGCTGGCACCTGCAGTAGCTGCTGGGCACTGGAGGCAGTGCCCTGTGAGGATGCCATCATCTACTGGAAGAGCTCGGCTCACACAGGAGAGGAGGAGACCCCAGCTCTGTCCCCCCACACAACAAGGGAGCCTAGAGGCCACTGTCAACTGCCCAGCTAGAGCTCACAGGGAGTGGCAGGCACAGCTGCAGCACAGCCAAGGGACAGAGCTGCAGCCGGAGGCACCCGAAGGTGCCACACTGGCTCCAGTCAGCAGCTGCGGGGCTTAACACCTCCCACACAGCACGTGTCTGTGGGGCCACCCACCCCAGCCCTCTCCCAGCACCCCAAATTCCCCATGGAGCCAGGCATGAGGAAGTCACTGACTGGCTCAGCGAGCTCCAGAATGGAGAAACCCAGGTACGGACAGGGGGTACAAACACGGGGCCAGCATCCCCCAGCGCCCCCCAGTCCTGCACAGCAGGGTTTGCCTCTGGTCCTGGCCATGGAAAAGCACGCTGTGCTGCAGTGGCTGTATCCAGGGCTGCAGTTATTTCACCTCCCATCACTGCCTGCCCACACCTCGCCAACGAAGACACTGAGTCACCAGCTGGTGTTTTCCAGCGCAGCAGGGCTGGATTCGGCACACGCAGCACCCAGCCCCAGGTTGAGGCACGGAGAGCACGAGCTGCTGAGCCTGGGGGACCTCATTTGGACCCCAAAGGAACCTCCGGATCCCTCAGTGGTCCCCTTTTCCTCCTCCTTCCCCATCGTACGCACAGTGAATGCTCCATCTCACCCACACCACGACTGTTACTTACCTTGTCGGGTCAGGCAGGAGTGGCTCTGTCCCCTCTGGCTGCTCCTCACTCTGATTCCAGCCAGGCTGGGGACGGCTTTAAGTGCTGGGGGAGGCAGGGGCTGCCTGACCCCCACCCACCATCCCAAGCCCCCCTGTGTGTTAGTGCCTGTGGGACAGCAGCTGGAGTGGGGAGAGCACCTGTGTGTGTATGTAATGGGGAATTCCCTGCTGGAGCCACCCTAAAATCCCCTACGCCGGCTGACGGGGCTGGGGGCATGTGGGAGTGGCCAGTACTGGCCTTTGCATACTGCCCCCCCCTGCCCCCAGCCACATCTAATACCATTTCCCAGGGCCCGTCTCCCACCCACGCCTGGATGAAAGCAGCAGAGGGTCAAGTTTCTGCACCCAGCAGCTGGGGAGTAGAGGGATGCCCCAAAGGGATCAAAGCAGGAATCTGCCTCCTCCTGGCTCTTTGTGCTTTTGTTGGCTTCAAAGCTGGTTTTAAGGAAAGCAGCCCTACAGGCCCCTCCAAGATCTGTGAGCATCTGACTCGCTGCTTTGTGCGGCCCTGCAATTTGTGTGTGTTCCTTTGGGACACCAAAGTTGTCACCCTGAGGTAGTTCAGGTTCTACCAGGGGTACAGGGGTGTCCTACACCCCTTGCTCATCCCAACAGCCAGACTCCCCACACAGCCATCCCAGCTCCCTTGCTGGGAGACACTTCAGGTGGACTGTGGTTCATCCTGAGCGTGCTGTTCCCATTGGGGTGGCAGAGGGTGGCTCCCTGTGGGAGCCAGATCCACAAAAAGCACATGCCTGCCTGGGCACTCACTCCTGTCACTCCCTGGGTGTACAGCAAGGGGCCTGGCACATTGTTGGGTGGCTGCAGGTGGCTGAGGGATCCCACCCCAGATGGGCTCTCCCCACTGTCCATCTGCCTCTGTTCCAGGTCCTGCATCAGCTCCCACATGTCCCCATGTCTTGTGTCCAGGCACTGTCCCCAGGGACTGGGTCCTCCAGCCCCAGGACATCCCCTTAGCCCCCGAAGCTCAGCGTGGGGGGGAGGCAGAAATAAACAGAGAGGCAAAATGTGAAAAACAAGAGGTTTTATTCCAAAATTTGAAAGCCCCCAAGAGAGCAGAGCCAGCCCCTGCTTAGTGTGGCCAAACACTGGAAAGAGCCGGACACCTTGTGTGAGTTCAGCAGCGGAGCTGCCGGAGCAGTGCCACGGCAGCGTCACAGTGGTGCCATGGCCACCATCCCACAGCACCAGCCCAGGTCCCACAGTGTGGGGACAACCAGCACCAGAGTCACTGGCAGAGGCAGGAGAGGACACACTATGTCTCATCAGCAGGTTACCCTGCAGGATGCGACGTCATCCCTGAAAATACCATAAAGGTGTTGCTCCCCAGCGGCTGAGCCGTCTGTCCTTCCCACCTCTCGTCACTCAAACTTGGGCCGGGGGGCAGCTGGGTACCCACGGATGTTGAGCAGCAGGAGGAGGCCGAGGGAGAGGGTGGCCGGGGCACACATGGCCAGCGGCTCCTGCAGCGCCAGCAGCGTGTAGATGGCACCTGGGCATGGAGCAGAGCATAGGAATGGGGGTCTCTGGCCAAGGGTGTCCCAAGACCCCACGATGGGCAGTGGGCGCCCACTGGCTCTCACCAATCATGACGACGCTGAGGATGAAGTTGCTGATCTCCTGCAGCAGCTGGGGTCCAAATGCCAGCAACAGCCCGGCCGTCACCTCCACCCAGCCCACGGCTGCCAGGTACCTGCCTGGCTCTGGCACAAACCCCAGATCCTTCAGGGGAAACACCTTGGCGAACCGCACGAACTCCGATGCCTGGGAAGGGTGGGAGAGGGGTGAGGCAGCCCTGAGCCTGAGGCAGCCCCTCCAGTGTGTCTGCTCTGCCCTGCCCTATCTTCCAAGGGGATCAGCTCTGCATCCTAAATAACGCAACCACACACCCTAAGGGGATCAGCCCTGTGCTCCAAGGGACTCTGGCTGATTCGCAATGAAGGGCTCAGCCTTGTACCCAAAGTGCTCCACCCTGAACCCCTGTAGTCCCAACCTGCTCATTCTCACCCAAGGCTCAGCCCCGCACGACAACAGGTTCAGCCCTACACGTTTCCCCTGGAGCTCAGCCCTGCACCCCAACCTGTTTCTTTCCTTTCCCCCGGAGCTCAGCCCTGCACGCCAAAGTGCTCTTTGCTCTTTGCACTGCCCCCAACCTGCTCATGCCCCCCGGGCTCGGCCCTGCAGCCCCCGAGCCCGCCGAACCCGCGGCCGCGCTCACCATGTGCCGGTGCAGGTCGGCGG
Source organism: Ploceus nigricollis (assembly GCA_013399945.1). Lineage (NCBI taxonomy): Eukaryota > Metazoa > Chordata > Aves > Passeriformes > Ploceidae > Ploceus > Ploceus nigricollis. The sequence continues at coordinate 69,973 of VXBC01001363.1, read as the reverse complement.
ACAGCCAGTCCGAGACTTTCAGGACGCCCGTGAGGAAGAAGAAGAGCCCAAGCAGGACACGGAGCGCGGTGAAGGCCGCCGCCATGGCGGGACGGGCGGGCCCGGGGGCGGAGCGGGGCGGAGCGGCCCGGCCCCGTTCCCAGCCCGGCCCCGCTCCGCTCTGGTCCCTGCCTGCTCCAGCCCGGCCCAGCCCCGCAGGTTCAGGGACCCCCTAGCCCTTGGGTGCTGCCGGGGCAGGGGGTGCTCAGAAGTGCAGCGTCACCCCCCAGGCTGTGACACGTCCCCGCCAGCAGCACCATCCTCCCACCGAAACAGAGCTGGAGGAAAAAGGGAACCCCCCCACCCCACAACAAATCCCACAGCTGGAGGAGCTTCGTGGGCTCTGTGAGCAGGTGTGATCCATGGCAGCACCTGCTGGCTTGGGGTGCGAGGGGCTGCGGGGACCGATGGCAGGCAGGGCACAGGCAGTGCTGGGCACAGCTCAGGGAGCAGGCAGGGGCCGATGGAGCAGGCAGCGGCAGCAGCGAGGATGCCCGGGCCCTAGGGAGGCCGCTCTGGGGGGACGGAGGCGGCCGCGCTCCCCCGGGCTCTGCGTCACCGCCTGCGCTGCTCCAACACCGGCACAGGCCGAGCCTCCCAGGAACGGCAGCTCGGGATTGGCGAGAGCCAGGCCCAGGGGAGCCGCAGGCACTGACGTTTGTGTAATTCAAGCGGAAATATTTTTTTAATGCCAATAAATCATGAGAGCCTGAAGTGTTTTCCAAGCACGAGGAAGCACTGTGGGGCACACAAAGCACAGCCAGCCTGGACCTGCCCCGGCCCCAGCTCGGCCACCACGTTGCAGAGGCTGCCACAGGCACTGCTTGGACAGGGGCCAGTGGCAGTGACACTATTTTTACTCCTGGCAGCACATGATTCTTCAGCTGCTCAACATGATTTGGAGCTGGGGTTGGCACACCATGCAATGACAGCTCAAGGCCTTCACAGCTTGGAAAGCTCCTTGGTTAGAAAGAAATGAAAAAATAAACATCAAAACCTGAAAAAGTGACTGCAGCAGCTCAGTGCACATGCAGGGCTATGGCATCAGGGTAGCAGTCACTGCCCCCAGGATATCGTTCAAGTGTATCTGCTCTCAGTCTCTGATCTTTTATTGATTACAGAAGCTACTTAATGAACTATTTGGTAGAACAAGGTGTCAGCCTCACCAGAGGACACCCCAGGTGATGGTAATAGCCAACACCAGCATCAGGGAAAACCCATTCCATCCCTACAGGCTGCAATTTGCTCATAGCAGGGAGCTGAGGAGATGCAGTTCAGCACACAGAATGCTGGAACAGTTTCTCACAGGAAGCAGCCAGTGCTGCAACAGTGGAAATGAGGACAAGTTACTGGAAAATAACAGAATCTGAAGAAAAAAGGCTGCATAAGCTGCAGTAGCTGTGGAGACAAAGACACTGAACCCCAGCCCCTGCAGGGCAGCTATTGAGGAGCCACAAACCTCACTGAAGCCTTTTCAGGATCCAGACAATACCACAAAGTCATCAAATCAGAGTGAAACACCTCAGATTGCCCTCAACCAGCACCTGATTGCCTGAGAGAACAGCAGCAGCTCCTAGTGCAGCACCAACGCTCCCTGCCACAAGCACTCCCAGGCATTCAGACCCCTCTCAAGCATTTCATACTTTGCCACATGAAAATCAATTTATTTTCATGCTTCTAATCTGGCGAAGCAGGTCCCAGCCAAATGTTGAAGACTCTTTGTGCCACTGCAGGAAGAAACCCTGCTACAATGAGCAGAGCCACCACTGGTGTATTTCAACATATTAAACAACTTGATATTTAAACAAAGGATTGTATTTAATGAATGACAGCATGAACCACAGTGTATAGTTGCCAAAGCATCAAGTGAAGCAATGTGAACCATGGCAATTTGTGCTGCAACAGCTAAACCCAGCACTGCTCTGGCTTCTAGAGAACTCTAACTCTTGGCATCTCAGGCTTAATTACTACAGTCATCACCAAGAAAGCTATTAAAAACCAACCAGGCACAGGTAAACATTTGGAATTCTACAATACAAAACTATGTAACACACAAAATGGGAGTAAGGAATGAGTGAAATTTCCAGAAATTTGTGTTTCTCAGACCCAGCCATACCACTCCACACTGACAGACTGCTTATTCACTGAATACCCTCCGGAATAAAACAGAAATAATTTATAAAAATATTTAAATATTTTATTTTTAAGAGTTGTATGTTCCTGGTTCCTCTTCATTGCAGTCAGACTTCTTTTTCTGCAAGTGCAAAGCACACAATTAGAAAGATTTTGAAAGAAAGACAGGAAACAACAGCAGAAACTACATGACATGGAATCACCATTCAGAATCACAGGCCATGTGCCTTCCAAATATTCTCAAGTATTCACATCAGATTTTAGATTAAATGAACAGAATTCATGTGTTTTTAAGATCAGATATGGCTTTGTGTGTTTTCCTACCCCACAGCAAGGAGCAGCAGTGACAAACCACAGAGGATTCAATACCAATTCACCCATTGAATCCCACTGGCTTCACACCTTACAGGTCTATTGTTACTTACTTGTGACTCCAGAGTTAAGGTACTCAGCATGTCGCTCCTCAAACAAGATTTTAAATATCTGAAGTTTCTCCTTGTAGTTTAGTGGCAAATTAGATGGAAAATGTAATTAATTCCAGTTCTGCAAGTTGGTTTATTTCCCTGAACTGCTATTTGTTTGCTCCTATACATGCTGATTTATACACCAGGTTATTTTTTTAATTCAATGTTAAAGTATTTCAGCAAATAGCTTTTTAACAAGGTTTAGTTGAATTAACATCTGAGAAGCAGCTGCTCTATTTTCCTTTTCCCATGCTGACAATCACCAACTCCAGCCTGAGTGCAGGAATGGTCATTTCTTGTTTGACCACCTGCTGCACACAAAGGACAGAATTTATTTGCTGCTGCAGGGCTGAAAAGCCTCAGACAACGGTTACATTTTGGCTCTACAAAAGCAAGATGCAGAAACTTTATATAAAATTGAGATTAATCACACGTTTCAGGCAGTAATTACATAACCCAGCACAGGGTGATGGGCTACCAAGCCCTCACAGCAGTGTAAGGACACAAACTACTTACTTGTCCACCTGTTCCCTTGGTCCCTCCACACACCACTGGGCACCGTGCTGGATGTGCTCATGTTCAGCTCCTCAACTGGAAAAACATTCCCAAGTTATTACACCCGCAAGCAATTTTGAAATCTTTTGTACAAACCCACGTCTGTAAAGCTATTTTTAGCTGCTGCTGTCAAGATATCAAGCCCAGGTGGAGTCAGGGTGCTCAAGCCCACAGTGTGACAGCAGGGACTGTGTTCTACCCTACACATTTAATGTATCCATTTGTCCCAACTTCTCAGTGTTCCCCAATTCAAAGGTACTCAGTGACCAAACACCAAGTGTCCAAAAACCTTTATTATTTCATCCATCCAGGACAAAAAAAGCCATACTTACTTCCAATGGATGAGCACTCCGGTGTCACTCAGCTTTCATCTTCACCTAAAGGATAACAACTGAAGTTATTAGAGTCATACACAGCAAATTGTGACCATTTCAAAACTAACTTAAAAATAAGGTTTTAACATACATGGACTGATTAGTTATGAGGGGGAACTTATCAATTATTCCGAACTATTACGTGGAAGAATAAGGGGCAGAAATAGGCTAGCCTAAACACTCATCAAGAGCTGAAGGAATATGCAGGCAGTTGCCTGAAGAACTGCACCCTGAGCACAAACCATAACCCCAGCCTGAGCACAGTGAGGTTTGATTGCAGCCAGAGGTATACTATCCCTTATGTGAAGGCATTAATTTCGTCAGCTACTTCAACTCTCTGACCCTATTTGTCTCCTGTAGCAATGCCCTCTCTCTTCCCCTTCCTGAGGGAGTGCAGTGGTCCTGGCCTCTTGGAGCTCTCGTGTTCTACAGTCAAACAAGTGCTTCAGAAGCCAAATGCAGACACTAGAGGTTGGCACTGTCACTGCTTTTATCCTCAGCAAGGTTCTTCCCTCCTCAAGGCCTCCCTTTACTATAGCTGAGGGCAGCCTGCAGTGGTGAGAGCTGGGGATGTGGTGCAAGGCTCTGCACAGCTCCAGTTGGGAGGCAGATCCCACCATGGGCACAGCGTGATCTGATCAGGCAGGGACAACTTCAGGCTTCAGTCTCCAACCCACCACCCACCTAGGTTTCCTCACGGCCCTCGGGAACAGGAGAGTTATGCACGTTTTGTTTTCTCTGCCATAGCAACAAACACCATGCATAAGGGATACTATATCTTTGTGCATCCTTTGAACACTGCAGATTCCCTGCTAGCCACACTCCTCCCAGCCCTCCCCAGTTAGCTCTTCAGTACTGGTGTTCAGAAGCAACATTTATAGAGATGGGGTGTTCACAGACCACTGCGGGATTGCACAGCCAAGTCCTAACGTGTCAATCATTACCTAGCAGCAATGACACAGTTGGGAGAAGGCCAATCCTCCCTTTTTTCCTTTTCCAGGCAGCAGCTATTTAACAGCCCCACTAGCTGGTATGGAGAGTGAAACAATCTGAAGCTAATTAGCTGATTCCAAAACTTGCTGGTGGTGGAAGAAGCCAAGTGATTCCCCAGAGCAGCATACTTGGATGCATCCTTCCCAACATGCTCAGCCTCATTGAACATAATGGAACAGAACACTGGCCTTCCTGATCATGTCACTGCAGCTGGCAATGATTAACAGAGACATGCAACCCCATTACTGCTCCAGTCCTAAAACTACTCACAGGCCTCAGTGTTTAGCTATGGGGAGAACTGCAAGCAAATCAACACTTTGTATGCTTAATGTTACAATAAAGCCCCATCCACGCTGTGCTGTGCTCTCCTGCCAGCACCAGGCTCTGCTTGGAGGGCCTAGCAGTACGCAGATGTATTCTGACACCACACTTCTGAGCTTCAGGTAAGCTTTTGAGAAAAAGTGTATTTCACACACAGATAAAACCAAGATGAAACACAATGCAAGCACTTGAATGTCATTTCTTGTACCCACTTGTTATAAACTGACTTAGAGCAGACATGACTAAGTTTGCTACCACACCAAGTTTCACTATTGCAGCCAGAGCTGGTCTGAGCCCCATGGTTTCAGTCACAAATTGCTTGCTCCAAGAGTGTCAAAAACCTGCTTAGTTCAAGTACGTAGAATGAGGCAGATGTGCCAATAACCCCTCCATGACATTCCTGCAGGTCAAGTATCCAGAGCACAATGGAAAAACTTAAGTCAGATCTTGAGCAATGGTTTAAGATCAGTAATTCAGTTTTGCTACCTGACAGCACAGCGGCTGCCAACAGGTTTGCTACTGGATCCCAGTCCCAGGTAAGGATAAGCCATCACAAAATGGATTCAAGTCACAGGAAAAAGTAAACCATCATGAAAAGCCAAACTGATTTTGTGACAAGGTGTCACTGTGTGACCAGCTGGCATGGGCTACACTCACTGTGGTGTAACCAAAGACCTGATGTCATTAACTTATGGTGCACCTGGCTACTTCAAGGGTTCAATGAAACATGGAAAGGTGGCTACACCGGAGGGCAAGGTTGCTCAGCAGATCCCTGTTCACCAGCAAGAGTCCTGCCTGGAAGGTAACAAAGAAGGGTCCAGAAGTGACAATACCAGAAACAAGTATGCAAAGCAGAACTTTGCAGAACAAGGGAAAACACATTACAACACCTGTGAAATAAACTGAGTATCAGAAAAGAGCCAGATCATTCGCTGGAACAAGGGACCTTGAAATTCAGGTTCAAGAGCTAATGCAAAAGAGCTGGAGATCAGCATGTCTGGATGTCTAGCAACGTAAGCATGTTAATCCTGGAACACTATAGTCAGGAGTTCTAGTAATGAAGAGTTTAGAATTACATCCCAAGACTGATGAAAAATGAAATTGTACATTACACTATCAAGATGTCTCTACGAGGCAGAAGTACAGAATCTCATCACTGTCAATTAAAGCAGAGGAATATATCAGGCTTGTCAATCCAAGTTTAAAATAAAGACTACTGCAATGTCCAATAAGCTCCATGAAACTCACAGGGATATTCAATCAAGCACTCATTTATGTCCTCAAAAATATTCTGGATCAGTCTCAGAACTGCTTGTACCAGTAGCTTGAGGTGACTCTCACATAGCACACACGAGGCAAGAGCAGTGGTTACTAACACATACCCACCAAGCCAAGACTCTACTCATGGATGAGCTGCAGATGGGCCACTTCATCACTACAGAAAGTTCAAACGTGTTCTTTTCCAGGCACTGAGAGCACCTTGTCAACTACTCAGCTGAGTTTAAGATCACATTCCCTCTTCCCCACAGTGCTCATTTAAGAATATCTTCGTTACATCGGAACTAAGAAAAATCCACCCAAGCCAAGTTGTATGTACAGAGGAATCGGGTCTGGAAATCCTCATCTAAGAACCACAGTAAGTTACTTGTTGTCTCTGAATGAGACAAAAGCTTCAAACCGAAAACCACACAGCTTTGATGCAAGCTCAGCATACAGGTATAGAGTGCTGCACTGTAATTCCACAGTCAGAAGTGTGATGTCAGAATACCCACAGTATAAGATTACATAGAAAGTCACCAAGTTATATTATATTGCTTGTTACCTACCTGTACGCAGTCGGCAATGAGAATCTTGGAGCAAGCAGGAATACTACATCCGGGTCCTAATGTCCATTGCCATTTGTGGTACTACGTTCCTCACAGTTATGAACTGCAGAAATGCTGGCTAAGTGCAGTTATGTAGCAGGCCACTAGTTTAAAGTGTAAATTGCAGTCTCAAACTCCAGCAAGAACTTGCTGCCACAGTAAATGGTTGCCAAGGAGAAGCCAAGAATTTGTCTACCACAAAAATACCACAAAATCTCAAAAGCATTTTCAATTTCTCGTCAGCTGTATAAATGATTAGTGTAATGTATCTACGCCAGAAGGTAAGATTATTCTGCATTCATTTCTGAGAAAGTGTGAAGACATATGTGTAACGATACCAGTTTCTACTTGCTGCAGTTTTTAGAGCTCCAAGTGTCAAAATGGGCTCAATTTTGATAAAACAAGCTAAATTGCAACAGCCAATGTCCTCCAAGTCCAGTACAAAAATGTTATGTGATCCAGACCATCCAAAACCAGGTCTGACCAGCAAAGCACTTTTCTGAATGATTTTAGAAGATTAATTATATAAATCTGAGTTTATGAAAGAAGTCCAAAACCTCATAGGAGTAGATCAAAGGAATGTCACCTTCTCGCCTCCCACATTTAGTAACTTTTATCAGATTTTAAAGTTGACATGTTTGCCAGCTTTTAAGACACCATCTTTAAAAGGTCTTGAAAAGAAGTTGGCTAGTTCATCATATGCCTGTTTAGTACATGCAACTCAAAGCAGAACTTGTTTTAGAAATTCTGCTTATGCAGCTACGACAAAGCCAGATTTAACCAAACTTTCAGATCTTTTGAAAACTGCCAAATCTTTCAAATATATTTACTAATCATGGTTTTGCAGCTCAGCTATTTTAATACCTAGCAACAGTAGCTTACGTACAAAACAGGGGTACCCAAAGAAAAGCTCTGTAAGGTACAAAGACAGCAGCATCCTTCACTCTTCCAAGTTACAGAACTATAAAAGAACATACTTTAGGATATGCACCAGCATCTCTTTTAATTAAGAATGACATGTAATCTGAAAAATAAACTGAAAAAATTAATTTAATGTTCACGTTCAGAATTCCCCACCTTGGACACCTTCACCTTTTGAGGGTGTCCCATGAACACCCTCCAGAAAAGATATTATTTAAAACCGCTTCAATAATGCAAATTGCATTGATACTGCTCATTTGTAAACTATCCAATACAAAGTAACTTCCAAATACTTGGTCTGCAGTTTAGGAACTGCCAATTTGGAATTTCCTCCTCAAGAGCAATTCATTGCTGTAGCATGTTATCAACCCCCAAACTTTTCTGAGTAAACAAAAAGCATTCACCAAACAAGCTGAATCACTTTTTAGAGAGATTCATGTTCCACATCAGTGTTACCTGTATCAGCATTTCCCAACTTGCTATTCTGTCATTTATGGGGTAACAGTACTTCAAGAGGGATCAGACATCTGTACCCAAAAACCCTGCAATCTGACACTTTAGGTTTTAACCACAGGGAAAATTTAGCAGAAAATTTAGAATTAGCCAATGCTCAGCACAAGGAATGGAAGGATATTGGGAAGATTACAGCTATTCACAGAACTCCGGTGGTTGGGGATCATGTGAAGGTACAGCCAAGCTAAGTTTACCTACTTTGTGCCAAGCAGGTTGATGTATCCTGCATTAACACTGAGGTATTTGACACTGGGAAATCACGTTCCCAGTTTACCTGGTACATTGTAATAACAAGCAAAGCAACTACCTTACCAATGAGTCCAGAATGCTTTGAAATTCTTCTGGGGCTTAATAAAATGAACAACAAACTAACGAATTCATCAGATCTTCTACAAAAAGAACCTTAAAGGGAGTTTATTTGCACTGTGTAGTAGTAACTCTTAAAACTCCAGATTCAGATACTACTTTTGAAGCATTATCTCCAAACATCAATAATAAAAAAGCGATAACCATCATGCAAGCAAGCTGATTGCTGTATTTTACATACAGGATTTTAGGATTTGCCCACCAGCTACACAATTTAAGAATAGTTCCTGCAGTCCCCATAATACAAATGACTGTATTCTGAACTAGGCAAATTAGTCCACTGTTAGCATGAGGACATAAGCAAATTAACCTTAATCACTCGAGTAACACTTCTGGTCTTTTTGCCAAGCAATTTCAGGCAGGTGTACAATATGGAGCAAGGCCAGATCCTGTAATCTCAAGACAGCTTAAGAGCATATAAATATCACATTAACAATCCTTTAGTGAGGAAGTCAGCCAATACAAGGCATTCTATGAATTTATTTTAAAATAACCATCGCTAGTCTTCTGCTTAAAGTCTTTGAAAGATTCCAAGCAGTAACTGCCAGGGTGGTAAGTGCTACCATCCCACCACCCATAGCTAAAATATGGAATTCATTACTGCACTGCTTGCAGTGAAGCTTTAAATAATGTATCTTACAGCATTTGTAAGATTTCCATTTGCTTCCTTGTTGCAGCACAATTACTGCTCAAAAAATCTGCACCTACTGCAAAGTTCGGCTACAATTTAACCCAATCTTTGGCTAGAGAGGCACTGTGGGAAGAGATCTCACTCTTCACTGTAGTTCCACACCCTGGTCTAGGTCCGACCTCAGCTCGAGGCTCTCAGGTTACTGTGGCAGGTGTGGTATTTGGCCTCATTTGTTTAACCACGACTGGCAAGAAGAGTTACTACATTTAGTTTTCTATTTATTTTAAGCACAGTAAAAAAAAGGTTGGTACACTTTGGGAATTCAGTGGCACAAGGTACACTGCCATCAAGTTAGGGACGTTATACATCAAAAAAACAGCTAAATTTGATTTTGAAACACTGCATTACATAATTAAATTGTACTCGCCCAAACAGACCACTTACAAATATTAGGTCAGTAAGTTTCTAACATCCATAAAAACGTAGCTTTCTTACTAAAATGCAAGAATTAAGAAGTCGGTGTCTAAACAAGACAGACAAAAACAAACTGGAATGAAACTACAGGTCACATCTAAAATCGGGGCTTTTTGTTTGGGGCTTCATATTCTTCTCTCCCTCTACCATATCCTGCTGGTGTTCCAGGCCCCATTCCTCTAGGACCCTGGCCACCCACGGGCCCCGCACCTCCCTGCCCAAAGCGTTCAGGACGCTATTGGAACAGAATTAACAGTTCATTATAAGTAGTTGATGTCCATGTGTGTTAAGTATATATTTTTAGAAGGTTCCGTAGTCAAGGTTCGTCGATACAATCACCATTGAGCCGATCCACAGGTACCGGGAACATAGAAAGGAAAAAAGGGTAATTTAAAAATTAGTTTATTGTAAATACATGCCTTGAGGTATGTTCCCACTTGATGCATTCTCATACATCTGTTACAAAGAACAGATCCTCCCTGCAGTGCTAGAAATGTAAGCATTAGTGCAGATGTGAATTAACAACTTTTCCAAATGAGCTCTAGCAAAATTTTCAACCAAGTTAATGCAAATAGCTTGTGAACTTCTCACCTTTAGTGCAGTAAAAGCTCAGATTACATCACTGTCATTTCCAAGTAAGCCTAATGAGAGAATGCAGCTCCAGTTGGCTGAAGCAGGAGCTGACATTCATCAAATGTAACAGAATGCCTACTCACCAGGACTGGCATGTGCTGTCTAGAGACCATGTGCTTTTCAAGATGGGGTTAAGACTACGGTCTGCTGACTAAACTGCAGAGGCCTTTGGCAGTACCAAAACTCAGTGTGAGCACTACTGCATTGCAAGAAGGAAAAAAAAAATGTGAAAAAAGCTACTGACCAGTGCTTTACCTAACCAACGCAACTGCTCGAGCAAAGACTGGCACTTGTTCAAACCCAACGTACTCCGGAGCTGCTGGTGCTGCATCAGATGCAAAACGTGTTCAAAGCACTCAGTGTTTCCAGTTAGAGCTATGCACAGAGGGTTGTGTGCATCCAGGCAGTATCTCCCTTCCCACCCCTTCAACTTCACCACAAGCTCTTGGAAAATTCACAGCTTCACAGCAATTGAAAAGGTTTCACACCGAGGTGTAACAACTAAGTTACTCTGCAATAAAGCAGAGACTTCAGGTCTATTTACTAGTACCTTTAGTTGCATGTACTTTGTTCAGTTACTGTATTACTAGGTGTGATCAGCATTCAGCCTACAGAAGTTACATACACATTATGAGGTCAAAGAGAGCTTTAAATTTTCATTTCAACCAAGGTTCCCACTACCGAGTCACAGAACAATGGTAGGTGGTTTGTTACAAAAAGTATCTGCAACTGAAAATGCACACTTCAGAGCTCCTGACTTCTGAAAGTCAGCATCGATCCTTCCAAGAAAGGAGTTTTACAAATATTACTTAGGTTATTTCTACCTAATTCATGGCAGCTTCAGCTCATCTCCAGCTCTGTTTAAAGGGATCAGCCCAGGAACTGTGACCGCATTGTGTGGCAGAGATCCCCAACCTAAGAAACTCCAGGCAGTTAATCCACCTCACTGTCACATCTTTTGACCAGATCACATTTCAGGTATTACACAAGTTCAACATGCACCTGTACCATGGTTTTCAGGAGAAAAATGTACATAGTATCCACCACACACTGCCTAACTGCTCACAGGAAGCTCAGGAACTGCTTATGTATCAGTAGGTTATTGAGATACCTTAAGGCCAACAGCACTTTCTACTGAATCAATGATGCTCTGGGAAGTTACCATTCCAAAGATATGTTCCCCAAAAAGATAGAACAGAAGATATCTGACAAGCTACTATGGTAGCTCAGCTCATTAAGCCAGAGGCCTAAACCCACCCAAAAATCATTTAGTTCAGCTTGTGCTACAAGTGTACACCCTTTCAGGAGGGTGAAAGCACACTGGTATCGCCACCTAAGCCAACAGATTCCCATCCTGCCCATTAAACACTTTTGTCATCTACATCCGTGGTGCTTCAGTGCAGGAACACCAAACAGGCTCCAAGCCCAGTCACACATGTAGTGTGCCAGAAATTAGTACAGTTTGGAAACATACCTCAGAACAGGAGATATGCTGTAGTTTTAACAGGCTCTACCTTTGTGTCATGCCCAACACAGGAAAACAGACTGGGCTATCATTCCTCTGGGAGACAGGAACCACAAACGGCTACAGTCCAGGATAGCTGGAACATGCCTGAAGCTAAAAACCAGCATTTCTGCTCTTCTACAGCAATATCAGCACAGACTAAGGGATATGCTGTTTACCATTGATAATTTAAATTAATCTGCTGCTGGAACAGACCTGAGCGCAGATTTTGGACTGAACAGCACACCCAGACCAACAAGCATCCAGCCTATCTAGGCTTGGAAGGGCCAAAAGAGTGTTACACATTGGGAAGGAGAACAAAAAATCTCTCTTGCCCATCAGTACAGAACATCAAATTACTGAAAAGCTACCACATTAAGTATTTTGATGAAATTTGTCAGATTCTCTAAAATGCATAAAAAATCCTTCCAAGCCTAACAGTGACGCAGAATTTCCAAAGCCCAATGAAGTCAGTTAATTGCAAATATGCTGAAGAGCACATTTGAATCCACTTACAAACAATTTCTGAGCGTGTAAGCTACCATAAAGGTTATCAACTACTGTAGTGCTACACACTGCCACGTTGTCCTGTGTTAAACACCTGACAAGAGAGTCAGCAGTTAACAGTGACATTTCCACAACCATCCGAACACTGGAGAACTCATTCCCAACCACAACAACTCCCCTGTGCTAAGCTAAAGCCACCACAGGATACGTTACCATGTCACTTCCCATCATAGAACCACTCATGGCTGCTTGGCCAACTCCTGGATTAGCTTCATAACCTATGCCGCCACCACCTCCCAGAGGTGGAAATTTCTGGGCTGCTGAAGCATAAGGATCTAAGAGAGAGAAATATATAATCATATTCTGAAAATTTCTAAGTTAGCCACACAAAGTAATTACTTAAAAGGTTCTTTACCTCCCATGTTCATTGTGGCAGCACCACCCATTCTCATGTCTCGCTCCCTCTGCATAGAAGAAACAACTTTTAACTTGGATCATCAACCACCAAAATCCAAACTTTCCAGGAGACGAAGCACATGTACAGCCAACTACTGCCACTGCCCATACACAAACACAGTGCAATTGCCAACCCAAAGGAAACAAAACACAGTGATCTTGAAAATACATCTACAAAATTCCTAAGCATGGTAACATAACCCAAACCCACCACAATGTCACTTACTGGATCCATGTAACCCATTCTACTATAATTCTCTTCCCTCTGTCTTCTCATCTGCTCTTCCATCTCCCGCTGACGGATCATCATCTCCTCCTCCCGCCGGCGACGCTCCTCCTCCTGCCTGGTCATCAAAGCAGATGTTAAATCCCAGGAGTGGAGCACATTGAACACACACCAACATCAACCGCTCCAGCAATATAAAGGCACTGAAAGATTACATTTCAGGAAAAAACCCATACTCTATGATGCTCAAATATTTGAGGAGAAACTTACACAGCGGTTCAACTTCGCAAACATAAACTGAAGCAGCAATGGTGTGTCTCGAAAAATAAAAACTTTCATATGTAAGTAATTGAAAAAAGAAAAAGGTAAATGTAACTTTGAATAAAATCCCATGAAAGCCAAACTAACCTCAGCTGAATTTCCTTGCGTTTCTGCATTTCCTGATTATGGAGTTCTTCCATACGCCTCAGCTCCTCCTGGCGCCTCATGAGGTCTGCAGGAATGAAGCCTGTGAGCAGCTTTTCCACACAATGTCCCATTTTAACTATATCTGAATTAGATCTGCTTCAGCTGCACTGTGGCACAGAAGTACCTTCCAGTATCACCGTTCTTACCAATACACCACTGAAATACCAAAAAACTACCAGTTCCTCTTTAACTCTGAAATTCTCAAGTTCATAGTCAGAAGCATGAATTTCCTCACTAAACCATTAAAGAGCCATGTACTTAAGCCAGCATTTAAAGCAAAAAGATAGTAAGAACTCAGAACCCGTTACCTTGACGCAGAAGGTTTGCCTGATGCTCATGATAAGCATCTTCCATCTCACTTTCAAGTTTGTCCTTGGCATCTTTCATGTTTTTTGCCACTTGCTCTCTCTGCTGCTTTTCCATTTCATCTAAAGATTTCCACCTTTGAGAATATTCAAATTCAAAACTGCCAGGCTGAGCAAAACGGGGAGGAGTCTCTCTTTCCCTGCAGAAAGGAAGATACTCAAAGTGGGCAATCCTGGAAACTCAAGGTCAATACAAGATCACGACCAAAATAACTGAATTATCAGGGAACATCAAGGGCACCCTGAGAATACCTGATAACCACAGGAGAGAGAACTGGCTGTGATGGAACTGCTGCATCTTACACACTTAGACAACAGCCCTGAACACAAATAATTATCACAGCACATGTGGAGACTCCTGCACTATCATATCCAAGCAAATCTTCAGAGTGCTACCGCTTGTTTGCCTCATTCTTAACTGTCTTTAGACACTTCACTGCTGACAACTGCAGGTGTAAAACCCTCAAACAAGTCAGGCCTTTGCCCAAGCAGGCACAATCAAGGTGGAGTTTTCCAGTGCCAAAGCACTCTGTGTCAAAGGCAAATAAAAGCCTTCACTTTCAAGTAAATAGCTCTAAAAGTGCCAGAGGGCCAACAGGTTGTTTTGTCACATAAATAAACTCGAATTTAAGATGCATTAATTTATGGAACAAAACTACCAAGTTCAAAAGCTTTCCATGCATTACCAATATGAATTACTTCAGCGGTTTGGAACACCGTATTAGTCCACATTCTTCTCAAGCTGCATCTAAACCACTTACCATTTTTGATCAAAGCAAGGAATTTTGAGCACTTTCTAAGCCAAGCAAGACTGACTGGATCTCCCTCCCTGCATTCCCTTTTGTGATCTGGGAAAATACAAAATTCCTACAACAAGCAGGTTTAATATACAGATTCTAACACAAAACTGCTGTTTCAGAAGAGATTTCTCTTGACTCTTTGTTCCTTTATGCCAGTAGTCAGCTCACAACGCAAATCCACATGTAACAAGTTTACAGTAATCATGGAATGAGTTAAAATTTTACTTTGTTTCTCATTTCAAACCATGAATGCAAATTTCCAAGTTCCCCATGGGATCATCAACCCCAGACATGCCTTAAGGGAGATGACAGCTTTTAACAATAGCATGAAACAGTTCAAGTCTGTTTTTTCAAGTTTCTACGTATACCAAAACCATGTGTCGAGCTGCTATTTCTACTACAATGTAGAAAACTGCTTGTGTAACACTTAGTGAATACACTAAACAAATCATTGTTACTTTAAATTATGAAGAAAAGAAAAAACAACCAAAGAACTGGCAACACAACCAAAAATCTAAAGCCTGTTTCTGAAAAGTCTTCCATTCCTCAGTGCCAGGGACAATACCACTTAAAACATCATTAATACTCTCTTTATATCAAAAGACAATGCC
This sequence comes from Ploceus nigricollis, assembly GCA_013399945.1. Classification (NCBI taxonomy): domain Eukaryota; kingdom Metazoa; phylum Chordata; class Aves; order Passeriformes; family Ploceidae; genus Ploceus; species Ploceus nigricollis. The sequence goes on along the minus strand of VXBC01001363.1, from coordinate 54,754 downwards.
TACTTTTGATACATCGGATTCTTCTGAGCAAGCTTTTCTGGAAGACCATCTTCATCATCCAGTTGTTCCAACGGTTCCACAATAACTGGCCTGGGAGTACTGAACAGAAAATACTCGTTTTACTCCTTTAAGAGCCCTTATTCTGAAAAACTAGAATCCTACAGTCTTTATTCAGCTTAAAACTAAAAGATCTTGACAAAGTACTTACGTTGTCAACAAAAACACCCCCTCAGTACACCGTTCAAATGCTTTCCTTGCAGCTGGCTTTGACGCAAACTCAACAATGCCTTTTCCTGTTGATCTACCTCGATCATCTACAATCACAACAGCTCTTTCCACCGGACCGAACTGGGAAAAAGCCTCCTCGAGCAACTCGTTGGACACGTAGGGTGAGAGGTTCCGCACCGACAGGGCAGCGGCATGAGTGGCAAAGCGAACGCGGAGCTGCCGGCCCCTCATGGGGGTATCGTCCAACTCTGCCTTTGCGATTTCTGCAAGAGCTCTAGATTCCTGGGGGAAATGCAAAACCCAGCCTTAGAAAACTAAGTTGTACATCACCACATCGCGAGAACGAAACGGATGAACACACAACACGAATGCCTACCAATTTAATGAATCCAAAGCCTTTCCCCTTGTTGATAAAAACCTCTCCCGGCTCCCCATATTTGGCAAACAGTCTTTTAAAGTCTTCATCTGTGATATCAGCAGGCAAATTCCCAACAAACAACCGGCAGCGCTGTGTGTACGTCTTCTCCCCGGGCCGCCTCAGCAGAGAGAGGTTCGCTTTAAACCCCTACAAAGAATCAGACCAGTTCGAGCCATCACTGAGTGCTGCACACAGAATTGCCGGGAGCTCTGAGGACTCCCGGAGAACCCAAACCGCAACCCCGGGACCGCCCGGGCAATGCGACGGGATCCAAACCGCAGCCCCGTGGCACCGCGAAGAGACCCAAACCGCAGCCCCGGCACCGCCGGGGGCACCGCGAGGGAACTCAAACCGCAGCCCCGGGCAACGCGACGGAACGCAAACCGCAGCCCCGGGACCGCCCTGACACCGGGGACCGCTCGCACCCCGCTGAGGCGCCGCCGCCTCTCCCCCGCTCCTCCCCTCAAGATGGCGG
>VXBC01001363.1:42088-52900 GCA_013399945.1 Ploceus nigricollis | reverse complement strand
CGCGGGTCGTGATTGGCTGGCTCGGCTGTCAGTCAGGCGGAGGCGCGGCTCGGGCCCGGCTGCGCGGCGCCTCAGGGTGCACTCAACCCTGGCTGTGGCTGGAAAAGTGTCAAATAAACGTATTTTCAATTACAGTTCGCTGCTTCAGCGCGGCCGGAGCCTTCGCTTCTGCTTTGAAATCCAATCTGAGATGGAAAATATCCGATTTATGCAGTCAAGGGTGGTAGTGGAACCCTGGCGCCAACATAGGGAGTCACGTTCAGTCTGTTTTGTGTGAAAAGTCGGGCAGGGAAGCCTAAAAAGAACCCTGATTTGGAACAGCGATTCGCAGTTACTTTCCAGACGCCCTAGGAAAACAGGACACAGCTTGGTGCGAACAAAAAGAGACACCAGCTCCCCAAAATGTACATGGTGCATTCTGAGGTGAAAAATAAAGCAGCTGTACCAAGACCGCAGTGGTTACAGTCCCGACATTCCATGTTCCGTTACAGAAAACAGGCCAAAAGCACATTCCAGCTCTTTAGTGTCCTTGGTTTCAGCAGTGCCACGCGGGAGAAACAATATGACACCAGCACAGCGTTTTTATACCTTCCCTTCAGCAGTGTTTCTGTCCATGCCCCTCTCAAGCTCCCAGGAATGTTTCACATTTGGTTTCAGGTCTGAAATAAAATCAAACGCCGTGTGAAACCCAAGGGAAAGTCCCACGTAATTTTCACAGACCTGGAACTGTGGCAGTGCTGTAGTAAAAAATCATCAATCGCATCAATATTTCTGATACCCTGGGGAAGTCAAAGGCCCATTTCATTCTTCATTGAGTCGTGGAATCACAGAGTAGTTTGGGTTGGAAGGGACCTTAAATCCCATCCAGTGCCACCCCCTGCCATGGGCAGGGACACCTTCCACTATTCCAGGTTGCTCCAAGCCTTGTCCAACTTGGCCTTGGACACTGCCAGGGATCCAGGAGCAGCCACAGCTTCTCTGGACACCCTGTGCCAGGGCCTCCCGACCCTCACAGGGAACAATTCCTTCCCAATATCAAACTAGCCTTGCCCTCTGGCAGTGGGAAGCCATTTCCCTTTTCCCTTGTAAATTCTCTCTCCATCTTTCCTGTCAGCTCCTTCAGGTGCTGGAAAGAATTAGGTCTTCCCAAAGTCTTTTCTGCCAGCTGAACAATCCCAATCCTCCCAGCCTTTCCTTATAGGAGAGCAACAAAATAAATCTCCCTGTGGCTTTATATATTTTAAATAAAAAAGGAGCCACAGATTGATTCTGGCCCCGAATCAGTGTTATACTGGCTGTGGGACTTCAGCCACTTCCAAGCACTGCAGGATGGAAACTCCAGGTTGTTTTAAAATGGATTCTGTCCATGGCCCTGCTGCCGGCAGTGAGTGCTTCCACCACGAGGTGTCTCAGAGGTTAAATCACTGCAAGAACAAATTTGGGACTGGCTCTTATCACACACAAACAATGGCATCGCCTTGCTGTCACATCTGGTTCTGTCTCTTCAGGAAACAAATAATATTGAGTGGAAAAGGGTTGAGTTTGCCTGTGTTGTGTCTTAGGTATAAGTGAACTGTATTTTCAGGAGCTACTAATTCTTATCATTCTTCAAAAGAAATAAAGAGTATAATTCTTCTCCCAATCCTGCAAAAATCTGTACAAGATCAGAACAAAAAAAAGGGAGGGGCAGCTCAGATCTCTGCTCTGTGTGACCAGGGACAGGACCCAAGGGAAGGGCTGGAGTTGTGGCAGGGGGATTGTTGGGGTGTCCTGTGCAGGACCAGGAGTTGGACTCGATGATCCCTCTGGGTCCCTTCCAACTCGAGATATTCTGTGATTCTATGACTCTATGAAAAATCTCTACAAGAATCTGTGGAATTTATCTGAAGTCTGCAAAATGGCTTTGAATTTCTCCAGATCTAGTAGAGGCCAGGGTAAGAGTCCATGTTTTGCAGCTGCAATATGAGTGTTTATCCTAGTCTTCAAATCAGAGAAAAACTGATGCCTGAGCAGGACTTGAAGTAAAAACAACCTCTGGTAACAATCACCTGTTTTGTAAGTGTTCATGCTGGGCAGCTGGCTGGTTTCATATAAAAACAGACACTGAGGAAGAAAGCTTGGGATGTTCTCCCCAGTATGTTCCACTGTAAACAAATATATCTGAGACTGGAAATGCTCTGTGACATCTGGGGTAAGAGTTGAAGTATTTCTCTATCCTTACATTGATCTGTTTATTGGGATGTTCAGTGCACACACACATTAGTTCAGTTTGATAGGGGCCGTTGAGAGAAGCAAAAAAGGAAGAACTCCAGACCTTTTTCACCCTCAAAATATTAGTCTATTTAAAAATAACACTAGTGTTACTACTTCTAAGGATTTTTCATACTGTACAGCTGATCTAAAAATTGAATTAAGCCATGGTAAGAAGCAGTCTGTGACTGATGAGGAAAAGACCTTAGAGGAATATGATAGGGAATCAGGCTGACACGGAGGTGCCCAAAGTTCTGAATGTCTCAGCTGCCACGAGCACAGGATAATCCTCAGGTAATCCCTGTGTGGAGCTCAGCAGGTGATTGATTCAGATACATTTTTTTCCCTAAACTGTTTCCTCCTGTTATAAACATAAACACAAGACTGTCAAGGAGAAATCTGAATTATGTCTGTATTATTAGTTGCAGATTGTAGGAGGAAGGAGCAGCGTGTGTCCAAGTTGCTAATTAGGAATAATTACCCCATGAGGTTCTGTAAGTGTCCCAAGTACAAACAAACACAAATCCCACTAACATCCCTTCCTACTGAAGAAGCAATTAAACATTGTGAGGAGATGCCATGTCTGCACTCCCTGGGCATTCCCTGGAAATTTTTGACCCAGAAGAAAACAGTTTAAGGGCTGTGTGCACAAATTCCAGTATGTCCCAGAACTAGAGGTGCTCAGGAATTTTAAGAATCAGGAAGCAAAGGGAGGAGTGGGAAGGGAGAGCAGGGCAGGGAGGCACCCAGAAGGTGCCGGGTAGAGTCCTTGTCCTGCTGCAGGCTCTCCTAAACCAAGTCTGTGGTGCACTGGGATAAACCTGCCTGGAAGAATAGGGATTCCTGCAGAACATTTCATCATTCTGGGGCTCACCACAGTGTCATGAAGAAGCGTGACCTTTGATAGAATAAAGGAGGAAGCAAAATGCCAATAGCATCACCTGGTATCTGAAGCTGAGGCTGGGTTGCAGGAGTGGCCAAGAGCTGCTGCAGAGGCTCTTCAGCTCTCAGCAACTTTCCTTGGCACTCAGTGGTGAGGGTTCTCCTCTCCCTCCAGGTGCTGTTTTCACCTCTCCTTGAGCACAGATTAAATTTGCTCTCCAAGAGGTTTTTCCTCTATATCATCACAAATATGCCTATAGGCTTAAAAATAGAGAGCTCTGAGATTGGGAAGTTCTGTGATTTGACGAGATCACACGAGCTGGATAAAGTGGTCTTTCCCTCCTCTTGCTGCCTGTGTCTCCTCTCTCAGCAGTAGCTGCTCTGCCAGTGGGCAGAGTGATCCTTGGACAGCTAAGCATGCCAAGACTGTTTTCCAAGAGGCTCCAAGAGCCCTCCATTCCCAGTGATGTTAATTGGAGTTAAGGATGCTCACTGCCTTGCAGGAACACTCAGCACAGTTGTACGACAAAGCTGTCAATCCAGACATGTCCTTGAACTGTGGAGACAAATGAGACATAACTAGAATTTATCCCACTGCCCTACAGTTAACAGCATGCATGCCATCCATTAAGAGAATTTAATTTTCTGTGGTTTTCTACTATAAAGAATTTAATTTTGTATTTCTTCGATTAAGAGAATTTAAAACTCTGTCACGTTTTATCACCTACTGGCCATGGTCCTTTAGATGCAGCCCAGAAATTCAGCTGTGCCCTGGGCTGCATCCAAAGGAGCCAGGCCAGCAGGTTCAGGGAGGGGATTCTCTCAGACTCCCTGGGAATACTGCATCCAGTTCTGTGTCCCCAGCATAAGGGAAACATGGAACTGTTGGAGCAAGTCCAGAGGAGAGATGTGAATTTAATAAAGGGGCTGGAGCACCTTCCTTATGGAGACAGCCTGGGAGAGCTGGGGCTGTTCAGCTGGAGAAGAGAAGGTTGTTTGGAGATCTCACAGCACCTTCCAGGATCTGCAGGGGCCTCCAGGAAAGCTGGAGAGGGACTCTGCATCAGAAACTGGAGTGACAGGACAAGGAATGGCTTCCCTCTGAAGAGGGGAAATTTAGGCTTGATATATGGAAGAAATTCTCCCTTGTGAGCGTGGGCACAGGTTGCTCAGAGAAACTGTGGCTGCCCCTGAATCCTTGGAAGTGTCCAAAGACAGGTTGGAATGGGCTTGAAGCACCCTGGGATAGTGGAAGGTGTCCCTGCCCATGGCAGGGGGTGGAACTGAGTGGGTTTTAAGGTTCCTTCCAACCCAAACCAGTGTGGGATTCTGTGACAATAAATATGTGGCAAGAATGGGATGTAACTGTTACAGAGAATCTTGTTCTTCCATCTCACAGAGACAAGCAGGGAAACAGATACATCAACTCTACAAAATCCCAGCAGTTCTGAGCTGAGCTCTGGTTAATGTTTGGCTATGCATGGAATGTCAGTGGGGCAGAAGGGAGTAGACTCACAAAGCTGTATTTCATAAGGCTGCCATGACTTTCTCAAAAATCTGAAGACTGGCAGTCTCTTCTCTATAATTACTTTTTTAATACACTGCTATTTCCAAAAGACAAACACAAAAGATGGAACAGAAAATCAAAACCTTTTTTTTTCTCATAACAAAAAAATGGTGGAAATTTTAAAATAAACAGTTTTATTTTGCCTTTGGAAAAAGTGAAGTAGTCACAGCACAAATTCAGGAAGATACTAAAAAGCAGCAACCAGGGTTTGTGACTGGGCAGTAATTGCCAATAAAGGTTTGAGAGGAGGTCTCCAAACAACACAAATGGCCACAGAACTCCAGAGGTAATTCATGTCATTCTTCAGTGACTCTCAGAAGACAAAGATAAAATTAATCCTGCTGTAGCAGCAGGCACTTGAAGAGACTTCCCAGGGGAATACTGCTCTGACGACCTGACACCTATCCTAGACCTTGAGCACAATCAGATTTTGCAAAAGTCTAACAGTTCCCTTTTTGACAATTACTTTTGGCATCTTATTATGGCAAATAATAAGATCTAACATCACAGTATCACTATGGCTAGCAAAGCCTGCAAGCAATCTGAAATGTCTTGTGCAGGTTTTACTGATCTCACCCCATTTTACTCTGGGGGCTCACAGGGTGAGCTTGGTGCCAGCATGAACTCTCCCACTGCCAAAGGACCACGGGGCCGTCACTTGGGGCGGGAGTTTGGATTTTCTGCAGGGAGACAAGAGCAGATAGAAAAACAAAAGGAAAGACCCAAAAGCAAAGAGAAAACTCACATTTCCTTTCTTCTGCTTCAACAAAAGAATCTGCCATGAACCTGCTACAAAACTTCTGTTACTATAAACTGGATTTCCCTTAGAAAAACTTACCAATAAGTGTCCTGGTAGCACAAGAAAGGCATGAATATAGCTGGAAAATAGATAATGACTGTATAAGAAAGCCAAGTGCAACAAAGAGAAATTTTCTACTTGCTCTTATGGCAACCTCCACCCACCAGTCTGATGTGGATGAGGTGCATCCATGTCCCAAGAGGGCATCGAGCTGGTGGTCTACAGATAAATAAGAAACTCAGTTCTCCATCTGGGTTTTGTGCCTCTGCTGTAGATTTTTTTCCCAACAGATCAGCCAGTACAAAATATAAGCTTCAAAATGGTGCACTGACAATTTTTAAGGCTCCAGAATAAGAAAGATACAGAGTCCCTGACAAAGAGCAGCATCAGCTGTTTGTGACACAGAATTAGCTATAAAAGTCTGCATCCCACATCTGCACGTTGGTCACTGTCTGTTTAAATATTTCATGATGTGTGCAATTAAGTTCTTTCCTCCCTGTTGAGTCTGTGACTTTAGAAATCCAAAGTACTTATCTTGACCCATGTTCTGGGCTTATTTTCACATTTGCACACCCACAATTAATCAAAACAATTTATTTTTTATTTATAACCGGATTCACTTTGGGAAGCTGAGAGCTGCCATATTTGGTGTGCAAAAACTGCTGTCTGGCATGTTTGGAAACAAAAGCCTGTGTTATTGAGACTTAAAAAGAGGATGCAAAATAGATTTATAATTATTGTAATTAGAATAAAAGCATGATTGCACTGAACTTAAATCCTGGTCCAAATTTCATACACATGCACAAACCATCCAAACAGAAATTAACTTCATAATTAATATTGGATCATTCCTATTACAAAAAAGGCACTATTAATTATTGATGATGCTTGTGCTTTTCCCAAGCTGTTTCCATCTTTTCCCCTCCAATTCATGGAGTGCTGGGGGTAATGCAGCATGTACAAATAAATCACTCAGAGGTGTGTAAGTTACTCCACACTCCTGCACGCAGGAGGACCTGCTCCTGGATGTTCTTATCAAGCAGAATACAGAGGGGCATTTGTTTGTACGAGCAGAGCTAGAATATTCTCTTTAGAGTTCAGCTTCCTCCTTTCATCCCACCCACCACCAGACACTTCCTGACATTTCTCCTGCAGGCAGAGCAAGGCAACTGCCTTTTTTTTTTTTCATTTTCAACGGCTGCTCCTTCAGTTATCTGTGGGTGGTGGGGGAAGGGGATGTTAACAGCAAACACAGCCAGAGCAAGTCTGGGAATGAGGGGGAGTTTCAGGATGGAAATAGGCCCCTGCCAGCCCTCCTGCGTCTGTGTCTCTATGACTAAGCAGCTGCTTTTTAAAACTTGGCTTTTCTCTTTTCTTGATCCTTGTTGTTTCCAAGCCTCCTGCTCCCCTTTGTCCTGGCAGCTCCTGACATCACCAGTGCCAGGGAAACGCAAATCCCACCCAGCACATGGAGGGACAAACCAGAGCAGCCCCTGAGCTGGGACACAAACCCACATCCTCACTGTCCCCGGGTCTCCCCTGTCTGCTCAGGGCTCAAGAGGAGACACTACTGCAGTTGTTTTTCCCCTGAAATATTCCCTGTAATTTCTTTCAGCATTACAGCCCTGCTTCAGAAGAGTTTGAAGCAGAGAGCACCTAAAATTAAGAGGTGTCCACAGTTTTGCCCATCTCTAGGACAGAAAAGGCCACTGGCTGCTCATCTCCACATCCCTTTTCAGTCCATGACAACAAGGACAAAGAAGTGCCCAAAGCACCACATGGTTTAGTGGTGAATATGGTGGTGGTGCTGTGTTGATGGATGGATTTGGTGATCTTAAAGGTCTTTTGCAACATTATCAATTTCATGATTCTTTGTGGGTACAACATCTGCAACAGCCATGTTTTCCTCCACCCATCTCCCAAAGCTGTCCTATTTGGATGCTCACTGGAAAGGAAACAAGATTATTTGTTGTTATTAATTTATGTTTGGCCTGAAACACACAGCAGGGCTGTTCCACCTGCAGCTGGAATTCTCTGCAGAGACCCTGTGCTGGAGCAGAGGCAGGAGTGCTCAGCCCCAACCCATGGGGCTGGCAGGGTTGCAGGAGTGCCCAGCCCCAACCCACGGGGCTGGCAGGTTTTCTGGGTGATCTATATTCAGCTGTGCATGCCCGTGGGGATGTGCAAAGATCATTCATCCAGTTCACTGAACTGCAGCCTGCATGTGGAGGGGGTTTCGTGGTTCCTTTTTAAATGTCACTGGTTTAAAGAGGAATAGTCTCACGCAGGATTGTGTAGCAGATTGGAATATGGGCACTCCAGGGGTGAATTAAAAAGCAATTCAAAAACAATAGTGTGGAACAATCTTATCTTTTCCCTGCCTTATCCAGGCATTTATCTTGGTCTGTTCTGCCAGAGTCATCACCACATTATCTACGTATCCTGCAATGTCTTTTTTAGCCACATTAGTGCACAGACAGTTCCTGTAGAATCACAGAATCATGGAATGGTTTGAGTTGGAAGAGACCTTAAAGATCATCTTGTTCCACTCTCTGCATGGGCAGGGACACATTCCACTATCCCAGGCGGCTCCAAGCCCCATCCAACCTGGCCTTGGACACTTCCAGGGGTCCAGGGGCAGCCACAGCTTCTGTGGGCAACCTGTGCCAGAGCCTCCTGTGAACACACAGGGCCCCCTGTTCCTTCACAGGGAACAATTCCTTCCAAATCTCCCATCTAACCCTGCCCTCTGGCAGTGGGGAGCCATTTCCTCTCGTCCTGTCACTCCAGGCCTTGGAAACAGCCTCTCTCCATCTTTCCTGTTGTCCCCTTCAGGCACTGGAAGACCATAGTCAGGTCTTCCCAAAGCTGGGCCAACAACACCCAAGAGTCAAGAGTCTGAAGAAGCTGAAGAATGTCCTGCTCTGGTTCCAACACCCTACAGAGGACGGGTTTGGATATCTCAGACCACACTAGGGTCAATCTGGCTTTAAATGGCGGCTCTCACTGTCACCCCCTCATCTGTCCATTGCGGCATCACCCTCAGGAAACCTGCAGCAGGTAGAGTTTTCAGCAGCACATGGCTGAGTTATCCCCTGTTGTATTGACAGGGTCTATTTCTCACAGAATACTTTGTACAGTGGTCTGAAAGCATTTTCTGTTGAGTGTTGAAAGTTCAGATATTTCCAACACTCTCGGGTGTAGTTAGGAGAATCACACAATGACACAAAGATGTCTGTTCCCATTAAAATGCTTGAACAAGTTCATTTTATGCCATAGTATGGAAATTTACAATGTAGCCCCAAGAAGTTACAGTAGTTTTGTCAAGTCTTGGGATGCCACTGGAGTTCTCGTGGTATTTGAGGTTATCCTGAGTGGCTGAGCATTTGGCACTGGGATGACATGAAAAAAGAGGTTTAGTCAACACAAAACCACCCACAATTTCTAAACTTCAGCCTGAAAACACGAAGGCAGCCTTTGCAAAGCCTCAGAAACCAGAGGGCAAAAAGAAAAAGCAAGTTTATTTTCTTAAATATCTTCATTCCTAAACCAAACTCAAACTTTTAAGGTCTTCCTCATACTTGAATTTCTCAGCATTTTAGTTAAGTTAATAAATATTTATTCTTTATTATATTTATTATGTAGTAAATTTATTTCTCTATTTTCTGTCTTCCTAGAAAATCCCATTGAGAAATCTGTGCATTTTCAGCTGGTCCACACATGTACAGCACATCTGTGCTGTGACCCCCATGCTTTTGGGACACCTGTGTGTTCACAGTGGACTTTTGTGCAAAACACCTGGGGAACCCTGATATGCACAGCCCTATATTGAGACAGTATTAGAATTTCTAACTCTTAAAAAATTAAATATAAATCCCAATTAATTTTTTATTGTTATAGTATTTTGTCCCCATTTAAAAAACAGATTAAAATATTCATTATTTTCTTTGTAGCTATCTAAAGATAATTTTTTTTAATTACTATAAAATTTCACATCAGGCTCACAGTTCACATATAACATCTTTTACCATTAAAAAAAACCCAAATTCTTTGAGAATTTCACAAAACAGCTCATCAACTAGAATTATTTTAGACTTCAGGATAAGGATTTAGACTTGAGGATGAGGATTATTGCATAAGAGAAAAGCATTAATTATTAAATTATCACATTAATTATCTCTCTGTCCTTGGAATGCCATGATTTCTAAGAGAGACCTGACAGGATTTCCTAAATGAATCCCAATATTCTGCATCCATCATTTCAGGCCAGCTGAAGGACAGTGTTTATATAAGGATCACTTCAGTCACCACTGAAATGCAGCTGCAGCTCAGCACCAGCCTATAATTGCGCAAATCAGATAAACTGGGAAGTGGAGATTTCCTTTAAGACCAAGTTTTAATTAGCAGATAGATTATTTAATTATTAAAGAGACAAGAACACATTGTCCTTATCAACTTCTGGGTGCTGGCAATGTCCGACATTGCTCACAATAAAAACCCCTCAATAATTTGTATCTCACATATGGTTTCAAAGGTTTTCTTAATATGCCATTAGTATTCATTGGCTACGTGTTACATAGTTCTCTTTTAATTAGTGTTCTACTGGGTAATGATTCTCTTGCTATTCATGCTAATTATTGCCATGCTCAGTGTTTCTCTTCTTTTGGGTTGGTTTCTTGGGTCAGTGGTCCATGAGTTGGCAGTTGTGATCTCCCCCTGCCAGAATTACCCTTCACCCAGCTGCAGTTGATTCAGCACAATTGCCAGGTTGGGTTTATCAGTTCGTTCCTCATCTTGCAGTTGTGCCAGATGTCTTTGTGGCCCATCAGTTGTGCATTTCCTGTGTCCACCATCACTGGCACATCCTTCTCCCCAGGCTTTGTTAAACTCCCTCTAGGTCTGAGATCATGAAGTATGTCCAGGCCTAAACATTAACAAGGCAACTCTACCAACAATAACTTGTTTCTCTAACACCTGGACATCACTTAGATCTTGTGAGCTGCTATTTGTTCCACGGATTAAACGTCCCTTCTTGCTGACGAGGCTTGAAAGCACACACGCATCAAACATCACAGAACATCCTCAAGAAAATTTTTACATATTCCACACTTTGCAGCAGTACCAACAAAATTAAATTAAAGTCAGTTTAAAAATTACTTAATTCAAAATGAATTCATTCACGAATGACGCAGCAGAGATGCAATAAGCAGAACAGGTGAGGTGGGCGCCGTGAGGGCGGTGCTGTGGCCTGGCCGGGCCCTCACCCCGGCGGCGCCAGAGGAGCCAGGAGACCACCGACCACCTGCCGCCAGCG
>VXBC01001363.1:7217-42007 GCA_013399945.1 Ploceus nigricollis | reverse complement strand
GGGGGTCCCGGAGGCACCGAGCCGCACGAGGTGCCCGGCCCGCAGGCCGGCAGCGCTGCCCCTCGGGGCCCTTCAGCTTCCTCTCCCCCAGGGCAGTGTCCAAGCATCATCGCCCCGAGCGTCTTGGCATCACTTAAATAATAAACTTGCAGCTAACCAGGAGCTGTCGTCACCGTCCGTCTCCTTGTTTAAAGCACGATGTCCTTGCTGCTCCTCTTAATTTCAGTTGTCCATGTCAGGCCAGAGTGAGTCAAGATGGCAGCAGCATCCAGTTCTTGGGTGCTCAGGCTGTATCCATTGAATGACTTCTGTTAGCCATGGCCATCCCAGGATTTGGCTGCAACCCTTGTGTGGCTTCTGTTAGCTATGCCCCTTCCAGGACTTGGCTGTAACCCTTGTGCCAGTACCTTTAGCCATGAACATCCCAGCTCTTGGTCCTTCGTTGTCACAACTTGGGCCATCATTGTCACCTCTTGGTCTGTAAGCACACTGTCCATTCTCATCTATTTGGTATCATAGAATCATTAAGGTTGGAAAACACCTCCGAGATGATCAAGTCCAACTTTACTTGAAGAATTACTTCATCTCTTAAACCAGTGGAAGGTTCTTTGTGGCCAACACTTTGTAGCTGTGAAGGAACCGTGGGTGAATGTTTTAAGCAGTGCTGAAAATAATCTTGCCATGAGTCCAGTCCTCTTTCCTGCACACATGTAGCACTTAGTTGAAAGCTTTTTGCCAGGAATGAGGTTTAAATCATGTTTCTGCTCGTGTGGAAGAGTCCATAGGCCACTACAAGACTGAGCTGTCCAGTTCCCTTTTCCTAAAGATGAAGAAGCTTTCCCATTCCCCAGCCTTGAGAAAGACAAGAGCAGAGGCTCAAGTTTTCCATTGGTGCGTGAGGGAGCAGTTTAATTGCTGAATTTGTATCAGGGAACTTGAAACTTGTGAAAGTAATTGTTGATAAACATTGAAACTAATTGTTACCAAGCCGACCATGACCTCTCAGGGTCTCACTGAGAGAGTTGTGTAGATGTCTGACTACTCTGCAGTTAGGGAGTGAACATCACCTGTGAATTTCTTAAACCTGTGTCTTTCAAACACTTCACCTACAGGCTCCAGGAATTTTGTGGAATTGCTCACAGGTAGCACATAAACATGCAGGTCTTTGGGGGAATCAAATATTGGCTAGCTGCAAGAAGTGTGAAGGGAAATGGCTGCATGTAGGACGGTAGCTTGAGAAATCTTGAATTAAACTTCATTACCAGTGATTGAACTGTTAGTGGACATAAGGAAACACTTCTACACCATGAGGACAGTCAAGTGTTGGGGCAGGTTGCTCAGAGGTCATGCAGTCTGTCCTGGTGTCTCTGGTTTCTTTATGCTCATTGCCTTGACATGCTCCTTTTATCTGTAGAGTTACTTGGTGTTACTTGCAGAAAAAGAGAATGTTGCCTTTTTTCTTCCCAAGCTTGTCAGTTACCCGCTGAGGAATAACAAATTTATCATCTGGTCAATATCATCTTCGTTGGTCTCGGGAAAAATCATCTCCCTCTCCATTGGCTAATTATTCCCTGGGTGCCAGGTCTGGAAGTCTCCATCAGTTACTGCTCCACATGTCCCTGTAGGTTATGGAAACCTTCCCATGCTGTTGGCATTGACAATGTTCTCTGCTCCTGCTGAAGCAGAGGACTTCAGTAAAATTTAGGAATGATCCAGGAAAGTGGTGTTCCCCTGGGCAAGTAAGTTAGGAAAGAGGAAACACAACTTGCCCATGAGGCACCGTCCCAAAGCTGGTTTTGCCACAAGATGTTCTTGAGGAACATGGGGAGAAGTGAATCCTGGGCTGCTCCAAAGGCTGGTGGAGCCTGTGAGGAGTGAGGTTAGCAAACTGTAGATCCAGCACACAGAGATCTCCTAGTAATTAATGAGGTCATGGAAGACCTGCATATCCCAGTTCTCTTCCCCACAGTGGCCCAGTTCCCATTCTACAGGAGGTCATGATTTTGGATTCTTCCAAGTCTTGTGCCTAAGGCATAACAAGCATTTCTTGTAAAAATTATTTTCCTTTGTGTGGAGAAAATAAAGAGTGATTTAATGATTTCTTCAGACAGGAGCTTAGCAGTTGGTGGTGTTTTCAGAATTGTTCTTTTCAGTATTAGAATCTCTGCAATTATTCCAGAAGCACATACACTGAAACTGGCATGTTGCAAATCCCATGGATAAGCAGTCACCATCTTTTAACTCAATCCATGAATGAGCAACAAACTAAAGAATAAAGTTTTTGCCAGTCTAAGACTGACGGAAGTTTATCTAATTTGATTTTTAATAGGTTTTGGAAAGTTTTTATGACTAAATTGTTTTAGAGCAGGTTAATTTCTGCCCTAAACCAAACTGTTGTGTATGCTAAGGAAAACATTTACTACATAATATCAATATTAACTTGAAAGATATCTGCTAGTATGTTTTTTATGTTGTTTATAAAAGTATTTTTGGCAATTCAACTTTAATTTGTGTATAATATCATTGTTTTGAACAGTTAATTGTTTTGACTGGAATGCTCATTTATTTACAACAGTTGTCTGTAACCTCTTGGACTAGGCAAGACAGTTTGGGCTGTACTGAAATTTGACACTTGGACTGCTGGAAATTAATGTGGTGTGAACAGGTGAACACTTGGGTGTCCACATTAATAAAATAGATGTTAGCAAAAGATTTTTAATTTTGCATGACTGTAATTAAAAATTGAAGGAGATCATCTTATTTAGAAAGTTTGTTGCCAAATTACTTCAGAATGGTACAAAGATGATGAAAATGTTTCTCTGCCAAGGCCGGTGCACCTCTCAAAGGATGTTTTAATGTCATAACCTTTGAATTCTCTTTCCAAAAATGAGCATAATGGATCCCAGGCATTTAGGTTAAGACTTTTCACATTGTGTAAAATACAGAAAGTTAAATCAGCTCTTTGTGCCCAATTCAAGGCCTTTTGCATCTTTAGGATTGTGGAATTTAATTCTGAAATCACTCACAATGTTCTTGAAGTGGTTATCTCAACTCTTCTCTCATTAGGGGTTGGAACTGGATGGTCTTTAAGGTCTCTTCCAACCCAAATCATCCTGTGATTCTACGATTGATGACTCTTGTACCCTATCATTCCTTCCAGAATGCCTTTCCCTGAGTAAGTCTTATAGGAAGTTTTCTCTCACAAACTCCAAGGAGTAAGTCTTATAGGAAGTTTTCTCTCACAAACTCCAAGGTTTTCTGTCAATGACTGACTCAGTTCAGATTATTTCCATCATCCATTCCATGAGTGTGTTAAAGGCCTAAGAGCTCTTGGACCTCACTCGTGCTGTTGCTTGTAACCCTTGTTCTCTGAGATCCTCTAAACTCTTCAAAAGAAGGTTTCTGCAGCAGAGAACATTGAGGACATGTCAGCAGAATTGGGGGTGCTTGCTGTGTCCATCCTCTTAGCCTGTGTTCTGCCTGTAGTGCCATTCTCTTTTCCTCTGGAAGTGCTCCTCAGAAATTCCAAAGGAAATAAAAAGTTTAAGAGACTGTAATTTGCTTTACCAAACTGATATCTATCCAAAAATTATGTGATGTATCTGTCCTTTCTGCAAATACTGATTGAAGAATGATGGTAATGTATTTAATTTTGGTTACTGTGTTTTTTACTGCTTTAGATAAATTTGTTTAATTTTAAGGGAAGCTGGAAGTATTATAGGGGTTACCTCTACATTAGATAGTTTTAAAGTGTGTTGTCTCTAGTGCCTTTGAATTTTTTAGTGAAAAAAGTTTGATGACCAATTATTGTCATAACCAAAGTTTAATACATACGATTTTTGGTGACAAAGCCAAGACTTTAATTCTACATTTGGTCCTTTTCCCTTTTGATAGCTGGTCCACAGTCCCAGGGCAGGATAAATTGCTGCTGCCAGAATTCTTTCATTTCCTTTGGAGAGGAAACCTGAATCATTAGCCTAATAAACTAGTGTTTAGTTGTCTAAATTTAGGTGAGAAGAACTTGAAACAGAATTAGCACAACTATACAGAGTTATTCCCACAGGAGACATTTTGGAGTACTTCCTTTTTTATCATTATTTTTTAATAACTTATTTGTGTACTTCTGTGAATCTTGATATTTCTTAAAAGACTTGAAAGTACATGAAAAGATTTCATCTGCATTGAAATTCATCTTTATATGATGCTGTTTGCTCAGAAAGCTTTATGAAGTACAGTTAATGCAGGCTATTAAGAGGATTTTATTGTGTTTAATCATGGAAAAGGCAAAAAGGAAGCCAGAGTTAGGAAGGGACTTTGAAGAATGAAGTAGATATTTTGTCTCTTTAAGGAGAGAAATACTGAAATAGAATTGGATGTACATCCAGGCTCTCCCATTTGTACCATCAATTGCTGTTGGCACTGAACTCTTAGGAGAAAGGAAAGGACTTGCAGTACCTGATGGAGCTGAGCCCAGTCACCAGAGTGGGGCTGGGAACAGGACATGGTCCCACTGAGTTTGTCAAGCAAAATGTGCTACAGTTGTAAATTTTCCCAATTAGTTCACAAAATCACCTTATGGGTTTCTTAATTGAGGACAGATTGTAATGACGAGCAGAGAACTTCGGGTTCAAACAGTTCACTCTCTTTAAAAATGAATTTACAGTGGGTTGGGTTTATTTTTTCTCCTATTAGTAATACAGCTAGTAGCAACTAATTACTAACATAGTTAATTGTATTTCTGGAAGAGACATTGAGTAGAGTGATCTTCCTGAGGTTCTAGTGCTGCTGCTCCACCCTGGATTGTCACCCTTGGCACTTCTCAGTTGTATTCCATGGACTGGATTTCCCTAAAGGACATGGTGATGGCTCTCTCTTAATGAGCTGTTCAGCTTCTGAGCCAAATTGAATTAAGGGGATTCCATGCTTTGCAGAGCATGATCTTCTCACTAGCCATACTTTTGAAAGCTTTGGCCAAAAGCACACATTTGTGATCTGGACAGTGCTGGCCTGCTTGTAGAATAAGCTAAAATATATAACTGAACTGAAACACTTGGTTTGGAGTAAAGTAACTGCTGAGCATCACAGCATAAACATACATATTGTGACACAGACCCTGCTCTGATATTGGGGATTTTTACATCCTTGTAATTTCCATTTAGTTGTCCTGCCTTATGCTGTGAGAAACTGGAATTATTTTTATTTCAGCTCATTTACAGCCTAGTGTAACCAAAATCCCAGCCTTAGTGTTGTTTGTGTCTTACCAGCGGCAGAGAAGTTCAGCACAGAGCCAGGGGTGAGGTTTTGAGGGAAGAAATTCTTTGTTTGGAAACAAAGTCTTTCTTGTGGATGTCTTGATTTGTTTGCTTGCTGTGTGGTTTGTGTCTGTTTCTTAATTGGAAAGCCCAAAGCACATCAAAACCTGGTGTCTTTGCAAAGACCATTGCAAGGAAATTTGTTGTTAATAACCAATATCAGGGAGAAAATCTTCCCTTTGAGGGTAGTGAATCCTTGGCACAGGTTGCCCAGAGGAGCTGTTGCTGCCCATCCCTGGAAGTGTCCAGGACCAGGTTGGATGGGGCTTGGAGCAACCTGGGATAGTGGAAGGTGTCCCTGCCATGGCACGCGGTGGAACAAGATGGTCTTTAAGGTCCTTTCCAACCCAAACCAGTCTGGGATCCTGTGATTGCAAGGTGAAACCGTGACAGGTGGAGCTGCTTCATTCTCAAATTCATGATTTTGTGCATGAATGGGAGAAGGGCTTGGATCCTCCTATGGTTTTTGTAGGTATAGATTAAACCCCTCAATATTCAGAAAAAATAAGGCTCTCTGCAACTTCTGTGTGTTTGACAAATTCATCTTGGCCCCATATATGTTTGTAACAGTATGCAGGTTCTGTGTGTGTGCTGGGTGGGTATGGAAATAGGGTTTGTTTGGAATTGGCCTGTGAATATTTCAAAAGCTCAGGAATATCAGAAAAGCCTGGTGACAGAAAGGGACGATAAAATTTCATGCTGAACTGCTCCCTGTGATTTCTGGTGAATGATCCAGAATTCTTAAAATGCAGAAATGAAAGGGGAGCAGCACATGCCTAAATCTTCTGTCTTGACACTTAAAAATTGAAGATGCATAAGTGAGATGCAAGGTAAAACTGTATTTCTGAACAGAATGTAGGGAGCCACAAGCATGGGAAATGTCTGCTTTTTTACATGTTTAGGATTTGCCTTTAAAAACTCCCATCACCATCTCCACTGTATTACCCTCAGACCAGATTAAGAACAATCTTTTCAAGTGTTCAACATGGCTCAGGGAAGCCTCAGAGACACCCACCCTGCCGAGCTCATGCTGTGCCCGTCCCCAGAGGGACTCGGAGCCCGTCCCCAGGCAGGAAGGTGCCGTGTCCCTGGCGGTGCCGGGGGTCCCGGAGCCGGCTAGGGGGGGCTCTGCCGGCCCGGCCGCGCTCGGCTCTATGGCTGTGACCCCGCCAGGTTCTCTTCCTGCCGCAGCCTTTCTTTTCCTGTGGCAGGTATCTGCAGCAGCCTGGCTCTTTGTTACCCTGTCTCTTCCCTCCCCAGGTGCTCCGAAGGTACGAATCCGTAGGGCTGGCCGTGTTTCAGTGGGAAGCAGCTCCGGCAGGACCCGCTGCGTAATTCTGCGCGTGCCGCGGAGTTTTGCGGTGGCAGAGGTGCAGCGCCGTTGGCTGCCTGCCTGCCTGGCATCCCTGCCAGGGCCGTGTCATGTGGAAAAGGTCAGGGGATGCTTCCTGAGCTCACCCCACCTGCCTCAAGAATAGCAATTGAAATTTCAATTCCTTTTTTATTATTTTTTTGGTTTTGAATGGTGTCTTGTCAGCTGAATGAATTCTGGAGTGGGGATTATGCTGTGCATAGAGGGACAAGGAAACTACAGGCAAACTGAGAATAATTTCTGACTATTTTTAATTGCAGTTCTCTTAACATCTGCTTCCTTTCCACAGTTTGCTTATGGGTATGTTAAAATCTAGGATCAAACTTCAGAAGCTTACTAGAAAGACATTCTGTGTGTGTAAAGTAGTTACACTGTTTTGTTTATTTTTTAATGGAATTCTCTGTTTTGCATACAAAGTAATACTGTAGCCATAGGCAGCTTCTCTCTTTATATTGCACAAAAATAATCTATGAATTGTTTGATTTATGGATGCCATGGCAATGATGAGCACTGTGAAGGTATGGATCAGCTTTTTAGTTATTTCAAATTAGCACATTGTATTGAAGTGTAAATATGTGTCCTTCTGTCCCCCGCTCCCAGCAAAGGCAAGTTAGTGCTGAGGCTGTGACACTGCTCCCTTAGAGTCTCATGTACATCTATAAAAAAACAGTGACATATCTGGTGGAATTTTATTTTGTTTATAAAAGCAATGCTGTCTGTTTTATAGAGTAGTTGCTCTTAAGCAAGTCACATTGCTTTCAGAAATACCTCATTGTTTTGTCACCATTTCTGTATTCTTGCTTCATTTCATTCATTCATTTATTTGTTTTTTACAGCCTGAGTAGGCAGAGCACTACTTTGTGTGCAGTCCTAGCTAATGAGGCAGTCACTAAAAAGGTATAGCCTAAAACATAGATTGAATTTCACTAATACCAAACTCAAACTGTTCTGTATTAAACTCTTACAGAGTTAAATTATTAAAAACACTAAGAATTATTATTCTCTGGCAAATATTTGCCAAGGTGATTTGATGAAGGTGGTTTAGAATATTGTATTATTGAGTTTTGTTTTACAGCTGCAAGTGTGTTTTGAGGGCTGAGTTGAAGAGTTGAAGCCTCAGTATTTGAACAGAAAACTCTGTTCCTGAGACTTTCCTTTTGTAGTTATCAAAGACTTAATGCTGGGTGTTGAGGTACCTTTCTCCTTTGATCTGGCAAAAGTGACCCAGAGGAAATGCCATCAGTTTCATGTTTGCCCCTCAAATACTTTTGCTCTACTTCTCACTAGATCTTAAAAAATCTGAGCAGAAGTAATAAAATGAATTAATGGTGATGAAATGAGGAAGCATGAAGACTGGAGAGAGGGAATTGCCTTGCAGCACTGTAATAGAATAATATAGAAATAGTAAGCTGGGTGTTGTTGTTCATATTTCTGTGTGATACAAGACTGTAATCCAGTTAAAAGCTAATGTACATGATTTATTAAAGTGATACATTTTTGTACCTGGTGAGACACAAAATTTCCTCCTGAGATGGCATTAAACAAGACTGTAGTGACACTGGGGAAGGGACTAGTAGTGTATAACTGACAAAATACTCCACATTAATGCTGAAAAAAAAAAAGCTCTAATTTCAGTGACAGTCCAGTTATAGACTTATAGAATGAGTAATTTGTTGGGGATATATATATATATATATTTATGTGTGTGTGGATACATATGTGTACACACACACAATCATCCCAACACTTTCCCTGGTTTTCTCCCTTTGAATTTACACTATGTGGGAGTTCTGATGCTGTTCACAGTCAGAAAGTAGATGGTGGTTTCGATAAGGCTGCTGGTATTGTCAGATGCTGGAGTTCTTGGTTTATAAATATTTCCAGGGAAAGCTTTTGACCACAGACACAGATCTTCCTCTGTACTCAAAAACCTTTTGAAAGAAGATATCCAAGATGATCCCTTCTTTTCATATCGTCACAAAATAATGAGTGAAGAAACAAAACAGGATTGTTTTTTTCCCCTAGGATGACCTTGTGTTTGGGAAGTGTCTTGTGTTCTTTCCAGGTAGATTGTAAATGTTTTCCAGCTTCTCCACAACGTTTATGGGAGTCCCTCATGCTCTTGCAGGTGGCCCCTTGTGCTGACTTGGATGTTAGTGTTTCTTTGAAAGAAACAGAGAGATCCACACTGCAAAATATATCCCTTGGTAATACAAGCATTCCTGGGGTTGTCAGCTGTTGGCAAAAGATTTGTTACCACCAGAAGAGGAGAAGGGATACCTAGGGTTTGGGTGTATAAGGTAGCCAGGGTTGTGTAGGACCTGGAATACTTTCCCCCAGATACTTTGTGTCTGAAAGAGTTAAAGAACTACTTTGATATAAATCTACTCTGAGAAAAGGATGAGCTCATCTCAGCTGAAAACTCCCTTCATCCTACCATCAAATTCTCTTGTGACATTTTTGGAGAGGACAGAGAATTCCTGACAGGAAGCAAAAAAGGATCAAAAAAGGTCAATGTAGAGTCAAGGACCTAGGCTATTGTTTTTGCCTCCTAAAATTTCATGCTCTGATATTATTATCAAATGGCCACAAGTTCCTTTCCATGGTCTTCTCTAAAAGCAGCCCACCCCTGCTGTCCCTGTCCTCAGCAGCTTGTATGAGCACTTAGTATATCCAGTATTTATGGGGATTAGTTTTACACCTGTGTAAACTTAGTTGACTGTTAATGGGCTTCTAGATCAACATTAAACTTCCCTCTTCCAGACACTCCTGAGATTATTACAGCAGGAACAGAGCTCAGGCCTTGCAAACCTTCCTGGGAGGTGTTTCCTTACTCTTTCCTTGTAGATAATTACATGGAGAAGACTTGCATCGGCCTTGTGGAACTGTAACTTTTTTTTTGTTTTATTTTGGTTCTGTTTTACTTTTCCAGCCTCAAGTGTCTGCTCAGAGAAACTAGAAAGTTCTGGTGCAGTATCCAACTGACTTGATGCCATGCTGGACATGTCCTCACTATTCCATGTGTGTCCAGTTAAGCTGAAGGAGCTACCTTGTCTTTGCAGACCTACAAGTGGTATTGCAAAGGGACATTTTGCCATCAAATGACCTCTGGGACAGTATGTTGTCATCCTTTCCTAGAGCTGGTTGCTACCAAACTGATAGCTCACATCACAGTCTTGAGAAATACCGGATTTATCAACTAAATGACTTGAGTTAAATGAAATTAGGGCTCATCCCTTTGCTATCAAATCCCATTACTTTCCCTAAGATGGCTTAAGAATTGCAGTGTGAGCAGGATCTACCAGGAAAGAAGTGTAGAGCTGGCAACACAGAGAAAGGAGAGAGGGCTTAAATGAATTACTGTTATCTCTTGGGCAGAAAAGAAGGCTGCTAATGAGTTGGACATTCTGAAGGAAACTTTAATTATCCTTCTCCAGGCAGCATCCAAGCATGCCAACAACTTCCACATCTGTCAGAGGATGTTTAATGCAGACAGATGTTTGTGCGGCACTCAATCAGCATCTGGGTCTTCTGTGCTTATGCTCACACTGACACTCGCTGTGTTGGGAAGTTAAGCATTGCATTTCCCTGTTCCTGGAAAGGGGAAAATTCCCTATAGAGAGGTGGAACCCTTGGGCCAGTGCAGCCCATGGCAGTGGGAGCTGCCCGTGCTCCTGGTTTTCATTTATGCTGTTCAGAGGGAATGAAGGCTCATGGAGTATCAGGGCAGAATCTGTGGCCTTGACCTGGTACCGGTATCCCAGGTAGTAGAGAAAATTGACATTCCCTTTCCTCTCTCCTCTGGGAAGCAGCACTATTTCTAAATTTTCCTTGTGTGCCTTTTCTATGTATTAGGAACTCATTAGGGTTAGTGTGGCTTCTCAGTGATGTAACAGTCTTAAGTCATAAAAATTTGCTTGGGGCAAGGAAGGAAGGAGAAGGAGGAATTGTGATCCTTCTGCTTGGTTTTGATCAGATA
The DNA here is from genome assembly GCA_013399945.1 of Ploceus nigricollis. Taxonomy (NCBI): domain Eukaryota; kingdom Metazoa; phylum Chordata; class Aves; order Passeriformes; family Ploceidae; genus Ploceus; species Ploceus nigricollis. The sequence continues at coordinate 31,344 of VXBC01001363.1, read as the reverse complement.
GTTTTTAGCAAAGTACATGGCAGCTGACCAAGACAATGACACAGTGCTTTCCTTTTTTACAGTTTGAAGATAAATCTGATGCAGTATTTGATATTACAGAAAAATGTAAGTATTTCTATTTATTCTCTAATGTCATAGTTTTACAAAGCCTTTCTTGGAAGTGTCATTGCTGCTGAACAAGACTGTCTTGCCCTCATCTAAGCCCTTCCTGCTCATTCCCTCCTGCATTGCCTTCTCCACAAGTGCTACAAGTGAGGTGAATGGAAATTAATGTTTTTTCTTTCTTTGGTTAGTTTTGCTCAGTTCAGCTTCTGCTTCAGAGTGGTGAGGGCGACTGAACTGTTTCTATGTCAGTAACGTTGACCTGAGAAGGCTGAGAATATTCAAGGAATTGCAGCATGAGCCAGATTAGGACACTCACACTTCTCCTTTGTTACACATGAAATTGGTCAATTTTCTGACAGTTCACTGGGATTTTTTTCTCCCTAGGTGGTGAAATTCTGGATGCAGAGATGTCTGAGGATGCTGACCACAACTTAACACCCGCCCTCGACAGCTTGTCTTACGGAGTACCGAGTCGAGCAGGACCTGAGAATTCACTGCAGGGTGATGATCATGATTATTTTCTGAACTCTGGGGATCTTGCAGGCATACCTGTTGTTGGGAGTGACAACGAAGATGATCAGAATTTCACTCCAAAAGACACTCTTTCTTCAGCAATTCATGATGAAGATCATCTGGAAGAGGGCAAGAGAGTCCCAGATCATGAACTGGACAGTGAAAAAGAAATTCAGGTTCAGAATGCAATCCAGAAGGATCTCACTTCCCCCTTTGAGCAGGGCCCTGTATTTAAATCACTTCAAAAAGATTTTAGCATAACACGAGATAATGGCAAAGAGACTTTTTCAGCAAAGGACAAGAATAGAGAAGGACATTTTCAAGAACGTGAAAAACGATTGGAAAAAATCCCTAAAGATATGGATTCTAGATTGAAAAGCAGTTTTCTTGACAAAGCAGGTAACTGTTGACATCATAGACCTGGCTGCCCAGCAAAGAGGAAGAAAGAACTAGAGAGAAATCAGCAATAGGGCTAATTATTAAAAACATCACCTTGTTGAAGAGAGCAGGCAGAGCTGTGTGTAGGGGAGCATTTTATGAAGAACCCTGAAATCCCATGAACTCTGTGTTAGGAGGAGGATTTGCAAAGGGCTTGGCAGTGTCAGGGAGATCTCATCCTCCACAGCTTGTTACAGAGCCTCAACATATCCTTTGTTGTTGTGGTTTCCTAAACCAAGCTGGGTGACAATTCAAGCTTCCTTTTGGTTTTTCACACTGTTTTTTATAGACCATGGAGCTTCTTAAAAGAAAAGGTGATGAAGTTTAGGTTAAGTTGATGGCCAGTAAAGATTTTTCGAGCAAACCACCAACTCTTCACTAATGCCTAGGCATTTAAAGCAGTATGGATTTGGTAGTATCAGGGAAAGGCTTGCTAGAAAGGAGTTAGTGTTTGCAGGAACTAAGCCAGAACATAGCTTGAAATCTGCTTTTCCTGGGAGACTGCTCCCCTTCTTCCTCAAATTCTTGTGTCTTGGACTTCATCCAGCCAACATGGAGAGAACCAAAGATGCCTAAAATCACTTTCTCATTTGACAGTCTCCATAATCTTGCTGCCCACACACTTATTTTTGTCTTCCCAAGCTCTGAAAGTTACAGCAGAACAGTGAATGAAGGAGTTAAGAATAACCAAGCAGGAACACATGGTTTAATCTTATTCAGCAGAGGGAGGGTGAGCCAGCACGTGAGGGACTCCTGGCTGCTTGTTCACATTCACAGCTTACAATTCTGAGGTTTAAACTTTAAACGTTCAGCAACAGCATCTTAAAATCAGTGCTTCCAGGTGGCACCGATGATAGAGAAGCAATAAAGATATCTTTTGAAATAAAGAAAAATTACAGATGTATCTCTACTTTTACCTTCAGCTAGAAATCAAGGGAAGAATGTTTCTGTACATAAGATGTATTTCAGAAAGTTGTAAATACCTACAGTTAAAAGATCAGGTAAAGTAGTCAGTAGTTCAAACCAGAATGGTAAATGTTTATGGTAGCATCCAGTATCTAGGCAAATCCAAAGTTTTTAAATTATATATTCTAAAAAAGCAGAAGATGCTATTTCCTGAGAAGAGGGGAAAAGCAAAATATCAGAACAGCAAAGAAAAAGCTGGAAGATGTTGCTCTGAAAAGTATTTTCTGATTTAAATGTCAAACCAGGGGAGTTCAGAACCTGCTGAAGTGTGGAAAATTCTGAATGAAGAATTTGCATTGGAAGTTTGCAACTATTTTGCTGGAATGGGAAAATAATGATCCAATAGAATAATTAAAAAAGAGTCAATTCTCTTTAGGGATTACCACCTTACCTACAGGGAGGAGAAAGGGAGTAGTTTAATAGTGGTGAGGTGCTGTCAGACACTGGGGTTGGGGAGCAGGATGAGACTCTGATAGTTTTAAAGGAAATGCATTGGAACCTGTATTCATTTCTATTTAATGTATATGTTTTCCTCAGTTCATAATCAAGTAGAAGAAACATTACGGACGCAGTTAGCGCCACAAACTCCAGAAACTAACTTCAGGGTAAGCTATAGATCTTTCAACCACTTTTGCAAGTGCAGCGATATGCTGGAATAATTCAAAATACGTATTTTGTATTTGAGTGTAAATTTGAGTGTTAAGGAAACTGATCTTCTGACTCTTAGACATCTTTGCTACTTAAACAGTACATATAATTTTGTAAAATTTTCCTGAGCCTCTCTTTGGATTGAGGATTCTTTTGGTAGCCACTTTTCCTGTTCAGCATGGTTGGAGTGACCGGTGAGCCGAACCTACAGCTGGATGCATCCACCTGACCTGCTGCTTTTTTTCCACATGAGCCAGGGAACAGCTGTATCCACAAGAGACACTCCCAAACAACCAACTTACAGAGCTGGGTGTCTTCTGCTTTGGCCAGAGGAGTGGAAAGCATTGGGGGTGGGATGAGAGAGGGGGCTGCAGGGAGGTTGAGGCAGCAGCTGCTGCCCAGCATTTCTCCCACCTTGGCAGGACCCAAATCTCTTGGTCTGCAACACAAACTCCCCTTGGCAGCAGCCCAACTCCTCATGGCAGATGCAGGAGGGTGAATTCTTTTTCATATTATTGTTTCAGGAGTCTAGCTACCTATTTTCTAGTAAGGAATCTATTGGACAAGAGCTGGGGAATTCCTTTGCACCAAATATTAGAATTAAGAAGGAGCCTTTGGATGACGAATATGCTAAAGCTATGGCCCCACAGCAGGGACTATTAGACAAAATTAAAGATGAACCTGGTAATTCTGAGGTAAGTTTCCCATTGCATTTCTCATTTTGGTCTGACAGCTGACCGCTTAAGCTGAACAAAAATTCAACCATTTATTTGGTTTGTTGACCGAAATTTAACTTGAAGAACATAGTTTAGTAGAAGGATTTTTCCCTCTTACACTACTATGAAACCCACCCCCCTCAACTTTTTGATGTCTTGTTACCTTGTCTCTGAAAATGTTTTTCTTTTCAGTTAGAAACAAAGCCAAGTGCTCTAAAACTTCTGTAACTAAATCTGTGGCAACATAGACATTTTATCTAACTAGGAAATAAACTGTAAATCACATTTTGTTAAATAACTTATGAGTGGTCACAATTAGAGATATGAATTAAAGCGGCTATTGCTGCTACTTCCTTCTTAAAAGCTGCCTTTGCAAGCACAGTAGTTTGTTCTTGTTTTAAATTAACACTTGAAGGACTTAGCAGAATATTTAACTACTTACACATCAGTGAAGTCAATTTAAGTATGTATTTAAGTGACTTTTTCATTCAAGACTGACACTTTTTATGATGACGCAGGTAAAACTCAGTAACTGTGACCTGGAGAAGGTCTGACCTATGGATTGAGCAGTGCTGGGGCCAGGGTTGCTGAGCTCCAGCCAATCTCTGTGCCACTGGTTTGCTGTGTGACACCAGGGCAATGAGCTGTGCTGCAGTTCCTGTCTCCTCACTGCTCACATCTGGGTTACATATCAGATTTTATATGTTAAAGATGTGCAAAACTTCCCAGAATGATGCATCCCTTTGCACCAACACGGGAGTGTTGGTGTTCTTGTGCAGGTGTTAGTTTTTAGCATCAGTCTTTGTCTTTCTGCTGAGCCTCCTCTGCTCTCTGGGCCTGTCTTCCCAGCACTTTTTCTTCTTTTCCATAATACTCTCAATTTAATAAGTAAAATATTTGCAACTTCAGATTTTACTGTCCTTCTGATTTGTTCAGTCTCTGTGGGATTGTTTGGGTTTATTTTTCCTTGAACCTGTAGAATGTCAAACCACGTGTAGATTAGTTAAATCTGTCTCTTCTTTTGTCCTCCCAAGATGGCATCTGCTGTGTGGATTTGTGTGGAATGCAAGGCGAGATGTCTGTGGTTATCAAAGATCATATTAATAAGTAAAAATGAAGACTTGAAGAATTTAAATGTCAAATATCGTATGGTTCAAAAAATTCCTTCCTGGAGTAAAATCCTGTGATTATCAACTCTGCCTGATACTGGAAAAGTAGGAGAACTGAGTTAATTTTGTTTTGCTTTAGATTGGAATTACTATGGGGGGATTTTATGGATTTTTTTTTTTAATATTTCCTGAAAGATAAGAGCATTTCTTGCTGTAACCAATAGTTGGAGCTGAAGGTTTTTTTGACTTTCAGCACTGTTACGCTGCTGTGAAACTGCTTGATCATGCACAGTTGATGTCAGGATTTGCCTCCATTTCTTTTCCTCCTCTTGACTAATGATACAATTGCAGTTAAAGTGCTTTAAAAACTGTATGTCTGCAAATGATTAATTTTTAAATAATAATAGTAATAAGAATGGTGCTTAAAAATCTCATCACAGCATGCCCAATACCCAGCTTCAAGCTTTTCTACCTGAGATTTGATTGTTTCAGTCTGATGGTTCACATGGTCAAGGAATACCACTGCCTGTCTCCTGGGAACCATGTTGAGCAATAGTTTGGTTGTCTAGTATAGAATCTTCCAATTTTCCCACAGAAGTGAGAGGAGTGCTCAGCTTGAGCACGTGCTCAGTGGAAGTTGTTGTGGGATTTTGGGAGCTGGCGGAAGCTGGGGGAGCATCTCACTGCCACTGGGAAAGGGAGAGCTTCTTTTGCTTAGTGATTCTGAATTGGTTTCCCTGGCAGCCAGGCAGCAACTGTGAATTTAGCTCAGTCATAACATGACATCATGCCTCACTACTCCCAAACGACTGTAAGTAGGCTAAATCTTATCATCTCTGTAGTTCCAAGAGATTATGCTATTCAGCCTATTAAGATTTACATGTAGAGTGTTCCAAGCTGCTTTCTGGCTCAGATTTCTAGGGAGAGCAGGGGCAGGAAGCGTGCTGTCAGTGTGAATAGCTGCTGGGGACTAAGCCAGTCATTTATAGCATGTCAGCTATTCCACCAGCAGCTGTCCAGGGATTTTCTCATCCTGTACCAAATGTGAGGTGATTCCCCTCGTGCTGGAGCTGGGACTGTGATGGTCTGGCCCTGGTGGTGCCAGCCTTTGTCTGCTGCAAAGCTTCACCTTAGGCTGCTCCAAGGTCCTAACTCCTGGTTAATACAGAATGCTCCCCTACGAGGTCCGAGCTCTATTTCGTTGCTATCCTCCTTTATGTGAAGATAAAACTTCTTTCCCAGAACAGGGGCAAGGGCTGCAAAAGCACTTCCAGCTGGAAAGTTTGAATGGAAAGCAGAGATTTCCTTAAGCTTGGGCTGAATTCTGAGGTGTCTTGGAGTGCAGCTGGAGAGGGGGATGCACCAGGCAGCCCCACCTGTCCATTTGTGCCCCCTCAGGTGTGGTTTGCTGTGGAGCTCTGAGCAGAAGCTGTGTGTGGTGCTCACTTGTCACCCAGCCTTCGGAGCAGGCTTAGGACACCCACTCTTCCCTGAGGTTCAATGCAGCACTGTGAAAGAATGGAATCATGTAACCTGATATTACATGTGTGTATTTGTTCTCCTTTTCCTTTCCCTTTGTTTTAGGAGTACGGCCAACAGCCAAAATCTCAGGAAGGGGAGCTGAAAATCAGTGCTGTATTTTCAGTCAGTGGCAATCCTCTTGGTAAGGAATAGGCAAAACGAATTTCATTTAAATCTGTAAAATGTGTCACCTTTGCAAATAGTCTTGCAGGTCACTCTGCATTTCGTTCACTGTGTCTGATCCCAGTAGGAATGAAGAACTAGTTTGGTTTAGAAAGAATGAAATTGAGATTATAAAATAATTGTGGTTTTGAGGCATAGGAAAATTGAATGTGAAATGCATAGGAGAACTGAATGTGTTAAATAGTCTTAAGCTGAAGGAGGGCAGATTTAGATTAGGTCTTAGAAAACAATTGTTCCCCTGTGAGGGTGGAGAGATCCTGGCACAGGTTGCCCAGGGCAGCTGTGGCTGCTCCTGGATCCCTGGAAGTGTCCAAGGCCAGGTTGGACGTTGGGGCTTGGAGCAGCTTGGGATAGTGGAAGGTGTCCCTGCTCATGGCAGGGGGTGGAATGGGATGATCTTTAAAGTCCCTTCCTACCTAAACCATTCTATGATTCCATGAAAGGGATGTTAAAAGTGCATTCTCCATCTTCAGAGTAGTTATAAAAATCTGCTATGCAGAAAACCAGCACAGGGCATGTATTTGTGGAGAGTTCATCTGCTATTTGATTCTCCTCTAGACCTTGACAACCCAAATAAAGCCATGAGCCTTGTGCTTGCCCCTGCACACCAGTGAGTTCTTTGTAATGGATCTGTAACACTTACTCTGTGTTTTCTCTGTGTGGTTTTTTTTTTAGTTCCACAGCTGTCATCAGGTTTCCAGCCTGCTGTGGCATCCTCTGGCATGAGTAAAATGCTACCCTCAGTTCCAAGCACAGCTGTTCGGGTTTCCTGTTCTGGCTGTAAAAAAATCCTGCAGAAGGGGCAAACTGCCTACCAGAGGAAAGGCTCAACCCAGCTCTTCTGCTCCACACTGTGCCTCACTGGATACACCATTCCAGCTTCTCGCCCACCAGCTTCTACCAAGAAAACCTGCTCAAGCTGCTCAAAGTAGGACAGTGATTTCATTTGTTCTACTAATAATTGATATTCAAGCAGATAATGAAAGGCTTCAGTTCTGTTCTTGTGCCCCTCGCTGTGTTGGAAACGTTGCTCCTCTTATGCTTTCCTTCAAAAATTGGTGGCTGATGCTGTTCCTTGTTAATTGGTCTGTCTGCTTGCAGTTCCATTTCCTTAATTGGGTTTTACACACACATAGATTTAAAAGCCTCTGTGATGCAGAATGCATCTTCTCTTTTTTTGATTTAAATGAGCCAAATCTGAAAAACTGTATTTCAGAAGGTCCCGCATCTTCCTGCCATTTCAAGATGTCATTGCACCCTCAAAATTACTAACTAGAGTACATTTTCAAAAAGTATTTTGTGCATTATTTCTTCTAAAGAAAAATAGATATATGGATCCCTAAAATGAAGTAAAACATGGGTGAGTGTTAATGTATTCAAGGTTTCAATTAAATGGATCCACACTCTCCTGGAGAATGTTTAGTCTCCAGAATAAGCAAGAACAGCAAGTTGACATGAAACCCACATTAATCCTTTATCTCTGTGTTTGTTTTTCCATAGAGAAATTCTAAACCCAAAGGACGTAATCACTGCCCAGTTTGACAACACAGACTTCAGTAAGGATTTCTGCAGCCAGTCTTGTCTGTCCACATATGAAGTGAAAAGGAAACCCATTGTCACTATCCATACCAACAGCATTTCCAGCAAGTGCAGCATGTGCCAGAAGAATGCAGTGGTAATTTCCATTTTCCTCATTTAAATTTCTTTAGCTCAGCACAACTTGCTGTCTCAGAGATGAGCACACATATTCTTCCTGTCCTTGCTGTATATTCCTTTTCTTCCAGATCAGGCATGAGGTGAATTACCAGAACGTGGTGCACAAGCTCTGCAGCGACGCCTGTTTCTCCCAGTTCCGCTCGGCCAACAACCTGACCATGAACTGCTGTGAATATTGTGGAGGATACTGCTACAGTGGCTCTGGCCAGTGTCATGTCCTGCAGATAGAGGGACAGTCCAAAAAGTTCTGCAGTTCCATATGTATGACAGGTTACAAGCAGGTACATGTGATGGGACAAGGGGAAATGGATTCCCACTGCCAGAAGACAGGCTTAGATGGGATATTGGGAAGAAATTCTTCCCTGTGAGAGTGGGGAGGCCCTGGCACAGGCTGCCCAGAGCAGCTGTGGCTGCCCCTGGATCCCTGGAAGTGTCCAAGGCCAGGGTGGAGCAACCTGGGATAGTGGAAGGTGTCCCTGCCCATGGCAGGGAATGGAACAAGGTGGGCTTTAAGGTCCCTTCCAACCCAAAACATTCTGGGATTCCATGATTCTGTATTTGGACAAAATACTAAAAATAGAATCCATCTAATTTTTTATTAGATTTTAGGTGTTTTAAGAAACACCCAATTTACTGGTTGATTATTTCAGTTACTGTATTGGTCTGAAGTAACTGCTTTTGTCATTTCAAGAATAACAGAATCATTAAGGTTGGAAAAGCCCTCCAAGATCATCAAGTCCAACCTTCAACCAAATACCCAATGCCCACTAAACCATATCACAAAGTGTCACAGATCAAAGTAGGTTTTGAACACTTCCAGGGATGATAATTTGCTGCCTAATCTTTGCCCAAATGTGTTGCTCTGTTTTTTTCTCACCACTGGACCAGCTACCAGAGAATTCCAGTGTGGGAGAAGACACGGTACCCCCCAGCAGCAGCTTCCTGTGACTGTTTTCAGCCTTGAGATGCTCCTTAAAGAGTATTCTTTATTAAATTGTAGCCTTTGAATTAAGTGGAAAGGAAAAGTAATAATTAGTTGATAATTATGATTTTAACTTTTAAACTTTTCATATTTATTTTTGATTATTGAAGACCTGAGCATTTTAGAGAACCTTAATTTCTTATAATAGCTTAATTATTTTTGATTGGTTTATTCTAATGCAATTACTTTAGGAAAAATTGCCCTCTGATAAAAGAATGGAACTCCATTTTGTGACTTGACTCTGCTGTCCCATTATCCAGGTCACTTAGGTCAAGAAAGGCCTAATGAATTAAAAAAAAAATATGGTAAATGTATTTCATCCAGAAAATTACCTTCAGAATTAGTTGTCCTCTGAAACAAATCTGGAGATAAAATTAAATAAGCTGGAAATATTTTCATGCTGCTTTTATATCACACATCAAAACCCCATATGTGATAGTTCTCTTGAAAATACAGTATGTTCAAAGCTTATAAGGTTAAGTCAAATCTATTTTTGATTTTTAAACAGCATTCAGCTCAATTGTCAGGTACATTCTGATAGTTTCTGGAGGTTTGTGGGTGTTTTTAAATTCCTAAAAGCTTATACTCTGTTCTGTCCTGCGAAGAGCTGGAATAGCTAGTGATAGAACAAAGTGCATTTTTAAGGCTGTCATACTAAAATAATCTGGTGCACTAATTCTCAAAGTTTTTTCCAAACTTAAAGACCTTAAAAAAATCTTAAACACAGAGAATGTGTCTATGAAAATCAGGCTTTTTCCTGTGTCTCTCTTCAAAAGAATTTTGTGGACCACACACTGAAAACTAATTATTTCTAGCAGATGGATCTCTTTCCCATTTTGCTATCAAACATCATCAGGAGACCTGCTTCTCCCTGTTCCTTGTTTCCTCATCTCTTCAGTGGGAATATTGTTTACCTACACAGCTGATGCATTAAAAACCATAAGCAAAATGTCAATCCCTTCAGCAACATGTTGGAAGCTGTCTGATACATGGTGCTGATCTGTGCTAGTACCTGTAGGAGTGTTTGCAGTACCCAGATAGCCTGGTACTGGTTAAAGTGGCCTGGCAAGGTGCTCAAACCAGAGCTCAAATCAATGAATTTGCACCATACATAACTCAGCTGTAAAACAAGTGCGGTTTCAAGCACACCAGCACATTTTATAAATATTTTATATATTAGATACGATTTCCAGGTTAATAAGAAATGCCAAGTTTCAAATGAACAAGCAATTTCCCTGTTTCCACAGAAGTCAGCTAAAATTACACCCTGCACACTGTGTAAATCTCTGAGATCTTCAGCTGAGATGGTGGAGGGCACAAATAACTTGGGGAAGATGGAACTGTTTTGTTCTGTTAACTGTTTGTCAGCATACAGAGTAAAAATGGTCACTTCTTCAGGTAAGCTTATCCTTTTACTTGTATAGAAACTTCATTTCCTGTGGCTCCTGTGGCTAAATATCCCAGCTTTATTTGTCTTTAAAGTTAAGGCTGATATTCTTTTTTTGGGAGGATGGGAAGTCGCTTTTTTTTGAAGGGAAATGCTGAGATGGGAATGAAAGGGCATTCTATTATAGATAAATGTAGCAGTGATAGTACAGCTATTTCAGTTTTGATTTTAGGGAGCTCCACATGATAACCAATCTTAAATCTATTTTTTTTGCTCTTGCAAGTGCAGCTGGTGGGTTTCCCAGCTAGACAAACCTCCTGTGTGGAGATGTGCCATACCACTGCTGGGACTCTCCTGGCCCTTGTTCCCTGGGGTGATCAGCTTTGTTACCTCTGCCCAATGTTGCATGGAGCTAGGCAAACATTTTCAGCTATTTTTCATGTGGAAATAGAAAAATGCTTACTGACATCCTAGGGATACTGGGAGATTAATTAAATTTCTGGCAAGCAACAGGCACAGCAGCTGCAGTGTCTGCTTCTGAATCTGTGGAAACATCATCTTGGGCTTCTGTCTGTGCCTTGGCTCATCATTCAGACTCTGTTTTTGTATGCACGGTGCAAAATTAGCTGCAATACAACTTGATGTTGCATAAATCACTTTTTCTTCTCTGTTTCACCCTCAGGTGTTCAAGTTCAGTGCAACAGCTGTAAAACCTCAGCAAACCCTCAGTATCACTTGGCTATGTCAGATGGGAGCATACGCAATTTTTGCAGCTACAATTGTGTAGTAGCTTTTCAGGTGTGACATCTAGGATTTCTTCTTAGCTGAATTAACAGAATGCTAAATTGATGGTGGAAGTACCCAGGTGCAAGATGTAACCCTATAAAATAAAGCTTGTCTATTTGCTTTCCCACAGAATCTGTTCAACAAGCCTGCAGGACTGAACTCCTCAGTGGTGCCCCTGTCTCAGGGCCAGGTCATTGTGAGCATCTCCTCGGGGACAGTGGTCTCAGCCACTGGCACCACCTCAACTGTGTCCCCCAGCTCCACGAGCACCCCAGCTGCAGCAGGGCTCCAGAGGTTGGCTGCCCAGTGCCAGCAGGTCACCTTTACCCGCTCTGTTGTGAAAATCAAGTGTCAGCACTGTAACAGATCATTTGCCACCAAACCAGAACTGCTTGACTACAAGGTAATAAAGATCAGGGCTTTCAAAGCTCTTCTTTCACAACAGAAACGCAAAAACTTGTAGTTTATGTGCACTGGTCTGTCAGTACTGCTTTGTTGCTTGCAAAGACCTGCTATGGAGGATTTTGAAACTGATTTGGTTTGAGCAATATAAAATTAATACTGATACTACCTCTATGGTCTTAAAGCCAGAAAAAAAAAGAACTCTGAATAAAACCCCAAACCAGATGATTGTCTGTCTAAATAAACACATCCCTGTCTCTTGGCCCCAGGGATGTTCCTTTTAATCCAAGGAAAAAGCACATTGGTGAGGGCTTTCTGCAAAAAATCTTGCTTTATTATAAAACTAAATGGGGAGACTCATTTGCCAGTGCTCTGTTGCTGATTTCTGAGGGTATAAATACTCTTCTGCGTTTCTATTAACAATTTAAATGTATTATCTGGGATGTGACTCATTCAAACACTGAAACCAAAACATTCTGGCTGTGTTGCAGGGTAAAATGTTCCAGTTCTGTGGGAAGACCTGCTGTGATGAGTATAAGAAGAAGAGCAATATGATGGCTTTGTGTGAATACTGCAGGTTTGAGAAAATTATCAAGGAGACAGTGAGAGTCTCAGGCATAGATAGAACATTCTGTAGTGAAGGTAAGAATGGGCAAAACCCTGTCTCAGAGAAATCAAGTCACAAGTGTTTTGCCTTAAAATTATCAGTAATGCTAAAAGAAATCTAATATTTTTTAGTTAGAAAGCTGGTTTTTAGGTTTAGGAACACAGAACCCTGTACACACTTTACATTTTAATGGTGTGTTTCAATGAATTATTACAGACATCACTTAGTACAGGAATTAGGAGTGCTGAGGGATTATCATATTGTATTAAAGAATGTTTTTGCTGTTTTCTTTTAGTTTGTAAACTGCTGTATAAACACGACTTGTCTAAGCGCTGGGGAAACCACTGTAAAATGTGCAGTTACTGTTTACAAACTTCCCCCAAACTGGTCCAGAATCATTTTGGGGGGAAAACGGAGGAATTTTGCTCAGAGGAGTGCATGTCTAAATTCACTGTTTTGTTTTACCAGGTAAGCTATATTCTCACATCCTCTAGGTTTTTATACATATACCCCTTGTTAGTGTTTCCAAATGTGTTCAATTTCTCCCTCACTCTGTTTCCTAGATGGCAAAGTGTGATGGTTGTAAGAGACAAGGTAAACTCAACGAGTCCATAAAATGGCAAGGGGAGATGAAGCATTTTTGCAATCTGCTTTGTATTCTGTTGTTCTGTAAACAGCAAGTTGCTCCTGACCCTCCACTCCCAAACAACACAGGTAAAGCAGCTGGGGATGGTGTTGCCTTTTGATGTGTGGGGTAGTGAGATGGATGTTTATCTGCAAATTCACTTCAGTGAACTCTTTAAGATCTGTCTTCTCCTGGGGAGCTTGTCTGTTGCTGTTGAGTAGGCTCTGGTTTAGATCACTCTTACTTAAGACCATTTCAGACTTCTATAGGTATGAAATGCAGTTGCTTCATGTACCAAACAAATTTTAAAGAAGATGAAGCAAAAGCACTTGCTTTCAGTCACTTTCATGAAACAAAGGCCTGGTTCATTGGGGTAAAATGTACTGATATCTAGTGCAGACATGTTAAATATCTAGCCTGCCTTCATAACACCTAGAAGATAGGGTAGAATGTTAATATTTTAACAATCAAGTGGTGAAATTTTAAATACAGACTCCTATATGTACACTTAAACCAGCCACTTCTGTGCAGTCTGTAGGCATATGAAGACTTCTCATTTCTGTGTCATTAAGTGTTGATTCTTGGGAAGTATCAATCCCAAGGTATACAAGTGCTGTAGCTGTTTCCTTAAGCAGGTGGAATGGGAATGAGGGTAGGAATGAAGCCCACAGGAATAGGAATTATGAGTTTCTGTAGGGAATGAGACACAAAGAGATGAAAGGCCCTCAAAGACAAAAGAGAAAGGGAAACAAAAGGCAGGAATATCACTGATCCTAAAGAGGGGTATAATTTCCCACTGAGTGGCTGCAAGAGTAGGATACCCAAAACCAATAAAATATTAACTGGAAGTATTTCATGTGCACCAGGCCATGTTCAGCTTGGTGCACATTGTTTCAATTTGGTGCAATCTGCTGCTTACACTGGTGGGAGCTCTTTTCCCTTCTTGCTTGATTTCCTTGTGGAACTAGCTCCTATTTAAACTGAAATGCTACAACTTGACACCTACATCCCCTTCTCACACAGCAGCCTCTTTCATCTGGAGACAGATCTGAAGGGTGGGTGTTGTTTCAGAAATGCTTTTTTCCTCAATTATCTTACTGCTTATTCTCATTTTCTTCTGTCCACTGTGTCCAGCAAACCTTTCCATGGCACCAGCCTCCTCCTCAGGCCCTCCTTCTTTAAGAAAGGACTCAACCCCTGTCATAGCAAACGTGGTGTCCCTTGCAAGCACCCCAGCTGCCCAGCCTACTGTTAACTCCAACAATGTTTTACAGGGTAAGGCAGCTGAATACGATGCCTGTACTTTTACATCTCTATTCCTGAACATTTATATTTGCTCAGGGATTTTACTGAGAACAACGGCCACTTCTTCATTATGCTTCACATCAGTGCAGATGATTGCTTTTGTCCTTCCTTTATCTAGGTATAAATAATGACTTAAATTTATGTACATACATCAGGGAATGAGTTTTAATTGGAATTCTTTTTCTTGACCTTGGCAGAATATGGATTATGGTTCTTGATGATAAGTAGACATGTTATTGTATGGTTTTTTTCCTTCACAGGTGCAGTTCCTACTGTGACAGCAAAAACAATAGGAGATGTAAGTTTTACAAGAGACTTTTTTCAGTTTTGCCCAGATTGTATCAATAACAAGTAAAGTATCCAAGAATTTGGCACTATCAATTTGTAACTAATTTTTGATGAGGATTTAAAGTTCATCCACCTTGCAGATGCTTTTTAAAAAATGAATAGAACTTAGATGGTACAGAAGTCTTGTGTCCAGTAACAGATTGGATGTTTTAAGGCAAAACTTGTCAGATTGTAGCTCTTGAAGTATCTGTGGTTCCCAAGTAATTCATGTGTGGCTTCTGCACTTGAGGCTGCCTTTTGTGCCTAGAAGTGGAATAGGATAGCAAAAGGACCAGCCTGGGAGGAGGGGACCAGCCTGTGCTGCTGGGACTGACATGACCAAGCTCCTGCAACTTCATTTTCCTTCCCCACTCCCTGACAGTGTGGTAACAGAGATGTGGGGAACCACTGTCACCACTTACCTGGGGATAATTCAGAGAGTTCCTATTCATGAGCTCTTTGACGTATGTGGTGTAACATCTTGCAACTCTCCTAAAATACAGAGATGCTTTCATGTAGCTTTAGGTTCTGGAAGACTGACAGCTTTGCTTTTAGCTGGGGTGTCACTTATGGATTAGAGTATGAGTTTTCCCTCTCGAAATAGATCCTGTTATTTGAATGCATGACTGAAAATTACAGTTAGCAGGACATTAGTACAAGCATGAATAGTCAGTCTGTGTGTATCAGGAAATGATACTGCTGCTGCCAGCATTGCTGTTCATTTTTTACATTTATTTGTTTTCAGTGGTTTCACATTAGTTTACTCAGTTTTATTGATGTCTGTATCAGCCAGACTTTAAGTCATCAAAAGTATCTTAACATAATTCCTCTTTGTATCTCTGCCATCAGTAAAATTCCAAGGTCAAAAGTTTATAGCAGTTATTTGACTACAGAAACCAAATATTCTTGCAGATTTGTTCATTGCACTGTTAACAAAATAAGCTTTATTAGCAAAATTAGCTTTAAACAACATTATTGTTGGATCAAAGTAGATTGAGATGGAGACCAGAAAGCACCAAATAAGCAAGCTTATTTTGCAGTAGTTTTTAAATGATCATTTTTATCAGCAAATACAGCTTTAAATTGTTCAGCTTCCTCTAGTATAGAACAAAATCTAGTTTTATGTTATCTTTCAAACCAATACTGACTCGACCCTCGTTTGTGTTTTCCAAACAGGCAAGTACCCAGACAGATGCCCTAAAGCTCCCATCATCAAAACCACCCAGGCTTCTGAAAAACAAAGCTTTATTGTGTAAGCCAATCACCCAGACTAAGGCCACCTCGTGCAAACCTCACACACAAAACAAAGAATGCCAGACAGGTGGGTGTCTGATCTCCTACCCCTGTTGGAATTGTCTGTACTGCAGTTGAGAGAGTAATACATGATTTATGTAACAGAGAGTATTTTTGAATATATTATTAAACCTTAACTAGTTTTCAGGTTATTGTATGGTATTTTCCAACAATTTTTGGTCTGTTCTGTTTTTGGTATAACAGAAGGAGAAGCACCTGCTCAGCCCCAGATCATTGTGGTACCTGTTCCTGTACCAGTGTTTGTGCCAGTGCCCCTCCACCTCTACACCCAGTACACACCAGTTCCCCTGGGAATGCCAGTACCTGTAAGTTATGCTGCAGTTCACTACAGAAGGCAGTGGTTTACAGGCTTGTTTTGCATCCAGCACACCCAGCACTGTGTCACTGGGTGCTGTGTCGGGTCATGCAAGTGGTATTTGGAGTCCTAGATGCCATTTCCCCTCCTTATTACATCATATTTGGTTAAACATTATCACACAAAACTACCAAATTGTAGGGAGAGTACAGAGCTGTCCAGTCTGGAGTTATTTTTAACTTCATTTTAGTAGTCCTAAAATATACATAAGATTAAATGGGAGAGACCTCCCTAGTGTATTTGCTGTTTCCCTTCATCTCTAAGTATGTTCTGATATTTTCCACATGTTCCATAGGTACCAGTTCCCATGCTCATCCCAACTACCCCGGATAATGCCGATAAGATCGTTGAAAATAATCAGGAAAACAAGGAAAAGATTTCCATTAATCCATTTGAAGCTGATCTCCTTCAGATGGCAGAAATGATTGCAGAAGATGCAGAGAGAGAAAAAACACACTCTCATGGTGGTAGGTGATGGTTTTAAAAAGGATATGAAATGCAGTGAGGTGAAGGTCCTCTCACCACAGAAATTTCCCTTTCCCTGATTCTAGATGCTGATTTGGTTTGTGGTGACAGGGACAGGTTACCAGAGGTCGAAACCTCCAGATAAGTACATCATGTGTTAGAAGGAAGAGTCAAAATCAAGAAGGCAGAGCAGCTGCCTTAAAAGAAAATTTTCCTATTAGGCTTTTTATGGAGGATTCTTGAAGGGTGAGGCAGGTCAGAGTTTGTTGGAGAGTGACCAATCCATGTAATGAAAGTGAAACAAGCTGGAAAGAGACAAACAAAATATCCTACTGGTCTATAGATGACTCAAATAACAAACAGGGAGGGATGGAAGCCTTTGGAAAAGCAAAGTTACGTTAGTTGTGGTTTCTGTTTCCTCTGCAATAGCATAACCAAGGTAGAAAGCTGCTAAGAGAACTCCAGTGGAGGAGAAGGCACAGCATGTGTGTTCATGTTATGACCTAATACATGGGTTTTTGCTGTTCAAAGAATTTTGTATTAGTTGTGCAAACTGTCAGTCATGTGTTGATACAGATTTCCTTCTTTTTCTAAAGGGTCTCAAACATCTGAGCACGAGCTCTTCCTGGACCCCAAGATATTTGAGAAAGGTCAGTCAGATTTCTTTATTTTGCAAATGGATTTTGATCTTGTTGCATCTTTTCTTGCAAACTCCTGGTTCTGCCTTTCCTGTAGCACATGGTCCCTGTGGTCCCTCTCGTTGCAGACCAGGGCAGCACGTACAGTGGAGATCTGGAATCAGAAGCAGTGTCCACTCCACACAGCTGGGAGGAGGAGTTGAATCACTACGCCTTACGATCCAATGCCCTGCCAGAACCTGATCCAGAACTCAAGCCGTTCTCCAAAGGTGATGTGGAACAGGACCTGGAGGCAGATTTCCCATCAGGTTGGTGTCATGTGAAGAAAAACTCATTGTTTTATAAAACCACACACAATTTTCTGCATGAACATTGTCCCAGCAGCCTGCTTATGTGTTTTCATGTAGTGACAGTGGATGTTTAAAGCTGCAATAGTTGATCACATCTACAAAATACTATTCTTAGAATATTACTGCTGTCTTTAAAGACAGCACTCTGCAGAACCCCTGACAGGAGTAGCAGGAAGTTTTTGCTTACCTCCTTTGAATTCTTCACTTCTGTGTCCCTGGGTATAATCCATGTGGAGTGGTTGCTAAGATATTTGCTTGAATAAATACACCCACTGTTTTTGGGGCTTTTTTTTCCTACTGAGAATTTATTATCTTTATACAGCAAGTGCACAGATTGCTAAATTAGTCAAATGTCAGGATTACTTGAATGTACAGATGTGATTGTCAGCTGCAAGGTGTTCCATAGTATCTCAGTGGCAGTGACACTTCTACCTGGGCTGCTAATCATGTGATTAAACTTTTCATGGTGTTGATTTGACTTCAGACTCATTTGACACTCTCAGTAAAGGACCGGGTTTACATTCACGTTCACGGGCAAGACGGAGACACAGGGATGGCTTCCCACAGCCAAAAAGAAGGGTAAGGAAGTACTTCTGGAACACAAATCCCTTACATTTTGAAATAACCACATTATGTGCCCTAATCTAACCATCCTGGATGAGGAGCTGATGAAATGCTGCTTTGTTTGGATGTCTTTGCTTCCCTGTAGGGACGGAAGAAGTCTGTAGTTGCCGTGGAGCCTCGGAGTCTGATGCAGGGCTCCTACCCCGGCTGCTCTGTTTCTGGGATGACCCTAAAGTACATGTATGGGGTAAATGCCTGGAAAAACTGGGTCCAATGGAAAAATGCACAGGAGGAACAAGGGGACCTGAAGTTTTCAGGTAAATTTGTCTCTCAGTGGAAACAGAAACACTTAGTTGAAGATCACTTGGCTTGATTCATTGTTCAAGTAAAAATTAGGATTAGATACCACTGAGTTTTGCAATGTTCATGAGTGGAGAACAAATTTTATAGAACTTTGTCTTGTATCTTTCCATGCATTTAAAAATCATAGCTGTTACATTCTTAATTGATCTGTTTCCTTTAAAAAAAGTCTCAAGCATTAGAAATCTCCACTTTGCCTTCCTTTGCATGCAGTAGTTCTTCATTTGTAGCACAGATGCTTTATGCAGCTGCAGAGCTTTTCTGAGCTATTATAGAACCATGAAATTACAGCTCTATCAGGCCATAATTCTAAGTTGACAGCACCAACTTGGCCCCATCCATTTTATCTGTAGCTGGCACATTCCCAAAGTATTTGTTGGTCAGCAGAAATGTTTGCTGTAAAAAAATTGTGTGATCCAGCATCAAAATCTTAGCACCTTATTTCCAGGCTTCACAGCTGGAAAGAAACATTTCAGAAGTCTGCCCATTCTGTGCTGCAACCTGCCTGAAACTAACTTTATTGCTCCTCATGTCTCACGGGGGTGATAGGTCATAATGACAATTAAATTTTGTTTATCTTTCCGATGATGGATTTTTTTTTTTTCTACAAAAGCCCAGCAGAACTGGGATTTGGCAGTGTCTAACTCCCCCTTTCCCTGGTCTCAGATCTTACATCATTGCACTGAGTTTTGTGGGCAAATTTTCAAAGTCAAGCAGAGAATTTAAATTAGGAATAGAATTGAGCTCTTTGGGAATGGTGGGGAAGAGAGCAAACCATAATAAATACTTGTGCAATTTAAAGAACTAAGCATGGCAGGACTTAGATAAGAAAGACCCGCAAAGGGAAAAATTCTAGTTAGGATGAGATCTGCTTTTTCATCTCTTACTTGGAATTTTTGTTGTCACTCCATAAGAACAGCTGGGGTTTATTTCCCAGAAGAGGAGTATTCACATGAGTTACTATGTTTTCTTCTTGAGGCCAAGGAAGTAAATATTACAGTCATTTCCAGGAAACTGTGCCCACTCCCAGAAAGATTCCCTGCTTGTTCTGAAGCAGACACTTTTGAGGTGTGGAGCAGCCAAGCCTGGTAATTTCATTGCAGATCATTTGATCAGTCAATTCCTGGTTGTGCTGCTTCCCTTTCCAAACCCCCTACATGTCCATTGAACTCTTCCTTCCTTCTTCCTTTAAGTGGGATATGCTGCACTCAACTCATGTCCAGAAATACTCAGGGTCTTTTTCTGGCTCTGGTGAGTTTCTCACTCCCCTGAGTCCGACTGGAGGGATGAAACCCATTTATCAGCCCCAGGCTGCCTTGAGCTTGTTGCAGCCATTGCTGTCCCAAATTTTGGGTTCAGCAGGCTCCCAAACATTTGCATGTCTGGGCTCTAAATTCCTGCAGCCTCAGTACTCATTGTAACATGATTGTAACTGATTGCACATGCAGCTGGTCTAGGTTTTATTGGCCAAATCATTCAGTCCTCAGCCAACAGATAGGAAGGAGTTCACCATTTAGTCATACAGGGTAATTAATATATGAGACAGGAATTTAGGAGTTCTGCCTCCATGAAATAATAAGGAATGTGGGAAGAGTTAATGTGCTGAATTAATGTTTCTAATAATTTCCTCGACCCCAGTTCATCCTGTGAAGCTCAAGGAGGACATTCTCTCGTGCACATTTGCTGAGCTGAGTTTTGGCTTGTGCCAGTTTATTCAAGAGGTGCGGAGACCAAACGGAGAAAAATACGACCCTGACAGCATTTTATACTTGTGCCTTGGAATTCAGCAGGTAACTCTGGGACTTAGGGCACTGCTGAGAACATGCAGAACTTGCTCTGGTTACTTATGGGACAGCCACAGTCCCACAGAGCAGCATGGGCTTTATAGAGGAGGCAAGAATGTCTCATTTTTGTGTTTCATTGTTTGCCTTAGTCCTATATATGACCCATTTTTCTGGACTTTCTTAAGGTCACAGTGACCAAGTTCTTTTGTCCTTATAGGAGTGTGATGTTGGGGCTGAGTGTTTCTACCCAGACACAAGTACTTGGATTTGGGATTTTTTTGATCATTTTTCATGTTTAGGAAAGATTTGCTCCTTAGAAATCCTTGTTTTAAGATGGAATGGTTTAGATCTAAAATAATTGCACAGCGCTCTTCCAATATATAACTTTATGTGGAAGAGTTTGCCCAGGAAGGATTCTCAGTGACAAGACAGATACCTGTTGTGTTGGCAATATTTACAGAGAAAATACACTGGGAATAAGTGCATTGTAATTAGTGAATACTAAGAATAATGTAATAAGTCCTTATTACCAGCCTTACAACAGTAGCAGTACAAACCTTGAATAATGCTAATTTGTGTTTAAAACTCAATTTTCAGTACATTTCTGTTTCCTTTAGAACAGCCTGCTTGGTCCTGTTCTGAAACAGTCATTTTGAGATAAAGAGTCAAAAGCTATTTTGATGTAAAACCTACTTAATTAGACATAGAGTTATCTTAATTTTTTTTCCTTGCTATGCTTGGACAAAGTATAGAAGGAGTTAAAATTCAAAGTGCCATTGATAAGTTCTAGGAGTATCAGGGATTTTTGTGTCACAGTTTTGACTTACTTATTGATACAAACTCCTGACTTTTAGAAAACTTTTTTAAACTGCTCCTTGAAAAATTTAAGGAACTTTTCTTCCTTGGTGCTGAAAGTTGAGCAATTTCAGCAGCCCGTGTCTCTTGTCAAGAGGTATTAACATGTAAAGTTCATTTCAACAGAAAAATTCTCCATAACTGTTCTGGTTTTTGTAAGCAGACTCTTTCAAAAATATTAAGTGGAGGACGATTTTGCAGAAAACAGCTCTAGAGCTTGAAATATTAACCATAGTTCTTGCCAAGATCTCTCCTTTCATGCTGGAGTGGTCCTAGTCCCTGCAGGAAATTTGATTTGATGTTTTACTAGACATTTCACCAAAGTGTTTGGCCCTATAAGACACTGGGACATAAGAAAGAAAAGAATTTGATGTGCTGTATCTCCTGTACAATGTTATATAATCATAAACTGTCTTCCTGTTTTTTTCTCTTGTAGTACCTGTTTGAGAATGGTAGAATAGATAACATTTTCACCGAGCCCTATTCCAGGTTTATGATTGAACTTACAAAACTTCTGAAAATCTGGGAACCTACAATTCTTCCAAATGGTAGGACAATTCTCTTGTTTTATGTAGCTGCATGACAAAGCTGTATCATAAATTAATGTTTTCTCAGGGCCAGGAAGAGAATGTGATCTGAGGCTCTCACATTACTCTCCCCTCTCTGCATCATGGATTTTATGTCTGTTTCTACCAGTTATGATTACACTTAAAGGTATCTTTGCCTCTGATCAATCCTTGGAAAGAGTGGATTCCCATTCTGGCACTCAACACATTAGTTTTTTTCTTCCCTCAAGTTTTAGCTCTTTTTTTAATACAAGTGGCCAGAATTTAATACTGTATTTGAGATGAGGTGCTGCAAAATCTGTGTACAGTTGCACTGATAGTTCCCTATTAGAACTCCTGGTGAGTTTGGGGATCACATTAGCAAATCATTGGAATCTTGTCTCAACTCCAAATTAAGACTTCCCAAATTCTGCAGATACTTTTAATTGGTTTTCAAGCCTGATTATGTGATTTATAGAGCTGGACACCAGCCCTATAAGCACACAACATCTTAAGAGTATCAGTGAAATTTGAATAATGTTGGCAACTCCACAACTGCCTTTCCATTTAGAAAAATGAACTTTTTATTTAATACAGAAACAATCCAATTACCTATAGTTTGCTGCACACAGTGGTATTTTTTTACAACAAATTTCTTCTAAGCCCCCACATCTCCCTTTCCTGACTTAGTGTAATCACAATGGGCTATTTATATACAAAATGGGACATTTTAAACTCATACTTCATGTTGTAGGAATTACACATTGTTGCAGTTGGCTGACTGTGGTTTAATACAGTGAAATTAGAACTTAGTGAGAATCTGCTGGTGTCTGCAGTTCCTTTTTATCCTTCTCTTCAGGTACTGGAATATCATGCTGTTCCACAGCTTGGTTCTCCATGCTCCCTCTTATGTTTGCCCATGCAGTATTCTGGTTTTATTGGATTACAGTTGCTGATGATAGGTGTGAATTTTATTTGATCTGTGGTTCATTAATAGAGGTTAGCTGAAAGAGGATTTATATGCATAAATAACTATTTTCTTTTTTCTTTGCCCTTTTTTCCTAGGTTATATGTTCTCAAGAATTGAAGAGGAACACTTGTGGGAATGTAAGCAGCTGGGTGCATATTCCCCCATCGTTTTGTTGAACACCCTTCTGTTCTTCAACACCAAATACTTCCAACTAAAGAATGTCAGTGAGCACCTGAAACTGTCCTTTGCCCATGTTATGAGGCGCACCCGAACTCTGAAGTATAATACTAAGATGACGTATTTACGTTTTTTCCCACCCTTTCAAAAACAAGAGGTAGAATCAGGTGAGTGCTCTCTGATCATTAGTGTTTGGGCAGTCACATTTGTGTGGTCTGAATTACAGAATCAGAGAATTCTGTGATTTTGTATTGTCTGCTTCTCTTTTAAAAAGGACTGGGGAGAAATATGTTCTGCAGTAAGCAGAGCTAAGCATATGCTGTTATCCTGAATACCTTTGCAGTATTTTTCATTGCTTTAAAGAGAAATACTGAATGAGCCAAGGCACCCAGTAAAAACTTACAAAGGGGACATCACAGATTTGTCTGCAAATTTGTTTAATAATCTTTCATAACATCCTCAGCTTGCATAATGCTCTATTAATACTGCAAGAGTTAAAGGCCTTTCCTGAAGTCCTTTTCTCAGCACTTCATAATCTTGGGTTTTGCAGGTCCAGACCTTTATTGTGCCTTTTTAATTCCCATATTTATCCTAGCTCTATGTGGGGAACAGACCAGGCAGCCCCAGTGGAGAACCACAATATGGGGCTTGCACTCAAAGACACACAGACTTTTGTTCTCAGTTAATTTTGGCACTTGGGAAAGGGAAGTCTTTGATCCTTTGTCTTCTTCAGTTCATAGTAATCATAAACTACATGAATTCATTACATGAATTCATCTTTAATAAGTAAAATTATACCCTCCATATTTACCGGCTAGTTCTTGTGGGTTTTCTAGATGAGGAATGGGCTGTGGACCTGGCCTGTAGGATGTGCAGTCCTTTGCCCACCCAGCAGATCACACCAGGTGACCATGGTTGGATGGTGACACGTGACAGAACCAGTTCAAGGAGTGGGTTTGGGTGATGCAGTCACCACTGGGTGCTGGGCTGAGACACCAGGCCTTGTTTCTGAAGGTGCTGCTTTTCACTGAACTTCTGTGATGCCATTTTTGTGTATCCAGATAAATTATCAGTAGGCAAAAGGAAACGCAGTGAAGATGAGGAGGTTCCAACAGCAGTGGAAATGGCTGAAAACACAGATAATCCCCTCCGGTGTCCAGTCCGACTTTATGAATTTTACTTATCAAAGTGGTAAGTGACAGAACTTGAGTTTTGGTCTGTGTGTAGACTAGAATAGGCATTTAGGCAAGGAGCCCACTCAGACCTTCTGTGCCTGTGTTGTAGTTCCTCTCCCCAGTTCTCAGTCCCTCAGTGGGAGCAGAACAGGAATTCCAACAGCAGCACTGCTGTGACACCCCCAAACAGCTTTTTTTTTTTTTTTTTTTTTTTTTTTTTTTTTTTTTTGGTTTTGTGG
>VXBC01001362.1:76886-89003 GCA_013399945.1 Ploceus nigricollis | reverse complement strand
TGTGCCACCAGCTGTCTGGACCCGTGCTGCCAGGGGGTGACCAGGTGCCAAGACCCCCGCTGCCAGGGAGTGACCACCTGCTCCACCACGTGCCCAGCCCCGTGCTGTGTCCCCAGCTGTCCCCCTCCATGTGCGGATCCCTGCTGTGCCACCCTGCAGTGCCGCAGGGGTGCCCAGGTTGTCACCAGGTGCGCCGACTCCTGTCCCACCACCTGCGTCACCCAGACCTGCCCGGTGTGTGGCCAGCGCTGCTCCGTCTCCTGCTGCCCGAAATTCCGGGCTCGCTGAGGGGCTCTGGGGTGGGATCCGAAGGAGACCCCGCTCCCTGTGGGGGTTTCCCCGTGGAATCTCTAAAGGAAGAGTAAATCCTCATTTTCCTCGCCTTCTGCCCCGTTCCTGCTGTTTTTCACCTCAAGAAAGCGCCGTTCCTACGGGACGTCACCGAGCGATTTTGTGCCCCCGGGATTGTTCCCCGGGAGAAAGAATCCGCAGTTCCCCCTCGCACCGGGAGTGCCATGGAGGAATTCCCCTCTTTGTTCTTCCCCCTGATCTTTTTCCTTTCCGTGTTCTGAAGTAATAAATGAAACGATCTTGGCATCGGCCTCGCGCATTTCCTTCACTTCCCGCCCTTTATCCTTTAAATTCCTTTCCTAAAATCACGATTTTTGTAATAAAAAATGCTTGGGAAGGGATTGTGGAATGCCCTGAGATGGAAGGGACACACAGGGATCACCAAATCCAACTCCTGGCCCTGCCCAGGACATCCCAAAATCCCTCCATGTCCCCGGGAGCGCTGTCCTGGAGCTCTGGTGGGTTTGGGATGGTGACCGTTCCTTGGGTAGCCTGGTGAATGATCCCACACTCTGGTGGGAAGAACCTTTTCCCAAAATCCACCTCAATTCCCACCCCCAGCACATCTCCAGCCCTTCCCGCAGTCCTGACATCCCTGATATCCCAGATCAGTGTGTGATATCCCAGATCCATGTGTGAAATCCCATATCAACATCTGAAATCCCAGCTCAGGTGGGATTTCCAGGCTGGAAAAACATCTGGAAACCCCAAAAAAGGGGAATTTCCCAAGCGCTCCGGCATCACTCCCATCACTCGATCCCAAACCCCCAGACGGGGGTCGGGACCGTCCCGGGAGGCTCCCGAGGCCGAGCTCGGCTGGGAGCCGGGCCCGGGGAGGGTTTGGCGGAGCAAATCCCGCTCGGAATGCGGGCGGGAGCAGCGGGGGCGGCGGCAGACGGGGCGGGACCGTCTGGGAGCCGCCACCGGCTCCTCTGAAGATGCCCCAAGGCCCGGGGTTGGTGACAACCTGCGAGCTCCGCCCTCAGAGCTCCTCTGATCCCAGCGGGCTGGGGCACAAATCTTCTCCGTGGGGTTTCATTGGACTCCAAAACGCCTCTAGAATTTGCTAAAATTCTGTGCAAGCAACGATGTCCTTCACTCCTCCTCCCAAATCCCTTGATTTTCTGGGGAATAAAATGTAGGTGGGGAATAAAAATGGCCTTTGGATTAATTTTTCCTTTCCGGCGTGGTGCTGGCAGGGTATTTAATCCTTCACATGTCCATAAAATTCAGCTCTAAATCATCTCGGAGCAGCAGAGAGCAGAAAAACCATTTCCAGAAAAAAAATCCAAACAGGAATTCTTCCTGCATGACCACCTGGATGTTTATTCCACACCTGTGAAATTAAAACAGGCAGAAAACTGCTGCTCACTACAAGAAAATGTTGTAGAATCCCCCTGGTTCCTCTGTCAGGTGAGCTCTAAAGTTTCCATGGAGATCAAAGCAATTTTATCCACTAAAGTAAAAAAAATCTGGAGGAAATCCAGAGATTTTTCCTGAAAAAACCAAAGCAAAGAAGGCAAAGAGATAAAAAAGGTGAGGATTTTTTTTTTTCGTAACCACAGCCAGTTCCTCCTTCCCAGATTTAATTACTCAGGTGCTAATTGTCATTCTTCCCTGAGCGCTCACCTTCCGGAGTAAACAGGAAAAGAGGCTGGAATGGTGGGATTTGGGTTCCTGCCACGGCGGGACCCAAATTATCCCTCGGGCATGGACTGAAGGAGCCACTCACGTCCATGTGAGGCTTCATGGCCTCTTCTCTCATCCTCCTGGCATCCCAAAAATTCCAGGGTTCCCGGAGCCACCTGGACACTGCCCGGGGAGCTGGGCCAGATCCTCCCACCTTCCCCAGGTCCTTGTGGGAATGAGGAGAGGGGAAAGTTGGGTCTGATGAAGGCCCAGGAGGTTTAATTGCAACCAGGTGTGGGACAGGAAAATGGGGAGAATCCCAGATTTCCATGAGAATCGATTGAAACACACAGGAAAAATTCCTTTTCTTGCCCAGGGAAATGGGAATCCTGCACAGGGATGGAGGGGTTGGACCTCGACCCCATGTCCAGTTCTGGGCAATCATGGAAAGAGGGACATGGAGGGGCTGGAGCCTGTCCAGGGGTGGGAATGGAGCTGGGGAAGGGTCTGGAGAATCCTGAGGGAGCTGGGGAGTCTCAGCCTGGAGAAAACTGGGATCCAGGGTGAATTTTGGGCTCCTCCAGGGGGGATTTGGGATCTGATCCCAGGGAAGGGAACAGGACAAGAGGGAAAGGCCTTGAACTGTGCCAGGGGAGGCTCAGGGTGGGAAATTTGGGAAAATCCCTCCTGAAAAGGGTGGCCAAGCCTTGGAAGGGGCTCAGGGAGGTTTGGAGTGGCCACTCCTGGAGGGGTCCAAGGAATTCCTGGAGATTCCTCTGGATAACCAGGGGGGGATTGAACACAGCTTGGACTTGATGTTCTGGGAGATCTTTCCCAGTCTCAGGGATTTTGGGATCCTGGAAAATCTTTGGCCCTTCAGCACAAGATGAGACTGGACCCTTGGAGCTGGGGGTGCTGCCCCGGCAGAATTCTCTCATGGAATTCCCTCCAGAACGCCTGACCCGCTGTGGGAGGAGTCACTGGAGCCACCGAAGGACGTCTCTGTGGGGTCCTGACTCACCAACACCAACGTGACAACTCCAATGACTCCAATTGCCCATAAACGTAATGGAGATTCCCAAATAAGTGCCAATTAAGGATAACGATCCAAACCCGTGACATTCCCACGTGTCGGAGTGCGGATCCCTTTACGTCTCCCGAAATAATCCACTTTTGGAAGGCCCCAATTTCTTGCTAATCAAAGTTAACAACGGGGTGTAAAACAACTCAGGGTAGAAAGGGAGGTGCAGGACCGGTCCTCAGAGATGGTTTTGAGGTGAGCCTGGAGCCTGAGGAGATAATGAGGAGCTGTTCCAACCGGAATATGGGATATTCCTCAGGAAGATAAGAGTTGGAAGCTGCTCTGGGGGAAAATTTCCACAGCCTGCAGCTTGAGGAGGAGAAAATGAAGAGGGATTCATCTGCCTAAAAATTCGGCTCCCAAACCCAAGCTCTGCTGGGTGCAGTTTCTCCTCCCGTGGCAAAGGAGGTGTTTAAGACAAGCAAACCACACTCTGCCAGTTCCAGTTTATCCCCAGAAAAGCCTCTGGGGCAGTGGAGCCTCCGGGGAAAGGGGAGAAGCTGCACGTGGGGAGCTGAGTCTGTGGAAAAGCTGAGCCACCCGTGAGGTGGCAAAAGCCATGGAGATCCGTCAGCTTTGGGTGGAATTCCCGTATAAGCACTGGGAAGGAATTGGTGCTGATGCCTGGAATTCTCTGGGAGATTCCAGGCTTGGGCCATAAACAGGACATGCTGCTTGTGCTGGGTTGGATGGTTTTGGGGTGTTTTTTTCCCTATTTAGCATTTTTGTGATGGTCACATTCCCATGTCCATGACTGGAATATCTGGGAGAAACGTGGATTTTCCATAATCAGCAAAACTTTAATAAAAATTGTATCCTGGGCCTAAATCCCACTTAAACTGGAGCCTTTTGTACTTTTCTGTGAGGGAAAAACATCTTTAAAATGAGGATTATTCTGCCTTGAATGGCTTGAAGTGTTCCTCAAAAAACCTGCAGCTGTGTCCCCGCTGGAATTTCCAAGAAGGGATGGTGTTAATCCATGGAGAGAAATGGGTTGGATGAATGAAATAATTTAATTTATCAGGAAAACAGGGACATCAAGGTTTTGTGGGAGTGCTGGAGGATTGGTTGTGCCTTTCCATGAGAATTAGGACAGGGTATTTCTCATAGTAAATCCAATTAATTATCCATCTTCCCTAATAACAGCCATCCCAAGTTGGAAAAATTCCAGGTATCAAAACCCAACATTTATGGAAATAAGGCCATGGAAACGTCCCAGTGCATTAAATCCCTTTCTGAAAACCAATTAATTCAGCACCCGGTGGTTTTTTTTTAATGACTTCACCATTCCCATTGGGAACCATATGACCAGGATCGGAGCCCGGCTGGCTCAGCATCACCTGCTTTCCTGGAAGAGGGCTTCCACCAAAAATTAGGATGCAAACAAACATGCAAAGCATGTGGAGGTGGAGCCTGCTGGGGCAGTTTGTGGTCAGCTGTCCATCCCCCTGGGCTCCCGCGTTTCCGGAGCTGACGCCACTCCGGCCGTATAAAAGGTTTGGATTCGGAGGCCCCCACCAGTTCCTTTGGCTTCTCCGTCGCTCGCCAGGACCAGTGACCCGGTAAGTCCTCCTTGGCTTTATCAGGGAATTTTTATCAGGATATCTCGTGGAAAAGAGAGTTCACTCCGGGTCCCAGGAGAGCTTCTCTCCTGTGCTTCCCTTCCGAGATTTGTCTTGGAATTGGGGATTTTATTTAGGGTTTGCTCTGCCTGGAGGAGCTTGGAGAAGTCACCTACTCCAGAACTGTGGAGACTTCTCCTCCTTCCTCCTGTTCCATCCTGGTTAATTTGTTCCTGCCTCATTAAGGCTGGGAATTAAATAAATTAATGGATGCTGTGGAGCAGCTCCTGGGACTTCAAACAGGATGGGTGGGAAGACGCTCTATCTGGAAGGAGGGAGCTGCAGGATTCCTGCGGGCAAAGCCGGGGGAGACCTCTGGGAGAAGCCGAGAGGAGGAAATGAGCTGGAAATGGGAGCTGCAGCCTCTGGGCCAACCCTTCCCTCACGGAAGGATGAGCCCCATTAATCCCCCAGAAAAATTCCAGTGACGTCCCAGGATCTGGATGATCATCAGGATGGGAGAGCTGGGAATGTTCAGCCTGTGGAGAGCTCAGAGCCTTTTCCAGGATCTGCAGGGGCTCCAGGGAAGCTGGAGAGGGACTTTTCCTCAGGAACTGCAGGGACAGGACACAGGGAATGGGTTTACACTGAAATATGAGAAATTTAGGCTGGATATTTGGAAGAAACCATGAGGGCGGTGAGGCCGTGGCTCAGGTTATTCCATGGATTCCCCATCCCTGGAAGTGTCCAAGGCCAGCTGGACAGGTCTTACAGCAACTTGGTCTGGGTTGGAACGAGATGATCTTTGAGATCCCTCCCAACCCAAACCATCCCAAGATTCTATGGGATAATGGCAGGATTTGTGGCCTCTAGGCTTTGTGGTTGGGAATTCCCAGGGTGGGGGACGTGCCCCGGTGGGCGTGAGGATCTGATAAGGAAGAGACAAGTCCTGGAACATCTGCTGATGGAACTGAGAATAGGAGGAACTGGACAATTTTTGTGTTATGGCTTCTACAAAGTTGGCAATCCCATAAAATTCAGGATTTGTGGCTCGAGGCTTCCTAATAGGTTCCTAATGAAGGAAGGGGTTCTCTGGCAGCATTAACTCCATAAAAACCCTGCGATTGGCCCAGACTGTGGCACTCACAATGCCAAGCTCACAGATTTGATCCCTGCAGGGGCCATTCCCTGAAGAGATGGACTTGATGAGATCCTTGTGGGTCCCTTCCAAGTCCGGAACCCAGGAATCCTGGACACAGGTGGCTTTTCCTAACATTCCTTTCCTCAGCTGAACACGAATTCACCGAGACTTCACACCGCGAATCGCGCCTCCATAAGCACGCACCGATATCCTGATAATTTTTTTTTGTCTCTTTCCCAGCTTTTTCCCAGCTCTTTCCCGCTGCCTCAGCACCTCCCCAGGATGTCCTACTACTACGAGCAGTGCAAGCAGCCCTGCCTGCCCCCTCCCATCTGCCTGCAGAAGTGCGCCAAGTGCCCGGAGCCCTGCACCACCAAGTGCGTTGAGGTCTGCCAGGCCCCTTGTGCCACCCAGTGTGCCACCAGCTGTGTCACCCAGTGTGTGGAGCCCTGTGCCACCCAGTGCACCACCAGCTGCGCCCCGCAGTGCGTGGACGTTTGCGCCAAGCCCTGCTCCAGCCAGTGTGTGGAGGGCTGCGCCCCGCAGTGCGTGGACGTTTGTGCCACCCAGTGTGCCACCAGCTGCGCCCCGCAGTGCGTGGACGTTTGTGCCACCCAGTGTGCCACCAGCTGCGCCCCGCAGTGCGTGGACGTCTGCCCCACCCAGTGCCCCACCCAGTGCCCTGAGCCCTGTGTCACCAAGTGCGTGGAGAAGTGCCAGGCTGAGGTTTGCAGCACCAAGTGTGTGGAGTCGTGCGAGACCGTGTGCCTGGAGCCCTGCTCCCACCCCTGCTGATCCCAACGGGGGCTCGGCCCCGCGGGGCGGCTCCGGTGACTGGTGAGGAGCCGAAGCTGCGGGTTCTGGATGGAAAACATGGCACAGACCCATTGGCAACACAACGAGACCTCTCCTGCTCTGATCGTCCCACGTTATCTTAGTCTTGGAAAACGTTTTCTCTCTGAGTGTTCCCTGTGTTTTCCCTTCTGCTCCTGACAGCGTTTTTCCTTGGGTATTCCCGATATTTTAGCATTGGGAATCCCAGGAAACGCTGTCAGCAGCCGGTGGTGGAAGATGTCGATGCTTCTCCCCTTCCCTTCTCCTCTTGTCTCTTCTCAGTCTTGTAAATTCTCTGTGCAGCAATAAAAAAATGACCATCGATGGCACCAGCTTTCTTTT
Organism: Ploceus nigricollis; assembly: GCA_013399945.1. Classification (NCBI taxonomy): domain Eukaryota; kingdom Metazoa; phylum Chordata; class Aves; order Passeriformes; family Ploceidae; genus Ploceus; species Ploceus nigricollis. Next base: position 82,063 of record VXBC01001362.1, on the reverse strand, counting down.
GTCTTTTTTCTCCCCATTTCCACGACTTCAGACCCCAAAATATCATCCTTAATTTCCATTTTCAGTGGTTGGGGAGGGTTTTGTGCCTGAAGTAAAAAACCATTTAAATATGGAGAAATTCCTCCTAATTAAACAAAGAAATCATTGTCTGGTCAATTCTTCTCTGAGAGATGCTATAAATTATTGATAAAAATTTGAGTTTCAGACAGAATTTTGGTCTTCATAGCTTGGGATTTTGGAAGTAAATCCTAGAAACCATTAAAGGGTGAATTTAAGTGGAAGAAAGCCTAAATTAATAAAGGACTTGAACATCTGGAAGGCACAATTTTAAATAAATATAAATACACCTTTATTCTGGATAAGTTTGAAGCTGAAGGTGACCCTGTGGTCTGGAGGGAGTTAAACCCATAAAAACCCCCAAATTTCGGAGATAAAGCTCCCACTGTGTCCCAGGTTGTGCCTGTGGCTTTCTTCACCTCTGGCTCCATGCTGGCCACGCCATTTCCATGTCTGGGAATGCTGAAATCGCTCCCCACCTACCCCCTCATTACGGGAAGGGTGGGGAATGTCTAATCTGGAGAAGAAAAGAGAGATATTTATATTCGGGGGTGTGCCGACACTGTTTCCAAATCGCCTTTTTAATGTGCAGGTGGGGAGGCGAGGAGCAGGTTCCTCTTTTGTGTCCCTTGCTGTCGACACCAGGAGATGACACCAGAAGGTGACACCAGGAGGTGACACCCTCAGGCAGGGATCATGGGAGGCAAAAAAACAGAGCTGGGGAAGGCAAACAGCTGAGCACACCTGGGAGGCAAAGCAGGAGCAGAAATTTCCAAAAAATGGATGGGGAAGTGAGGAATCAGCACCTCCATGGAATTTGCGGATCCAGGCTCTGCCTCAGGAGTGACTCAGAGGTGCCACTTTTGTGGCATCTTGGGGGCATGGAAAAGGTTTTAGGAATCAGGGCAAACAACCCCACACTTGGGCCAGAAATTCCCAGGAAAATGCATGGGGAAATGAGGAATCTGCACCTCAAATTCCTCCCAAGGAACCCAAATCTTTGAGGATCCAAGCTCTGCCTTGGAGGTGCCAATTTTGTGACATCTTGGGGTCATGGAAAAGGTTTTAGTCAGGAACCATGGAAAAAACCCCCAACCCCTACACCTGGCCACCCCTGGAGTGGATATTCCCAGGAAAACTGATGGGGAAATGAGGAATTTGTGCCTCAAATTTCTCCAAATTTTTGGGGATCCAAGCTCTGGGGTGCCACTTTTGCATCCTCTTGGAGGCCTGGAAAAGGTTTAAACCATGAATCATGGAAAAGGTTTAAATCAGGAATCACGTGGAGCTCCTCAGCTCTGTGAGTCACCTGATTCTGGAGCATCTTCATCCCGATCCATCACCTGTGCCTGTCACTGGAATTTTTCCATTTTCCCTGGGAACAGGGATCATGGGAGCGTCTGGAAAATCCTGGAGGGACCTGCTGTGATCCCAACATTTCCTGTGGCCAAGCCCTGACGCACCAGCTGTGGTCAGCGCTGGGAATTGCTGGAATTCCTGGGATATTTGCAATAAATTAGGGATATTTCATCAGGCTTGAGGTGGAGGAGCCAGGAAAATCTTTTGGAGGGGAAAAAAAAGTTTCATTCCTGCTTTTGCGATGGGAATTAGAGAAGGGAAGCAGCAAAATCCAGAACCACAGGGTTCCAGACTGGGGTCTGGTGCCTTTCCCAGGAGACAAGACAGATCCCCAACAACACTCAGATTTCTCCAGCTAAAATTATCCCTAAAATTCATTCCTGAGTGGATATGAGTGTTCCCAGCTGCTGGTTCTTTGTGGGATCTCTGCCTGGGACAGGGATGGGGCGAATCATTAAGAAATTATTAATAAATTATTAACAAATCACCCTGCCATGAGCAGCCCTGGGTGTGCCCTGCGTGAAAAACACCCAGTCCCCCGCAGCCGGGAGAGGAGGGAATGTCTCCCAGACTTTGACTGAGGTCCAGGAGGTGGGAGCGGAGCCGGTTCCGGTTGTGAAAGATTCTGGTCACCGAGTTTAATCCGGAGGCATCGGCCCTTCCGCAGGGATATAAAAGCCGCTCCTCCGGGAAGCTCCACACCCGCAGCGGCTCCTCCTGAGCTCCCTCCTCGAGCAGGACGCGCCAGGTGAGTCCTTCCCTGCCCCTCTCGCTGCCCAGGTGAGGGGTTTGGTGCCCCGGGGTGGGAAAAATGGGATTTTCCGCTGTTTTCTTCCCCAGTCTGGGGTTGTCTCCCCAAAAAATTCCACCTGCAATGGGTGGAAAACCGTATTATGGAATTTTGGGAGTGTTGAGGCTCCATCCAGTGGTTTGGGACTCTTTGGGTCAGAACTCCATGATAATTTTTGCCCAGATTGATAAGAATCCTGTGGATAAGCAAAGGTTGGCATCCATGGGCAGATGGTGGAACAGCTTCCCGGATTTCCGGGGATCCCGGTTCCATTTCCTTGGATAAAATCCTCAATCCACCTGAATTTCATGGCCCCGGGTGTGGCTCCTGCTCTGGGGGTCTCAAGGAGCTGGGGCAGAGGCGTGGTGGTTCCAAAAATTGGTATCAAATATTGGGAATATTATCAAATACTGGGAATATTATCAAATATTGGCATTGGTATCCAATACCGGGATTGTTATCAAAAGATTTTTCCCTGTCTAAACTCCCAGTCCTGTGATTTTCCCAGTTTTCCACTCCTCTTTTGCTGCTTTTCTTGGAGATTCTCCTTGAGTTTGGCTTTCCTCCAAATCCACATTTTTTCCAGAGCTTTTTAAAGTCGAGACTCCCAGGAAAAAATGAGCAGAGGGAAGGAAGGAAAACCCCTGGTGCCGTTTCTCTCCTTTCCAGCTCTGCAGCCTTTCCCTGGCTTTGTTAGGCTGGGTTTTGCCTCTGATCCTCGTTTTAGGCACAGCTATTCCCTGATCCCTCAGTGGGGCGACCTATCCCGAAGGGAATGGGATGGGATCCAAAAAAACCCAATAACGGGCAGGAAACAACTCCCAAAATTCAGGCTGAACTGCAGCACCCTCAGGGATTTAATCCCAGGAGCTGCCTGGTTTGGGTCCAGGATTAAGTTTAAATCTGCAGGGTTGATCTCGAAGCTGAGGCAGCGCCCTGAACCTCAGCATCCCAAAAAGCCGAATTTAAACCTAAAACCCGCTCAGTTCTCTCCATGATTTTGAATTCCAGGCTCACCCAGGATGTCCCAGCAGCAGAAGCAGCCGCAGCAGATCCCGGCCCAGTGCCAGCAGAAGTGCGGGGCCCTTCCCAAGGGGGTCCAGCAAAGCCAGGCCTCCAAAGGCGAGGCCAAGGCGGCCGTGAAGAGCCTCCCCCAGCAGCAGCAGCAGCAGTGCTCCAAGCAGAAGTAGGAGCCATCCCAAATCCCAAATCCTGCTTTTCCCACCTCTCCTGGCTCCCGGGAACGTCTCCAGACCTGCAGCCACCTGCTTTGCTTGCCAGAAATTACCTCATAACGAGATGCGCTTAATTAGGTTTAAAGAAATGATAAATGAATGGCGGGGCTGGTTTTAATTCCGAATTTAATTTGGGATGTGGTGCAATAAAATGATGGAATGACCTCGTGGTTGCTTGCTGGTGTTTTTGTTGTGCTTTTCTCCCGTTTTCATTTCTCTTTCTCTTTTATTTTCCCCTAAAATATCAACTTTAAGCACACACAAACCCCAAGCTGAGCCTCCTCTCCATCTTTTTCAGGAGAAGCTGTTGAAAATCCCCAAAACTTGATTAAAAAATCCCCAAAACTTGGTATAAAATCCCCCAAAACTTGGTCTTAAAATTCTCAAAACTTGGTATAAAAACCCCCAAAATTCAGTATAAAACTTCCCAAAACTTGGCATAAAATTCCCCATAACTTGGTATAAAAATTCCCCAAACTTCGTATAAACCCCCCAAAACTTGGTACAAAAACCCCAAAACCTTGATACAAAAATCCCCAAAATTTGGTACAAAAATCCCCACAACCTGCTATAAAACCCCCCAGGACCAGGAACAAAAATTCCCAAAACTCGGCACTCAAAGTCGCTTTTATTGTGGAATTTTCACAGTGAAATAAATCCTGGATCCAACGGCAGCCGAGACAAAGTCCCAAACACCGACGGGTGGCGAAACATTCCCGGCTGGAATTCCTCCTTTATCGCCACGCCCGGGGTTATTCCCTTCCCAAACATGTCTGGAGTGGAGTTAATTATCCATAAATTTGGCTAATTATGGAATATTCACGGCCTGAGCTGTTCTTTGACACCTCCGAGGAAATTCAAGGGGAGAGCGAGCTCGCATTTATCCTAAAATTCTTCCTTTTTTCCCCTCAATCCCAAAAGATTCTTTTTAATTCCACCAAAGGCGGATCTATCCTAAAAATCTTCATTTTTCTCCCTCAGTCCCAAAGGATTATTGTTTAATTCCACCAAATATTCGGGACTAATTCCCGATTTAGGAAGTTTTGAGGGTTTTGGCGGCAGATTCCGCACAAATCTGATTATTTATCGGGAAAAACTTCCCAAATTCCAGGTGGGAGCTGAAATCCAGGGGGAAAAGGCAGGAAAAAGGGGATGAGCTCTCCCCTGGATTTGGGGCTTTTTTAAACTTCACGAACCCCACCTTGCTCCATGATTTTTGGGGGCTTTCTGGCCATTCCAAAGCCGCGGGATTGGGAAAAAGGGCAGGAATTTGGGAAGGTGAAGAGCTACAACCCTGCTGGAAAGCATTCCCGACGGGAATTCCCTGCTGTTAGTAACGGACAAGGCGTTAGCGGGAGGGGCGGCTGGAAGGAATTCCTGACAAAAGCTCTGCAGGGGTTAAAAAAAAAAACAACAAAAAAAGGCTTGGAAAAACCTCTGGATTTGGGGAGAAAATCCCCGGGGTCGGGATTTTCCCTCTACTTCTGCCACGGGCCGGGCTGCTCCAGCTGCTGCTCCAGGGGAGGGAATTTCTCGGGAAGGGAACGCTGCTCCGGGATGGGCACCGGGTTCTCCTGGAATTCCTGCTTTTCCTGGGAACACGGGGCGGGGTCTGGGACTGGGACTGGGATGGGGACAGGGATTTCCTTGCATTCCTGTTTTTCCGGGATGGACACCGGGATTTCCTTGCATTCCTGTTTTTCTGGGATGGACACCGGGATTTCCTTGCATTCCTG
>VXBC01001362.1:62208-76818 GCA_013399945.1 Ploceus nigricollis | reverse complement strand
TTCCTGTTTTTCCTGGGAACACGGGGTGGGTTCAGGGCATGAAACTGGGATTGGTACTGGGGTTTCCTTGCATTCCTGCTTTTCCTGGGCACATGGAATGGGCTCAGGGCATGACACGGGGATGGGGACAGGGGTGTCCTTGCATTCCTGCTTTTCTGGGATGGACACCGGGATTTCCTTGCATTTCTGCTTTTCTGGGATGGACACAGGGATTTCCTTGCATTCCTGCTTTTCCTGAGCACACGGGACAGGATCAGGGATGGAAACTGGGATTTCCTGGCACTGCTGCTTCTCCTGGGAACACGGGACAGGGTCAGGGTGTGGATCAGAGATGGACACCGGGATTTCCTTGCACTCCTGTTTTTCTGGGATGGACACCGGGATTTCCTTGCACTGCTGTTTCTCCTGGGCGCACGCTGCAGCCTCGGGGCAGGGAACGGGAACGGGAATCGGGATCTCCTTGGCCTCCTGCTTCTCCAGCGTCGGTTCCGGGCAGGATTTCTCTTCCAGGTGCGGAGCAGGCTCGGGATGCGGGAATGCCGGAGGGAATTGGGTTTGTTGCTCCTGGGGCGGGCACTGGGGCACGGCAGCTTCCCCTTTTCCCGGTTCTGGGATCACCTTTTCCGGGCATATCGCCACTGCCGGGACTGGCTCGGGCACCGGGATTTGGGGGTGCTCCGGGCTCTGTTTTGGGGTGGTTTTACCCAGGCCGGGGGGGAGCTGCAGCTCCTGCTTGATTTGCATCTGGTTCAGAGACATCTCTGCGGGAAAATGGGATCACCTGGAAAAAAAAAGTGGGAATTTCTTGTGTTATCGAGACCAGGGTGACGCAATTCTGAAAAACGTGTTAAAATTTTTAAAAGCCGAGTTTTCCTCCTCTGCCCTTGGCTTCCCGAGGCTAAAACCAAACATTTCAGGACATTTGTCGTGCCAGAAAAAAGAAGAATATAAATGTGGGGCTAAGGGGATGTTTTGGACTGGTAAACCCGAAATAATTCCTGCTTTTTGCCCCTCGATTTTCAGCTTTTCCTTGGAATTCGGAACGGCAGGGGAGGTGTCTCGAGGCCCTGGCGAGCTGAGGGTTAAATTCCCAGGAGACAGCTCCTCCCTTCGCTCCGGTCTCACTCGGCTCTGGTGACGATGCCGAGGGTTTGGCTGACCCTGGCTCGGTCCTTGGAAGGGAATTCTCTGGGATAAAGCGTCCCCGAGGCCCGGGATTGTCATCGCTGTCCCATCCTGAGTCAGAGAGGGCAGCGCGGATTTCTCCTCCCCGACAATTTGGGGACAATTTGGGGGCAATTTTGTGGCCGCTGAAGGCTTGCCCGGACCTCGGGAATTCCTGCGCTGCCGCTTTTTTAAATCCAAGGGCAGGAGGGAAAGGTGAGAATTCCAAAAGCGGGGTTGGAAGGGATTTGAACTCCCCAAGGCAGAGAGAGGGGAAATTCCTCCTCCCTTCCCCGGGGGGTTCCCAGCTCCTCTCACAGCCAATTCCCTTCTCTCTTCCTTTTTTTTTTTTTCCCCCACATCTGATAAGACCTTAATTAATTAATTAATTAATTAAGATATTTTTCCTGACATGGATGAGGCAGCACACGGGGAATATTTTCATTCCTTGTCTCCCTGCAGCGCCCTCGTGCTCCCAAATTTGCCTCTTTCCAAGGAATTCCTGGGTGAAATGGAAGTTTTAAAAATATTTTGGTTATAAAATCAAAGGAAAATCAATTTGGCAGGAGAGGGTATGGTGCCCTTCCATGGAGGGAGGAGATTCGTCCTTAAACCAACGGAATTCCATCTGATCCGTGCCTCAGGAAGGGTCTAATTTAGGACTTAATTACCCTTAGATTTAGGCTTGGTCTTAATTTGCCTTCCAGTGCCATTTCCAGGCTGCCCCAATGCCCACAAATTCCCTCCTTTCCAGGAACCCTCCGCGCATCCCAAGGCACCAAATCCAACCTTTCCTGAAAGGCAGAACCCCAGATATCCCCCAAAAAATCGGGATTCTCAATCCCAAATATCCCCCAAAAATATCGCGATTCTCAGTCCCAAATATCCCCTCCAAAATCTCAGAATTCTGAATCCCAAACCTCCCCAAAAATCCCAGGATTCTCAGTCCCAAATATCCCCCAAAAATCTCGATATTCTCAATCCCACATCTCCCCAAAAATCTCAGGATACTCAATCCCAAAGCTCCCTGAGGAATCTCTGGATTCTCAATCCCAAACCTCCCCAAAAATCTCAGAACTCTGAATCCCAAACCTCCCCGAGGAACCTCGGGATCCCCAATCCCAAAGCTCCCTGAGGAACCTCGGGATTCCACGACTCACCCAGCCGGTGCCGAGGGAGCAGCAGGAGCGGAGTGGATGCTGGAGTGGGGAGATTTGGGATCTTTTATAGGGTTTGGAAGCCCTGCCTTCTGGGAATGAGTCCTCCTGGCTGATGAGCTCACTCTTTCACAAGAACCTTGCCCGGCCGGGTTTTACACGTAGGCACTTTCCAGAGAGGATTCTGAGTTCGTTCCCCTGACTAATCCCGGTGAACCGTGGAATTTCTCCCTGGATAAAGGTCAGAGCCTTGGGATCATGGAGTTATTGGAGACCCCGTTGAGATTTGGGGGCTTGGTGGGTTTTAGTGCCACCTCAACCCATCCTGGGGTCATTCCACAGCTAAAACCCCTCTGATGTCTGAAATTCCTGGGATTTATTGGGAATTCCCACCTCAACCCATCTCGAGGTCATTCCACAGCTAAACCTCTCCTGGGTTTTCCTGGGAAGAACTTCATAGACTTCCCTCAACTTTCATTTCAGTTTGGAATCACCAGGAGGGATTTCCTGGAAATTCCAGGAATTTCCTCCTGGAAAGGACGGTCAGGGGCTGCCCAGTGAGGTTTAAAGTCACCACCTCTGGAGGTGTCCAAGGAATTCCTGGAAGGGGGTTGATCCATCTAAAGATGGACTTGATGATCTTGGAGGGCTTTTCCAACATCAGTAATCTCAGAATTCTCTGGATAAATCTCATTTTCCATGGAGATGCAGCTCTCACCCATCCAAAAGTGATGGAGCAGGGAGCTGAGTTTCTCTCCAGGGATTTTTAACAGTATCCAAGATTTTTCCCACCCAAATGGAATTTGGGGAACTAGCCCCACGGAATTCCAGAAGGGAATTTAAAAAGGTGTTTCAGCCTCAATGTGAAATAAAGGGAGCTCTGCGTCTGCAGTGCCTTCCCGGAGGATTAGTCCAGGTGGAAAAAAAAAACATTTATGGAGTGGGAAAACCCTCTGAAATCCAATCCCAATCCCCCAAATCTCCGAGATCCATCGGGACACGGCCCCTGGAGACACTGTGTCCCACCCAGACGGGAATTTCATCACTTTTGGTCATCCCGGGCCTCTCCCGGGCTCATCTCCGAGGCTTTTCCGGAGCTTTTATCGGATCAAGATCCCAACGTGATCACTTCCAACAGGCTGAGCTGGTCCCACGTCACCTCCCGGAATTCCTGGGCAGCGCCTGGAAGCGGCTGCTCCCGGCATGGAGCAACTTCCTCCCTCAACAACTCTTCAGCAGCTGAAGGCCCAAAAATTCCAGAATTTTCTCCTGTCTGTGCAATTCCCGTTTTCCCCTGGGTTCTGCCTTGCTGTTCCTGCTGGGATAGGCTGGGTTTTAATCTCCAGCTTTGGGGATACCCCAGCCCAAGCCCAAAGCCTGACTCAGGCCTTGCTGGAGCTCCACCGGTGCCGATTCCAGGCTAGAATTAGGGCACTTCCCAGACCTGCCTGGCTGCTTTCGAGGCAGCCTGGCAGCTGGCAGGGCTCGGAACTGAGATAAGCTCCTGGAATTGTGCCCTTCCCACAGGGAGATGCAGGGAAGGAGATCAGAGTCCTTAAAACCCTGGGGTTCGGCACTGCCCTGTTCCTGGAGGTGTCCGAGGAAAGGCTGGATGGGGCTTGAAGAGACCTGGGACAGTGGGAATTGTCCCTGGCCATGGCAGGGGCTTGGAAGGGGATGATCCTGAGGGTCCTTTTCAACCCAAACCATTCCATGATCCTCTGATTTTCTCAGATCCTCTGATTTTATTATTCCATGATTTTATGCTTCTGTTATTCTACAATTCCATGATTTTATGATCCTTTTATTCCATGATTTTCTGATTCTCTGACTCTATTATCCCATGATTTTGTGATTTTGTGATCCTCTAATTCCATCATTTTGTGATTTTATGATCCCATGATCCTCTGATTCTACGATTTTCTGATTCTCTGATTCCATGATCCTCTGATTCTATTTTTCCATGATTTTCTGACTCCACGATTTTCTAACTCAATGATTTCATGATCCTCTGATACTCCATGATTCCCTGATTCTATTATTCCACAATTTCATCATTCCCTGATCCTGGTTTTTGCCCCATCGAGGCCGGAGCAGCCGAGTTTGAGAGCAGACAGGGAATTTCACCACCTCCAACCTTCCACCCAAATTTTTGTGCAATATTCCCGAGGGAATTCTCCTCCTCAGGTCGGTGCTGTCCATCCCTCAGAGCCCTGAAGAGGGACAGGACACGTCCACCTGCTCGGGACGTTTTTATTTAAGCAATAAATAAAGGATTTCTGGAATATTTCGGTGCCAAATTTAAACCCAGAACTTGCAACACCCAGAGATTAAAGTCAAACACTTCCCATGGCTGGGAGGGAGAGACCTAAACCTAAACCTAATCCTAAAGCTAATCCTAAACCCTGTCTGGAGATCAAGAGATGTGGCCTGACCTTAAACTGGTTTGGATCCAGTCTGGAAATGCTCCGGAGGTCACCGGGCAGCAACCTCAGCACAAAAATTATGGATATTGCCCAAAGAGGCTCCGGAGTCAGCCCCTGGAAAGGGAGGGAATGTTTTTCCTGGAGGAGGGGTGGAATTGCTTTTCCCATCCCCAGGAATTGCACAAAAATCTATTTTTAGTGAAACCTTTGGGAAAACGACGGGAGAAACGTGAGGGAATGGAGGGAACGTGGAGCTCCCGGCCCATCCCAAGCGCGCCACAAATTCCAGGGATCGCGACACCGCGGGGAAGGAAATTCCCAACCCGGCATTCCCAGATGGGAATTGCTGCTCCAGATCCCACAAATCCCAAATTTATCAGGGACCTCCCAGGTGCCGAGCAGGTGATTCCCAGGAGTTATTCCAGCAGATCCAAACGGGAGCTGGCGGCTCCATCTGGGATGTCCCGGAGACATCTCGGTGTCTCCAAGGGTTCCCGAGCTCCTTCGTTTCACTCTGCCAAAAAAATGGATCCAAATTTTGGGACGTGAGGACCCCTCACCCAGGGCTCCATGGATGCTCCTTGACCTTTTTTGCCACCTCAGATCTGGGGATTTTCATGCAATTCCCAGATTTTTTTGGGAAGTGAGAACCCCTCAGTCAGGACTCTATGGATGCTCCCTGACCTTTTTGCCACCCAGGATTTGGGGAAAGGATCCGATTTTTTGGGGAAGTGAGGAGCTCTCCCTCAGGACTCCACAGACACTTCCTGATTTTTGCCATGCAGGATTTGGGGATTTTTGTTTAGGGATCAGATTTTTTTGGCAAGCGAGGATCCTTCCCTTGTGATTTGATGGATTCTCCCTGATTTTCCCCCCAGGATTCGGGACCTTTGTGCACAGAGGGGAGGATCCTCGGGAACTTTTGCCCTGCTGGATTTCAGCCGTGACTCAGGAGCTGCCGAACCGGCCCAGCCTGGCCCAGGGCTCTCCGGATGGTTCAGCTCCCGCCCATCTCGTTGTTGTGTCCAGCTCCGGGCTGGACATCGCGGTGAACTCATCAAACAAAGGCTTAATTAGCACCTGCTGGATGGCTTAATTAGCACCTGCAGCATCTCCCCGGTATCGGTCTGGAGCCTGGAGCTGCTCCTGTCCCAAACTCCCGGGACCTTTCTGGCTTCCCTGGAAGTATCCAAGGCCAGGCTGGAGGGGCTTGGAGCCACCTGGGAGGATGGTAATTGTCCTTGCCCGTGGCACAGGATGGGATTTAAGGTCCCAAAAAACCTGGACACCCCCAAGTGCTGCAGGATCCAAGGACTGGATCTGGAGTGTCTATGGTCTCTTCCTGGCTGTTTTTTTCTGATAGGCTGGGAATGTTGAGCCTGCGGAGACCCCAGAGCCCCTCCAGGATCTGCAGAGGCTCCAGGGAAGCTGGAGAGAGACTTTTCCTCAGGAACTGCAGGAACAGGACACGGGAAATGGGGTCAGGGGGACAGAGGGGGAATTTGGGTGGGATTTTGGGAAGGAATTGCTCCCTGTGAGAGTCCCAGGTTATTCCATGGATTCCCCATCCCTGGAAGTGCCCAATTCCAGCCTGGAGCCACCAGGGACAGCAGAAGATGTCCCACGGCAGAGGTTGGAAAGAGATGATTTTTAAGATACCTTCCAACCCAAACCATTCCATAATTCCATGATTCCTGAGCTCCCCAGGATCCAGACAATTCCTATAAAACTCTGAGTTTCCCAGCTGAGTCAGGGACTCCGGTCTGGGACTCTCCTGTAAAACCTCCCCATAAATCCCTCAAACTCCAGCCCAAAGATTGGTCCCTGTGTTGAGTCCCATTTTTGGATTTCCCAGCCTGTTCCTGAGTCCTCCCGGGCTGCTCCCTGAAAACCTCATGCTAATTCCCAGCCTAAATTAATCCCTAATTTCTTCTCTGCTCAAAAACCTCCTGCTAATTCCCGGCCTAAATTAATCCCTAATTTCTTCTCTGCTTGAAAACCTCCTGCTAATTCCCAGCCTAAGTTTAGTCCTAATTTCTTCTCTGCTCTTTGAAAGCCTCCTGCTATTTCCCAGCCTAAATTTATCCCTGATTTCCCCTGCAGGGCACTGATTGCCTCACTGAAACCCCACAACTTTTCCAGCAGCCATCCCATCAAAGAACCCAATTCCCGATTGCCTCATTCCTCCTCTGGAGCGCACTGGGAATGAACTCGCTGGAGTTCAGCCTTTCCCAGGTTTTTCCAGGACCTGCTGGATAGTGGAGCAGCCTTGGGGTCATCCAGGGAGGAACTGGGATACCGAGACAGGTTTCAGCCTTCCCTGACCTCTTGGAAAAGGATAAAATCCCTTTTTTTTCTGGAAGATCAGCTCCGTGGTGCTCCTGGTGCCACTGGGAAAGGCAATTATTGGTCTTTGAGCCAAAAAACCAAAATGATTTATCTTGGATTTTGTCCTTTCCATGAGCTCCGTGAGCCAGGCTGAGTTAATCACTAAAATAATTAAAATTACAACTCTGGGCTCACCATTTGCTCCAGTCCAACACCTGCACAAGGCCAAACCCCAAATCCCAGGGTTTTATTCCCCATGGAATCCCAGCACAGGAATGGAGCTGACGGACGGAGGCACTGGGGGAAGAAAAATTGGTGCTGAAACCCCAAAAAAGCTGAGCTTTGAGAAGTCACCGGGGTTATTCTGACCCTAAAGCCAGGCTTAACCTCCCCTGAGCCTGGCCCAGAACAAAGAGCTCCTAATTAGAGAAACCAAGAATTAATTAAGTAACAAAACCCTTTTAGGGTGAAGCAAGAGGGGCCTGGGTGAGGAGTTTCATTCTCATTTTGCCCTGAGCGCTGTTAAATCACCCAAATCGGGAATTTACTCATAATGAGAAAAGTTTTCTTGTCTGCAGCTCCTGTGCAGCTCTTTAATTACAAATTAATTTAATGAATTAAATTACTCCGAGCGCAGTCCCTGCTTGTCCCCTCACGTTTCCTTTGGTCCCTGCCCCATGCCCNCCAGGACCCCCAGGTCCTTCTCCGTGGGGCAGATTCCAATTGGGACAATCCCAGCCCGTGCTGCTCCTTCCCAGATCCTGCGGCGAAAAGGGGTTGGGATGAGCCAAACCCGAAATTAAAACTTTTCCTGGGGACACAGAGAGAGAGGGAGGATCCCAAGGGATTTTCCAGGAGCCGCCTGCACGGGCCAATGCTGCGCTCTGGTGGTTGGGGACACTCGGGGGACACTCGGTCCTCTGTCCCCTCATGGAAAAGGGACACGGAGGGGCTGGAGCAGGGATAGGAACAGGGCTGGAGCAGCTGGAGAAGCGAATGGAGAATCCTGAGGGAGTTGGGGGGGCTCAGCCTGGAGAAAAGGGGGATCCAGGGGGAATTTGGGATCTGCCAGGGGGGATTTGGGATCTGATCCCAGGAAATGGGGCCAGGACAAGAGGGAACTGCCTCGAGCAGTGCCAGGGTTGGAAATTTGGGAAAATTCTTCCTGGAAAATGGAAAAGGCCTTGGAAGGGGCTCAGGGAGGGTTGGAGTGGCCACCCCTGGAGGTGTCCGAGGAATTCCTGGACGTTTTTCTGGGTGTCCAGGTGGGGATCGAGCTTGGACTCAACAACCTTGGAATTCTTTTCAGGGATTTTGGAATTCTGCCCTTTTTACCCCACCTGACTCCACCACTAAGCCGCCACCAGGTGAAGGTGGAGGAAAGGAGTTAAAGCAGGGAGGGGTTGGAGGAGGGAGGTCCCAAAAACCCCGGGAGGAGGAGCCCGGTGGGACCTCAGGGATTCTCCACCCCACCTTTAATAAGCCAGGAACGCGGATTTGGAGGGTGAGGCCCCAGGAATGCAGAGCTCCCTCCCTGCTCCAAAAATAGAATCTCTGGCCTCGGAACAAAAGGAGAGAGAAGGGAAAAAAAGGTGAATTTTCAGTGTGTGATCTGAGGCGTTGGGTTGAAACCTCAGGAGATGGAAAATCAGCCCTGCTCCATGAATTCCTGCCTGGGAAGTGCCTTCCAATGCCCAGCCACCTTTTCCAGGTGAAAATTCCTGCTGGTGTCCTATCTGCTACTGTCCAGACCCGGAAAAATCAATATAAATTTATATAAATGAGATCTGTTTATGAGTTTTTTTTATATGGATGTGAACTGCTTGTTTTGGTCAAAGGGAGGTTCAAACCTCCAAAAATGGGAGCTGAAAACCACGGAGGAATTGTGGCTTCAGATCAAAGAAAGGATTCCTGCAGGAGAGAAACCACAACAAAGCCACGTTCTTGTGGTCCAGGTGGAGCCGGACACTCAGAGCTGACCAGGAAAATGTGGACTCGGTCCTGAAGGAGAATTCCCGGAAAAAGGGAGGGTTTCACGCTCTCTGCTTCTTCCTCCATGTGGGGCAGAATTATCCAAGAGCTCCCAAACTTCCTGATTCATTTTCGTGTCCGAAATATTCGGGGCCCTTTCTCCTGGCCACAGAAACCACCCGGGTGGGGCCGTTTCTCTGAGTTCACAAGAAACCACATTTTTTAATGAAAAAAATTAAAATACTCAGGCCCTGCCCCCCTCCCTGTGGGTTTGGGCTCTGTGTTGGTGTCACCGGGGCTGGGCTTTATTTTGTCCTGCTCCCTCTTGGCTCTGCTGGAGCCAGCAGGGCCAAATTGGCCTTTTTGGGGTTATTTTGTGTCACAATGAACCCATAAAAGCACTGAGCAGATTTTTAGTGATGTAAAACATTCATTTTCTGTTTTTGGGGGTTATTTTGTGTCACAATGAACCCATAAAAGCACTGAGCAGATTTTTAATGACTTAAAAAAATCCATCTCCTGGTTTTATGAGGATTCTTTTCAGTCTGTGTGAGATAAGGAGTTGAATCAGTGAGAAAGTCGCATGTGATTTTTGGAGGAAGTTTACTTTTGGGTGGCAGCCCAGCTGGTTGTGCAAGGGCTGCCACCCAACCCGGCTGTGCCTCACCTGTCCCGGTCACCTGAGAGTCACCAGGGCCACATTCCCGCTGCTCCGGGGACAGGTGACAGCCCCAGGACCCGCGTGGGGACACCCAGAGCCAGAGGTGACAAAAAGTTCCAGGAGCTGATAAACTTCCTCCAGCCCCGTGTGACTTCCCCAGGCATTCACCTCTTTGTCTCCCAGAGGTTAAAAAACTCCTGAAACCAGGAATTCATTTTTTTAGGTCACAAAAGATCTGCTCAGCGCTTTTATGGGTTCATTGTGACACAAAATAACCCCAAAAAGGCCAATTTGGCCCTGCTGGCTCCAGCAGAGCCAAGAGGGAGCAGGACAAAATAAAGCCCAGCCCCGGTGACACCAACACAGAGCCCAAACCCACAGGGAGGGGGGCAGGGCCTGAGTATTTTAATTTTTTTCATTAAAAAATGTGGTTTCTTGTGAACTCAGAGAAACGGCCCCACCCGGGTGGTTTCTGTGGCCAGGAGAAAGGGCCCCGAATATTTCGGACACGAAAATGAATCAGGAAGTTCGGGAGCTCTTGGATAATTGTGCTCCACGCGGGGGAAGAAGCAGAGAGGGCGAAATCCTCCTTTAATTATGGAATTCTCCATCAGGAACGAATCCAGGAACGAATCCAGGTCCTTCCTGCTCAGTACTGTGGGACATTTTCTCCCTGATGATCCTGAGGAGAGCTGAGAGGGACCAGGACAAAGCTGTGCCCAGCCCTGGTGACACCAACACTGAGCTGGGATCACATGGCACGGAGAAAACTGGAGTTTTTAATTTAAAAAATGAAGATTGTGATGGATAATGAGCAAGGCAGGATTTGTTTTCCTGTTCTCCCTCAGTGGATTGAAATCCACACCCAAAATTTGGCCAAACACCCCCAAAATCCAGGCATTGCGGGGTGGATGAGATGAAACCACAGAGCTGGAGAATCCCATGGAAAACCTGTCCCAAAACCAACAACAACTGGGACCACCCCATCCCTGTGAGCCCCCCAGGCCATCCCCAGGGATGGGAAAACCCCCTGGAAAACCCATTCCTACACATCCAGGGGTTCAGTCCCCAAAAACAGCCCCGGGGCTGGGGCTGCTGCTGCTCCAAATGCCACGGAGGATTAATTATCCCGAGGTAATTACTCGGGGAAGCTGGCATGGAACCACTCATTGTCCAGGATGAGTCGGCGGCTCCGACTCACTCCAGGAGGGCCACGGGAGTTACGGCGCCTGGCGGCTCCTCCGGCGGCCCTATAAATGCTCCGGCGGAGCTGGGACGCGCTGGTCGCCTCTGGAAGCTCTTCCCACCCCCAGGAGCTGGGTGAGTCCGGTTCCTGAGCCTCTGGAGATGCTGGGATGGGGAATTCTGGGAGAATTCTTGATTCCCAGAGTGGGGATGGGCTGGGTTGGGGTGGCTCAGAGAAGATTCCCCATCCCAACAAGCATCCAAGGCCAGGTGGGACAGGGTTTGGGATTGGGGCTTGGGTTTGGTGAGATCCGGGGTGGGTTTGGGAAATACCGGCTCGTTTTGGGGGGGGATTGGTGGATTCCAGGGAGAACATCCCCTGCAAGAAAGGGTGGTGGGAGGGACTTTCCATCAGGAGCTGGAGCGACAGGAAACGGGGAATGGAGTAAAAGTGAAAGTGAAGAAATTTAGGTTGGATTTGGGAAGGAATTGTTCCCTGTGAGAGTGAGGAGAACCTGGCATGGGATATTCCATGGATTTCCCATCCCTGGAAGTGTCCCAGGCGAGGCTGGAGTGACCTGGGATAGTGGAAGGTGTCCCATGGCAGGGGTTGAGTTGATCTTTGATGTCTCTTCCAACCCAAAGCACTCTGGGATTCTGGGATTATGAAATTCAGATTTATTCCTGGTTTTCCCATATAAAAAGTGCAATTTGGGAGAGGATTTTAAAATGGATTGTTTGGAATTTCTGTGCTGGAGTGGGAGAGGACTCTCAGGGTTCACTGCTGAGTGTCTGAATCCCAGACTTGCTCCTGTAGAAGGGGAGTTTGAGAGCGAGGGAAGTTTGTTTTAATTAATTAAATTAATTAATTGGGTGGGTTTTTTTGCATGACATTCAGTGCTGAGTGTCCCCAGATGTCCCCAGCTTGGCTTCAGAGTTAAAAATGAGGGGTTGGGTCCCTCAGGTGCTGCTGAGGCCATGCTGGGATGGTGGCAGAGCTGGGACATGTACCCAAGGTGGGGGGACCACAGGGAACTCACCTGTCCAGGTGTCCTTGGGTGTCACCAAACGGTGGGGAGGGACCCTAAAATTCACCTCATTCCAGCCCCACCATGTCCTTCAAGTGTCCCCAAGATGTCCTCGAGACCTCCAGCCACGCCTCCCACCTGTGCTGGGGCTGTGACACAGCTGGGACGTGTCCTCGAGCTTTGGGGACCAGAGGCTCCCTCAGGTGTCACCAAAAAGGTTGGGTTGGGAGGGACCTCAACCCTCACCTGATTCCAACCCTGTCCGTGTCCTTCCAGTCCTGCCACGTGTCCCCAAGATGTCCTGCCACCTGCACCAGCACGTCCCTCCGCTCTACCAGGACCCCGTGGCGCTGTCCCCTGGTGTCCCCTTCCCGGCTCAGCGGTGGCATTCCACCACCTGCATCCCCCAGGCCATGCCTGGCCAGGTCCCCCTGCAGCGGACGATGTCCTCCAGCGTGTGCCAGCAGCAGAGTGTCACCCAGGCTATGCCACCCCGCCAGCTCCATGGACCCCCCTGCGTGCCCCAGCACCTCCTGCAGCAGCAGATTGTCCCCAGGCGGGTGACAACGTGTGTGCCACCACAGCAGTGTGTGACTGGCAGTGTGGGTGTCACCCGCTGTGTGCCACACCAGGTGGGGGTGACCCAGTGTGTGCCACAGCAGCTGCAGGTGCCACAGCAGTGCCCTCCCGTCCCCCAGCAGCAGAAGATTGTCCCCAGGTGTGTCACCACCTGCGTGCCACAGCAGCGCGTGACGGGCGGCGCGGGTGTCACCGGCGTCTCCCAGTGTGTGCCGCAGCAGCTGCAGGTGCCACCGCCTGAGTGCATCCCCCAGCAGCAGAAGATTGTCCCCAGGTGTGTCACCACCTGTGTGCCGCGGCCGCCGTTCGTCACCAAGGGCATCCCGCAGCAGCAGAGTGCCACCAGGTGTGTCCCCCAGCAGTGTGTGACCAGCGTCTGTCCCCAGCAGGGTGTCCCCAGGTGTGTCACCACCTGTGTCCCCCAGCAGCGCGCGGCCCGGGGCGTCTCGTACCAGTGGGTGACAGCACCTGTCCCCCAGCAGCAGCAGAGTGTCACTGCCAGTGTCCCCCAGCAGTGGCACAGCAGGTGTGTCACCAAGTGTGTCCCACAGCAGTGTGACACCGGCGGGGCCAGCATTTGTGTCCCACAGCAGCAGCAGAGCGGGACGGTTTGTGTCCCCCCGCAAAGTGTCACCAAGGGTGTCCCCCAGCAGTGTGTGACCAAGGGTGTCCCCCAGCAAAATGCCACCAAATGTGTCCCCCAGCAATATGGGACAATTTGTGTTCCCCAGCAAAGNTCCCTCAGCAAAGTGCCACCAAATGTGTCCCCCAGAAGTATGGAACAATCTGTGTCCCCCAGCAGTGTGTGACCAAGAGTGTCACTCAACAGAGTGCCACCAAGTGTGTCCCCCAGCAGTGTGCCACCAAATGTGTCCCTCAGCAAAGTGCCACCAAATGTGTCCCCCAGAAGTATGGAACAATCTGTGTCCCCCAGCAGTGTGTGACCAAGAGTGTCACTCAACAGAGTGCCACCAAGTGTGTCCCCCAGCAGTGTGCCACCAAATGTGTCCCTCAGCAAAGTGCCACCAAATGTGTCCCCCAGAAGTATGGAACAATCTGTGTCCCCCAGCAGTGTGTGACCAAGAGTGTCACTCAACAGAGTGCCACCAAGTGTGTCCCCCAGCAGTGTGCCACCAAATGTGTCCCTCAGCAAAGTGCCACCAAATGTGTCCCCCAGAAGTATGGAACAATCTGTGTCCCTCAGCAGTGTGTGACCAAGAGTGTCACTCAACAGAGTGCCACCAAATGTGTCCCTCAGCAAAGTGCCACCAAGTGTGTCCCTCAGCAATACGGGACAATTTGTGCCCCCCAGCAGTGTGTGACCAAATGTGTCCCCCAGCAAAGTGCCACCAAGTGCGTTCCCCAGCAATGTGTGACCAAGAGTGTCCCTCAGCAGTGTGGGACAATCTGTGCTNCTAATAATAATAATAAAAGAAGGAATGGAAAGATCTGAGGAGTCCAGATCTCCACAGCTTCGAGGGGACTGGTTCAGATCCCAGCTCCAGGTTTATTCCTGGAATCGGGATGGAATGTTCCGGTTGAGTTGGATTCCACAAGGCTCGGAGTTTTCCAGAACATCCAGGTTTAGACTGGGAAGGCGAACGGGAATTTCTGACAGAATTGGCATAAAATTTACTCAGAATCTCAGGACTGGAGGAGTCAGGAGGGACCACAGCAGGTCCAAATTCCCTGTTCCAGCAGGGAATTAATTAATTAATGGTTCTGGAATATTCACAGGGAGGGAGACTCCAGACCTTTTCCAAAGCACAGCCAAGGAATTATTAAAATTCAGGTGGAAAAGGACCCTCCTGTCCAGGAGAGCCCCTCTCCCTCTGGAATGTGGCCAGAATTCCCACTTTTTTTAATCCCTGACTCCTGCAGAGTCCCCAGACAGCAATTCCCCAAAATGTCCCTTCTGAAGTTTTTATTCTTTGATTAAAATAAAAACCACAACTTGAACCAAAAACTCTTTGAAATAACGAAAGTTATAGCAGGGTTATTCTAGAAATGTTTCATTAAAAAAAGGTAATTAATTAAATTGTTTATGCTGAAGATGTGCACTAAAAACAAACGTTATTTACAGAAATATATGAATATTATATATATATATA